>OX439484.1:206730562-207330562 GCA_949320155.1 Melangyna quadrimaculata | reverse complement strand
AAAATTTACTACCGAAAATCGGAGTCAGTGGCCTCAACGTTAAGAGCGCTACGTCCAATTTATGGTCGTCATAATCGTCCTAGCAGATCAACAATTGAGCGTCTAGTGGGAAAGTTTGAATCCACAGGCACAGTAAAAAATGTTCCCGTGCCAGTGAGACAAAGAAGTGCCAGTAGTGTCGAGAATATTGCTGCCGCTGAGGCTTCAGTTGCAGAAAGCCCAAATGTGTCTCTCACACGTCGTTCTCAAGCGTTGTGTGTGACGTCGTTGTGGCGAATTTTGCGAAAATATCTTGGCCTACATCCTTACAAGATTAAATTGACGCAAGAACTGAAGCCGCTTGACCACCAGAAGCGTCGTATGTTCGTGAATTGGGCTGAGCAACAACTTGAAAATGATTCGGATTTTCATCGAAAAATCATCATTTCTGGCTGAATGGCTTCGTCAATAAACAAAATATGCGGCATTGGTCAGGCAGCAATCCACACGTAATCCATGAGTCATCATTGCATCCCGAAAAAATTACGGTTTGGTGTGGTTTATGGGCCGGCGGCGTGATTGGGCCGTACTTCTTCCGTGATGGTCAAGACCGGCACGTTACTGTGAATGGGGATCGCTACCGTTCAATGATAACCGAATATTTTTGGCCCCAAATGGATGATATGGACTGAGAGGACATGTGGTTCCAACAGGATGGCGCCAAAAGCCACAGCGAATGTCACAATCAATTTTTTGGAAACCAAGTATGGAGAACGTGTTATCTCACGAAATGGTCCAGTCACTTGGCCGCCTCGGTCGTGCGATTTGACGCCGTTAGACTACTTCCTGTGGGGCTACGTCAAGTCTATGGTCTATGCCAATAAGCCAGCGACCATTGATGAACTTCGTACGAATGTCGAACGTGAAATTGGAGCAGTATCGGCCGATTTATGCTTAAAAACCGTCGACAATTGGGTTCAGCGTCTGGACTTCTGCAAGCGTGCCCGTGGTGGCCATGCAAAAGAAATCGAATTCCATTCATAATGGCATCGAACGTACTTTCACCGGAATAAAGAATTTCATTGATATCCAAAACCGTTTTTGTAGCGCTCTTATTGAAAAACCCGATATATCAAAAGAGGAGAGTGCTTAAATTTGTAACAATTCTAAGGCTACATTCCCAATAAATCCATCAGTGTCAAGTTAGGAAAACAACATTCACGAATCGAAAAATGGTTAATTGGATAATTTGCCGTTAATTAGTAGTGATAATTTCGAATTTGTCGTTCAATGTTTTCTATGTTTATTTGTTGTTGCTTTGCTAACTTGATATCAACTCGACAGTCATAATAAGTCCTGTTGTTGGGTGCATTATAATGTTTCTCAGTTCTATTGCTAATTTCATATAATTTATCCATACGAACGTATGGATCTACCATCTTCTGGTTACGTGTTTCATATTCTTCATGATGGCTCGTATCGAAATTCTCTATAAAGTTTTTCCATGAATCCAAATCAATGTAGGTATAGAGATATACCTATTAAATAATTAAGATGGTACAAAATTGATTCGCCAAGAAATAAAATTCATCCCACTCTACAGCCAGAATAACTTATAAATGCTTATAGTTTTTTTTTGCGTTCTAAATGGTTGTTCTATTTTATATAAAACTTTTCAATTAGTTTATCAGAAAATCAAACTTTATCCATAAATCTATAAATAAATTTACTCTCATTGTTTGTAAAATTATTTCAATCTCATGCAGAAGTCCTTATATCCTTTATTTTTCTTGCTTTTTTTTTCTACTTTAATTTCTCCTCACTCTATACGCATGAAGAAAACACTACACATTTTTTGAAATAAACTTCTCATACTCGCTTTTGCGGATGTCAAAATACTTTCAAAACATTTAGAAAAGTTTTCATCAAAAATACCATAGCAGCAGTATATAAGACACCGACAGCAACTGAACAAACAACAACAAAAACAACAACGACGACGACGATAAGAACTCCCATGGCCTTGGCTTCAAAAAACAAAAGTTCATGCGCCACTGAGAAACTGTCACCAATAATCATGAAATCACCCGCTGAACATGACTTTAATTCCCCCAAAGGATTATCCTTGTTGAGTGAAGGATATAAGAAATGTCCTTGAAACGTGCTACTTTCTTATTACATATGTACATATGTATGTATGTAGTGTACCTACGTATATGTAAAATTCAATAAACAACAACAAGAACAACAATAAAATATAAAGAAACAAAATCACGTTAACACGCATCAAATAGGGAACTTAAGATCCTTCGAAAAAACAGGAAATGAAAATCGAGGGATTAAAGCTCCTTCTATACCCAACCTCTGAGCGATACTAAACAATAAACGTTATAGAAAGAAACAAGTTTACTCTTAAGACATTACCGAAATTGTTTATCATTTTTCAATTCGCCTGTTATAGTATATCTTAGTTTTGAATCATTTAACGTAACCCTATAGATAAAATACATGTATAGGTAAGGACCGTATCTAATAAAATTTGCTTATTTGGTTTGGTATAGGGTGTTTGCGTTTTCAAATGAAAATTATTGCTTAAGTCTCACCATTTTACTTTAACGTGATCATAAGCGAGGTGGCATATTCCTTGTTAAGGCGGAGGGGCAAACAATGACAACCGGATAGTTTTATTTTTCAAAATATAAAATTATTAAACAACCAATTTTCTCCTTAAAATAAAAAGAATCCGGCTAAATGGTCATTTTGACAACCAGTGAATTACCAACGAGTTTTTTTCTCGTTTTAATTAAGAAATTGGTTTCTTTATTTTTTAATATTTTAAAAATAAAAATTCTTAGAATGATCCGGTTTTCAGTTTTGCCTAAGAATCCATAATAATTAGTTAGATTTTGTTTGTCAATTTCTTTTTGAATTTGCAAATTAATTTTTGAAAAACTGCCTTACCTACAACTTTATTTAAAAAAAAAACTAGCTGACCCCAGCGAACTCCGTTCCGCCCAAATTGTTAATGTAAAAAAATAATAATTCCGAGCCTGGCACTTGCTGCTTGATGTACTTAATTCCGTCAATTCAAATTCTGTATTCAAAAATTCTATTAAATGCAATGGAAATAAATAAAGTATAGCAATGTCGACGTGTTTCAATCAAACCGCAGTGATTGACGTGTCAATTCGCTTTTTTTTTTACTGAAGTGCTTTATAGTAAACAACGTTTTTTCGTTCTATACTCGGTCGGGTTCACGCACAAAGCGGGATGTTTACCGCAACGTGAGCATGCCCCATACAATTGACCATGTGGAGAAACATGGGAATTCATAATTTATGCCACAAACATGCCGCAATTGTCCTTGTGACTTATGAATTCTCATAGCGAAAGCGAGCCGCACGAGAAACTGAAGACACTTAAATACGGTCGCTCGAATGGTAAATTTCGTGATATAGTTTGTGGGTTCGTTTTCATCCATCAAGGATTCGATGGATTTGTATGAATGTAACACTTCGGCGATTTTATTTTGACTGACGAAATTCAAATGATCGACATCCTAGTTTTTCACCCTCATCTAATTATGGCATACATATGGTGGAAATTCAATCAGACCGGTCACTAAGTCGAATGGAATCACGCCGTTGTCCATCGCCAACAATTGTCTGGAGAACTCTGCCATTTCGTAATCCGTAATTTCGTTATCGAATGCTGGCATCAATTCATTGAACGTCTTGACTCTATAAGACTCGATCAAATCCCTTTCTCGGTCGAGTTCTCAAATCAATGCGAAGAAATGCACTAAAAACTTCCCGCATTTCCAATTTTCCTGGAAATTTCCATAGTGTCCTTCCTTGGGCCAATACAATTCCATCAATTTTCTTTCATAAACCTTTGCGGAGCAATTACGAAGAAACCCCCAGAAGGATGTATCCAATTTGGTGCAATCGTTTTCAAGTTTTAAGCATCCGTACATACCAATATCCACTTTTAGATAAAATATAAGAAGGAATTTCTGGATTACAATTGTTTTTTTTTTTTAAATTTATTTTTCTGAGTTATAGGTTCTTTTTAAATTACCCCTCTCGCCTAAATTACAATTTTTTATTGTGCCGTCTTTTGCGAATCATCTTGTATCTTGTCTACGCATAGTTAGAAAAGTAATTTTGAATTTTTAATAAAAAGTTCAAAAAACAAAAATAAGTTTTGAAGCTTTTTTGAGAAACTTGTTTAAATTCATTTTTTTTTTGATTTTGTTAATTTTGATGTGTGTTTTCTTCAATTAATATAGGCTTCTTTTAAGGATACACAAATTTTTACTTAGCATAGTTATTAACAACAGTACCATTTTTCATATTTTCAACTTTCTCATTATTGAATGAACCGACTTAAATAAATATTGCATAGTTTCTTAAATGTTTAAATAATATTTAGGGCTGGCCACGAGACAAGTCTCGGTCTCGCATGACGAGACCGAGAGGAGAAGAGACAAGACTGCCTTTTAAGCAACCGAGACGAGACTGTATATTTGGACCAGAAAGTCTAATAAATTAAAAAATTCAATTTCAGTTAAATATTTATATTCTTCTGCATATATTCAAACTATAATCGAAAATATTTCATTTCAATAATCAGCAGGTTGTCCGGAAATCGTATTTTTCGGAGACGAGACTTAATTATACGAGACCGACACGAGACCGTGACGAGACTGAAAATTTTCGATTTTAACGAGACCGAGACGAGACTTACAAAAGTCTCGCAGAGTCTCGCCTCGTGGCCAGCCCTAATAATATTCCATAACAAAATTAAAAAAAAAAATAATTTTTTGACTTAAACAATTTAAATAAACGCACTTATGATTTTTCTTTTAATTAAATTTGCATCTACATTAGATTCATTTTGTTACGCTTTCTTATCTTATTGTGTGTTTTAAAATTTAAATATTTATTTTAGGGATTTTATTTTAATTTATTTTAAGGATAAAATGGTGCTTAACGAGTCGAAAGTATTTTGGAAATTTATTGCGAAATCAGAAGTAATTAAGCTAAAATCACAAAAGATGGACTGAACTTTTACTACAAATAACAAAAACGTCGTTGTATGCAAGAGAAACCCGAGAATTCCCCCAAACAAAATGCTGTTTTTGTAATTTTTAATTTTCTCAAAAGTCCGAAGACATGAAACCATTTGATTTTTATAATACAAAATAACATTAAGGGGAAGATAAAAAACTTACATATATGAATAGGAACATTCAAATTTAAGTAAAAAAAAAATATTTTTTTTTTCAATTTTTTAAATTTTAGTTTGAAAATCATTTTTTCGAAAACTATTCACTGAAGTACGTTAATTTAAAAACAACTTTATTGTAACCATTGCTGACCATAAAATCAAGGTACTGTTTGTTATTAAATAATTTTTTTTTTTTTTTTGTTTCAATTTTTAGGATTTTTTTTTTTTTTTTGTTTAGAGATTTGTCCCTTCTGCCTTATCTCACTCCTATACAACTTGTGTTTATAGCCTTTGAACCAACGTAATTACCGAATCTTTTTTAACATATTATGCGGATCACCCTGTAACTAGGAACATTTCATCTAAGGATTTTATAAAAAAAAAAAACCTAAAAGAAGTAAACCGCTTGAGCACCATTTTGCATAGATAAAACCTTTTTGAACAGTTAACAAAATAGATAGAGGTAGCAAAATTACCGGCTGGGATAACCAAATAAATAAAAAACCAACAAATTGGACCACCCTTATCTGCGTTCCAAATTCTGTTCCTAAAAAATTTATATACGAGTATGTATGTATGTATAATACCTATGCAAAATATTTTTCTTTTAAACCGCTTCAACGACTTTTAAATGTTATTGCATAAATTCATATTAGATTTGTCCAAGAAATTAAATTGCATCTTCTTTTGTTAAGGATTTTGTTTCCCTTTAAAATATTCTTACCGAAATGAAATACCCTGTTGGCAAATAAACGTGTTAGGACTAGGACTTTCTATCCAAAATAATAAGTTCTAAACTTTCCTACTTCTCTTCTACACAGTGTATTTTTATTTCCTAAGGAAAAAAAAGAGATAATAACACCTCCTTGAGTTTTGTTTTAATTTGATACAAAAAGGATTCAAAGAGAGAACGAAACGGTGCTCCTTAGAACAGATAGTTAGACAGACAGGATGTTGCATGAATTGCACGAATTGAAACGGAATAAACACTCTCGGTGATTTATAGAGCTTAGAAGCAAGTTGGTGGTTAAGTTCTAAATCAAAGGCCTCTTATTCGTTGTGCTTAGAAAGTATTTTTCGGTAGGTATAAAGTGAAGGAGTTTGTCGCTTTTTTATAAGGATTATGCAAAAAGTTTTTTACTGTACTTATTATCCTTGGCCGGGAGGGGATGAATGAAATAGTAGAGTTGCATGGGAAGGAAAAAAAATAAAAAGTTCTCCTCAACCTATCTCCAAAGACTTATACCTTTACCTAACTGACTGAATGTTCCTGATGGTTGTTGTTTTGCCTTAACCACACATTGACCAAATACCAAGGTGCCGGTGTCCGTCGCCGTGAGGCGGTATACTAGGTAGCTGCTGCCTGTTGGTATACCTAACCTTTACGGAGGCTTGCATTGCATGCTGTATTTTGGGAATGCATTGTGCTGCTGCTTTAGTTGAAAGACACATAAGATTAATGACTTTGTTAGATGGATTCAGACACTTGGGAGTTTAGGATATTAATGAAGGATTTCCCTTTATGCAGATAGACGCATAGTTAAGACTTTAAGGCATATTCTAGGGTTCCCATATATTAGGTATACCTATTTCTATATAGTTCAGACCTGTGAAAGAACCGAACCGAAGTAGAGATTTGTTTTCAGTGTGGTTGGCCAAGGAAGGGATAACAATAAAATTTGTGTTTAGTTAAAATTTGTTAGTTCTTAAGGATTTAACCGAGTGGAAAATTAGGGTTGTTAGAAATTGTGTGCATATAGGTAGGTACACCAAATAATATGTATAAGTACAGAGTTTAATATGGGGAGAATTCAGCAAGAACATATTTTGAGGTTACATTCTTTGGGGTTTCCTTTGAAATGAGCCTACATTTGTTTAAACACTCTTTTAACTCGGAATTGGAAAGAACAGGCGCCCTATACGGCTATATTGTATCAACATAGTAATATATGTTTGAAGCTACATACGAAGTTAAAGTATTATTAAAATATCCCTATTTGAGGTGGAGGTTTTAGAAAATGTTTCAGATTAGTGAATTTAAGCTCAGTTTTTGTTAAACACTTTAATATGAATTTATTCCTTTTTTTTTGTAAAATAAAACATAGCTTATCTCTTCAATTTTATACCTAGCTGGTCTTGAAAAAGCTTTGGTTAACTGTCTTTTGCTTTTTTTTATCCCTTATATATTTAATTTTAAAACATTACTTTCTTATATATTTTTCTATATAAATATATTGTGCATTTTTGTTGACAAAAAATATAATTGTGTTACCCTTATAGTCTTTTGGGGGATACAAATATATGAAATAATAAAAAAAAATAAACTTTAGCAATAAAAAGCAATTATGATGTTCATGGTTCATTACACCCATGACAAATAATTATGTAGGCAGCAACAAATTATGTTAAAGGTTGATTCTCCCTTAACCCACACCTTAAACTTTAACAGAAACTCTCTGGCTACTTGCTCACGGGCCATCAGGTTATTTGTCTCCTAGTTTTACTATCAATTCATACCTAACTTCTTTTATGAAGCGTATCAACCTAGATCGTGGTTTAATTTTTTGCTTCCTTTTATATGAGTTGGAAGCATTGGTAAGTTTCCACTTTTGATTAACCTACCACTTATACGGTTCACCATAATTCCTACTTTATCATTATAGCTATGGATGTAGACAGCTGATAGTGCCGTTGACTCTTACTTCTCACCAAAATTCAGTGGTAATAAAATTGAATTTCGCTGAGAAAGCCCAATAATCAAATCACGTATTCAGTCCATAGCAAATTAAGGGGAACAATGAATTTTGTTCATCATTTTTACGTGCGATATACATACGTAGTATAGCTATAAGTTTAGGATTCGAGATAGGTACTATGTATTATTACTATAACTAGTATATCGCCCACTGGCCGAAATTCGTCCACCCAAAACGCACATTCACAGACTCTAGAGCCAAACAAATTCTTTGAAAATTAAATCACAAAATATTTTTTTTAGTTTTAATTTTTTTATAAATACGCACAGTGATCGGCAGTGCAAAACCAAAAATGACCCACAGTATGTTTATGCGTGTCTCAGGTATATTCTGCACATCTCCGCACCTATGGCTTTCCAACCATATACAATTTATCGAAATCGGTTAGATACTTTTTGAGCAAATGGTACCACAAATTTTTTTTTAAGGCTATTTATTTTTTAGGAAAACAAATATTTATAACGGTTATAACGGTACCTGTCATAGAACCGATTTTTTGGTATTTAAATTTCTCGTTAACGGCTACACCGATTTCAACAATTTTTGTTTATACAGGGTGTCCCATTAACAATGGTCCAAACTGAAATTGGTGATAGGCCAGGTGATGAATTATCAGAATTTGGTAACTTTTCTATACCGAATCATAGCGGTTCTCGAGTAACGGCTATTTTTTGAAATTTGAAAAAAATCTAACTTTGAACCAGTTTTTTGCTCACCCTGTCCATAATTGATTTTTGTTTTTTACAAATTTTGCATTAAAAAATTCACTTATAGTTTCACGAACTTTACTGAGTAAAATATTTTTAATTGGCATCACCATTTGCCTACAAATCATTAGTTAGTATTGAACTTTGCCAAAATTTATTTTTGACCACAATCTTCTGATGAGCCCCCTGAATAAAATTCGTATGGCTTAATACAGGTTTTTTATTTCAAAAATTGCCTATTTTTCTGTAGTTTCAAAAAAGGTATTAAACTTGCCAAAGCTATGTTTAAATAGACAGTTATATTCGTTTGAACCCAATCAAACAGGTTCAAAATCAAACAAAAATAAAACATTTTTGTTCAAATATTTCGATAAAACTAGAATTTCACTTCAAATATAACTCCGAAAGAGCTGAATTTTGGTGGAGATCTTCGTCTTGATGTCTTACGCATTTCTTAAATAAATACCTTCAATTTGGACTAGGACCTTCTATTTTTTGTGGTGAAAACGTAAAAATCCAGTATTTTTGTAAAATTTTCGAAAACCATCAGGTTTTTTAAGAAGTGTGTTTGGAAAACTTTTAGCTTATAGCATTCTAAAAAAAACCATTAGGATACATTTTTCCGTTAGACCAATAAATTTTGAGACAAATGTGCGCAAATGCAACTGTGTGGAAAATACCACATCAAAGTAAAAACACATTTTGTCCCCGTTTTCTCAAAATCTCTTGCTCCAACGAAAAAAAGGAGTTTATCTTTTTTCTGTAGAATTTTATAAGCTACATGTTTTCCATAGAAACTTCTTAAAAAACCTGATGGTTTTCGAAAAATTTTCAAATATACTGGATTTATACTCTTTCACCACAGAAAATTAAAAGTCCTTGTCAAAATTTAAGGTATTTATTTAAGAAATGCGTAAGACATCAAAACTAAGATCTCCACCAAAATTCAGCTCTTTCGGAGTTATATTTGAAGTGAAATTCTAATTTTATCGAAATATTTGAACAAAAATGTTTTATTTTTGTTTGATTTTGAACCTGTTTGATTGGGTTCAAACGGTTATAACTGTCTATTTAAACATAGCTTTGGCAAGTTTAATACCTTTTTTGAAACTACAGAAAAATAGGCAATTTTTGAAATACAAAACCTGTATTGAGCCATACGAATTTTATTCAGGGGGCTCATCAGAAGATTGAGGTCAAAAATTAATTTTGGCAAAGTTCAATACTAACTAATGATTTGTAGGCAAATGGTGATGCCAATTAAAAATATTTTACTCAGTAAAGTTAGAGAAACTATAAGTGAATTTTTTAATGCAAAATTTGTAAAAAACAAAAATCAATTATGGACAGGGTGAGCAAAAAACTGGTTCAAAGTTAGATTTTTTTCAAATTTCAAAAAATAGCCGTTACTCGAGATCCGCTATGATTCGGTATAGAAAAGTTACCAAATTCTGAAAGGCCATGGCCTGGCCTTTCACCAGTTTTGGTTTGGACCATTGTTAATGGGACACCCTGTATATGTAAGAGGTCCCTTACAATTTAAATAATTTTTCATATACAATTTTTCGAAAAAATAATTTTTGGATTTTGTTTAAATTCAATATCTTGAAACGGGTTAATGAATTTAATTTTGTGCAAAATTGTTTTTTTTTTTATTAAATACTAAGAGTTAACATACCAAATTTTATTTTTAAAAATGTTCAAGAATTTTTATATATGATAAATTAATTTTAGAAATTTTTTAATTTTTTTTTTCATAAGAGGTGTTATTTTGATATTTAAAGAAAAATGGCATTTTTTGAGATAAATGATTGGATGTTTATTTTAATGTTATGAAAGTATGCCATTGATAATGGAAAACAATATCAGCCAAATGGCCGCCACGGCTACGCTTACACAACAATAGCTATTCAAAATAACACCTCTTACTGGAAAATCCTATATTTATCCAACAAATCAAAGTAATTTATAGTAATAATTTAAAGGTATTTTAACTTGTTTTTTTTTACAGTTTTTTTTAATGATATAATGTTATGGAAACAACACCTATGCACATTGTCAACTTCAAGCTACCTACGTTAAAGTTGTTAGCTACGAAAGCAAGTGTCATGCCCATTTTGTTTTCTTCATTTTATTGCCTTCTCTAATAATATTTGATACATTTTATAATGCTGGTATCGTTCTGATAATTTTTTCACAACTGACATAATAGTTGAAGTACCGTACAAAAATCTAAATTGAAATTAGTTATTGGTCCACTAGGGCGTATACGTACTTTTTTTTTACTGAGTTTTTAACTTTTTTGATATTAAATCCATAATTAAAGCCAAAATTATAATTTATTTTCGAATTTGTTCTTATTAACTGGTACACAAATAAACCTTACACGCAGTATCTTTTTCTTCTACAATAATTCTACAAGTTGGTAGTAATTTGTGTTCATCCCCTGAATTACAAAACCAAAGATCAGTCATGACTCATGGTACCAAATGCTGTGAAAGATTAACTCAATAAAAGTTCCTTCCTATACGTACCTATCTTACTTAGGTGAAGTCAAACACAAGTACAGAAGGGATAACAGAAAAAAAACAAAACGCATCAGAGTTCAGAGAAAAACAGTAAAAAGCCACAGCAACAGCACATCGATCAGTGATCGGTTCCGATTGCACACTGTGTATAACTTCTGTATACCTTCATACATACTAGCTTCTAGCAAAATATTTTTACACACACGATTTCGTTTTATAAATATTTATAATTCACAGTTGGTTTTTGTAAAATAGTTAATAAGAAATCAAGCAAGATCAGCATTAAGCATACTTACCTGGCGTAGGGGCTACCGTGATCATGAAGGCGGTTCCCCCGGAGCGAGGCTTGGCCATTGCACTTCGGCTGAGTTGACCTCTGCGATTATTCCTAATGCGAATAACTCGTGCGTGTAATTTTTGGTAGCCGGGGATGGCGTTCGCGCCGCCCCGACATTATTAAAATTCTAATATTATAATTATTATATATAGGAAATTCAAATCTTTTTCGGAATTAAAAATTCGAACAGTTAAGCTTGTCCGCTGCGGATACTCAAAAATAGAAGAAAAATAAATAATTAACGATCGCGTCGATTTATCGATTGGTTTAACTGATAGCTTTATTATGATGTTGTGTTTTTGGGAACTGTGATATTGTGAATGGTGACTTGAATGTCAAAAAAAAAAAAGGAATCAAAGAATTGAATTATGTTAAAATCTAAAATTATTTAGCTTGACATGACCAATATTGATTCAGTTTATAAGCTTGGTCCAGTGAAAGTTATGCTAGACGTTTCCAGTCTACATGCCCACACATATGAACGAAAATGCCCTTTTCGTCCACGCAGTTGTTGATAAATGCCCACAATGTGGGCCACGAGATTATTAATACAATGTCATCGTTTCGCACTGATCTTGTCCACGCAGAAAATTTGGGATCCTATTGCCAGGAAATCTGGAATCGTTCCTTGCTTCCCTTTTCTTCAGATATTTTACTATTGAGGATTAATTAACATAAACATTAGAACTAAATAATTATAAAAATTATGCATGTATTATCAATTTATCAGCTAGCGAAACTCCTCAACAGAAAAAGACGAGCGATCCACGCATCAGTGCAAAGAAAAATCATCTACGCCTGCGACAACAAAATAACGAAAACAGTTGCTTCACGTTTTTTTACGTTTGGAAAATTGAAAATGAGTGTATTCAGTAAACGAATTAAAATGAGTTGCTTCAAAAATTAATAGTTTGAGTTGTATGGATGAATGGATGCATTCAACTGCTAAAATATTGTATTAAATGAATAAAAAGTATGGAGATATGCAAATGCTCTTTTTTTTGTACTGAGAGTCATCAAGATGCCCTTTCGCCCTTTTAGCTTATTTTTCAATGCAAAATTCCCACAAAAAAAGGCATTCGCACACGATCTGATTTCAGGAATGTTTCCAAGTTCATAAGTCATAGCTTAAGAGCCCACATCAATTTCTGGGTGTGAACGATAGCAAAAATTCCTATGTACCTACCTACTAGGTATTCATATGTATATACCTACCTACATATGAAAGTCTAGCATGTCGGGGTTGGAGCTTTTGAATGCAATACTGCATTTAGGTAAAATGCAGTGCATTGAAAATGCAGTGTAGGAACTTCAAAATCATATTTAATAAAAGAGCTGAGTGCCCTAGACATGGCGAAGAGACAAACCACATATTCATCTTCTTCTTCTTCTTCATTTTACCGGCGTAATGTAATGATCTCGAGGGGGACCACAACTCTCCCACTCAACTGCTTTGCCTAAGGTGGGGTTCGCCCATATTTATATCTAGGGCTATTTAATCAAAAATTGCAGTGGGATCTCGGTCTTTTAACTGACAATCAGCGTTGCCAACCACTTTAGTCAAAATCATGCCTCACTTGAAAGAAAACAAGTCCTTTTTCAGTGAAATCATTATAGGTACTCACTTAATTATTTTTTTTTACTTAAAAAAAGGTTAGTGTAGGTACATACCTACATGATTACCTACATATGCACCTACACGTACCTAAGTAGGTACAGAAAATTCCAACCAAGATCGTCCTGTTAATTTGTAACAAACATTGATTTGCAGGTCATCAGTTTTGACCTTAAAAACACCTTTACATGCTCTGCGTTTCAGCTTTATGCCTATTCCTGCCAATAGCTAACAGCAATGTAGGTGAAAAAAAAAACATAAAATAAACAAACAACTCATCAAACTTCCAAATTCATTTTAATTACCTACTCGAAATATAGATAACGTGCTAAAAAAAAAAAAAAAAAAAACAGCTTGAAGGTGAAACAATTTTTTAAAGATACAAGTAATATAATTTGCAGGACTTTAAAACAAAAGACATTAAAAAAAAAAAGTCACATAGCCTTAGCCAATGAATTACTCCTAAAATGTGTCGAAATGCCTCAGCTCGCAGATGGCAAAAATAAGCAGTGGCCATGCATATTAACTTTTAAAAATGACATAGGACCTGCTTATAAAATTTAAGAAAATGTGTAAAAATTGAATGAGATAATAAAAGTACGTATACGCCGTGTGGGCCATTAAAAAAAATTGATAAACAGTTTTAGACACCTTAAATCAAGTTAAAAGAATATCGAAGTAATACAGCAGCATAGGTATTTTATTAAAATACATAGACCTATAACATGAATGATGTCTGGTGGTGGTGGTGGGTATGTTAGGTATAATAAGAAGATGAAGAAATTAAAATATTGAAATTACTTCTGTTTTAAGTGGAGTGAATGAATAAAATTCAATTAAAAAGTACAAGTGACCTCAACTCCAGGAATAATTGTGTTTCGCCCAAGGTATAACAGTGGTCTCTTCGACCAAAATTTGTGTCTTAGTAGAGTATAACAGACTGACTGAAGAGCCCACTGTTATACCTTGGGCGAAACACAATTATTTCTGGAGTTGAGGTCACTTGTACTTTTTAATTGATATGTTAGGTATAAGTACCGCTTCTTACGATGTCAATTTGAATTTGCAACATGATCTCGCTCTTTGTCACACTTCTTGCAAAGTGTTCATTAAAGTTCATGAATGCAAAAATGTTCGCCTGATTTGAACCCTAACAAAAAATTTTGGGAACTATAACATGTGTCGTTTTCATTTGAAAGTCGGATGCTTCTGAGATACTCTCTTCTACCTTGTATTTATCCACTGCCCCAATTTTACAAGAACTCGTCCAAAAACAGTTTCAAGAAAATGGGTTTCTACTGGATGAAAGTTAAAAAGTAACAAACTTTGGCATTCGGTTTGTGTTTTACTTGGCATCATTCTTCTTCATTTTTGTTTCATTTCACTAATGCTCCTACCAATTTCAAACTTTAAAAATGGGATGTTTTTTTTTACTCAAATTTTAAAAGTTTTTTGCATAAAGTCTTTTTTGTGAGAGTATTTTGGTATAGGTGAATTCTTTGTGTCTTTTCAAAAATTGTGTGCAATTAAGATAGGTATCATAGCCATAACTCTATCGCCATCTTTCCTCCAATAGATCTTTTTTATTTGCATCATTTTCCATAAAAAATCACTTAAATACCTACCATACCTCTCTACCTGCAATTTATATCACGTGATTTCCGCCATCAAGTTTATAATTCTCTTCGAACACAAAGAGAAACCCATCATCAAATTGCTTTGTTATAGGTCGGTCCTTTGTACCAGTACCAGACCATCAGCATCGTTCAAAAAACTCACTGATTTTTGTTAAATAAAACCAGTCAGATTCTATGCCATGTGCCTTATTTTTTATGCTAAAAGTATCAATCCAACATACTACCCAAAGAATAAAATCCCAATAAAAATGCTTAACGAACAAATAATCCTATGTACAAAAAATAAGCTTTTAAGAGAAATCCAATAGCAACCAAACCCAAAATCGAAGAGAATCACAATAAGAGATACAAATCTAAAACATGTCTGTCTGAATTCCATAAGCAACCAACCCACCCACACCTACCAACGACCGACCTACCCCATCGTCATCAGAATTATAGTAAGTTTTGTCATCATCGTCCCTGCATTCATTTTTTTTTTTTTTTTTGAAGGACTTATTTCACATAGCCTCCTTCCCAAACTAGGACTAAACACAAAGCAAAGCGTCTATGCACTGTTACTTTGTTTAAAGAGTCCCATAATAATCTTGGTTTCTTTATCGTCGTCGTTGTCGTTGTCGACGACGACGTTGGGTCTTCTTGGTCGTCTTGGTGAAGCATAAAACGTGATTGCAAGTGTAAAATGCCTTGCGGCGGCCTTCACTTACACACATGCATCCAATGTAAAGGTACTGGTATTTTTATAGAGAGAGAGTTATACACGGATACGGATACCCGCCGCCGCCGCCATTGCCATATCATGATGATGATGATGGCACGAAGTACTTGTTTCTATGAGGTTTGAGGTACAACAATGTATTTTCCTCTGTGTATATATAGTTTTAGAGCCCATATTTGCCGCATGCGAATTCAGTTGAAGTTCGATGTTCGGGCGAAACGGTTCTTTTTCAAAGAAATAAATACTTATTTTATATACAAAAAAAAAAAAAAAAAATAAATAAAAAAATCTTCAATTGTTGTTTCCCTCCCACAATAGTTTTTGTTTCTCTCCCTCAAAACATACACACAATAACTGTATAACTAACTCACCCCAATTCTGTCTCGTTTGTGTTTTCAAATTTGAATAGAAAATAAAACGAAAAAAGGAATAAAAAAACTTACCAAATTAACCGTGCTATACCTACGTGTTTTTAAATCTCAGGGTGCATCATCACACAACCCCCAACACCACCACCCCTCTCTCTGTCTTGGTCCTATCTCTCCTTCTCGCTCTCTTTATCTGTTTTTGTCAAAATATACGCAGCGCAATCTGCCGGCAACGCTAGAACTTGTTAGTAAATTTTAATTTTTTTTCGTCAGAAAAAATAAATCTGCAAAGGAACGGACAACACAAACAAAATTGCTGCAAAAGAAAAATACAAAAAATATAATAAACGTGATAAAGAAAAAGCAATCACGTAAAACTCGTTTTGTTCGTCGTACCTACTATACCTAGCTAGTCTTCGCTATATTAATAAATGTTTGCTGCTTTTTGTTGTTGTTTTTGCTTTTGATTATTAGTTGTTGTTGTTGTTCGAGAAACGATATACTTTTCGTCTTCACTCACCAGAGTTGCACATTTATTGTTGTTGTTGTTGTCGTTTCCATTTGTTCGTTGTCGTAGTAATTTCGTGGTCCGAAATTCCTGTTTATGACCTTTTTTCTTGATTCGAGTTTTAATCGTGAGTTTTGTCTGTTTTTATTTTGTGTGTTAATTTTGTTCATAAAAGTTTGCATTGCAGTTTTCCAATAAAATCATTTCGCCCGTCATCATCAGCACCATCATCGTCATCAGCTGCACAAAACCAGCTCAAGCAACATCATCAGTCATCTATATTTTCATTTTAACGGTATTTTTAGTAAGGAAGAAAGAAGATAGAACTTTCCCAATGTTTTTTTGGTTGGTCTCTGTTGAAAAATAATCGATCGAAATGCGTCTGAGATTCCTTAATTAGAATTGCAAGCAAGGGGCCTCTGTCTTGCCAACGCCAACAACCAAACCAACCAACCAACCTACCAACCACCCATCACACCACCCACCCTCTTCAGTTGAATAACAAAGCATAAATTCCTAGAAAAAAAAATACACAAACAGAAACAAGCAGAATAAAACTAAATAAAACAAAAATGAAAATGAAAACACCCCAGACACACAATGACTATGCCAACATACACAACGACGTCGACGGTGAAGATAAAAGCTTGTGTTTTGTTGAAGCTTTCCCCCACATCAATCTTTTCATTTCGCCCCAAACAATCCATAAGTTGTTTTCTATCTTTATATCTGTGTGTTTGTTAAAATTTCCTTTCTCCACCGAATTTAAGTGCAAGTATATTCATGAGACATTTTTGGAAATAAATCATTGAAAAATCGAAGAAAAATTTAAAATTTACCATGTCTGTCTGATTGTTTGTCTCGGTTGAAAGTGCAGCCAAAATAAAATTGAATCTTCAGTCTCAAGAGATTAAACAGACCAACATTTTTTTTTTGAAATATATTTTCCCCAGAGTGGCTTCAATTAAGTGTTTCGGGATGTTTGTTTTTTTTCTTTTCGTTTATCTCCTCGTGTGAGAGATTAGAAAATGGTTTTGAATTTGAATCTAAATTTCAACACAAAAGGATGCTTTGTGATGGTATTTCTTGGAAGGAGCATCGGAGACGCAAAGGGCGATAACAGTCCAGTCCAGAGCCAGACATATCCAACAGAGAAAAGCCCTCAGAATGTGGTTAACCGGGAATGTTAAGTGTTAGCAAGCGAAGAGCATTCATGTTAATGTCTGCGTGAAAGCTTACGTTTTGGGTTTGGAATTTTTTTTTTGTTCGTGTAACATTATCCTGAATTTCACATTTTCTTCGAACATTTTACAGTGATGTGTCTAAGTAGGGTTGCCGTGTAGATAATATGGCAAAGGTGTTTTTGTTTCAACTAAAATTTTATTTTAGAAAATCTAATACGTATGATTTGTTGGCAGAGCTCTAGGCCCTTGTACCAATAGAAATCCTAAAGTTAATACTTAATTGCAGTATCAAGTCGTTTCTTCATACAAGTACTTAGATCTGGTGTGCCATGATTTTGGTGCTAGGTATTAAATTAAACTCGGTACTTTACCTAGCTTCTGAAAATCAGGTTGAACTGGTTATTGTACCAATTGCTATAGTATACATGCTTAAATGGTACCAAGCGATTTCTTCACAAAATATTTTAAGCTGTTGCTTCAGTCCAGTTTAGAAGTTTAAAACATGACTCGGAGCAAATTAGTTCAAGCCTTTTTTCTAATTTTAATATCTGCCTGGAGTTTTTTCAATAGTTAATAAGAGCCGTTTTTTTCCTTGTTTTGAATTTTTTGTATTAGTTTAGTAACTTCGTTAAAAAAAGGGCTAGGTTTGTGTTAAAATTGGAGGTATCACCAACTTATGTTTGTCCCATCGGTTCACACAAGGGGAAGTAAGGTAAATATTGGTTTACGTGATAAGCCATAATAATTTTAAGGTTCGTAATAGTCCGACTTAAGTTTGTAATAAATAAGAAAGTGCATCCAATTAGAACACTGTAGTGAAGTTATTAAAAAAAATGTATATTCTTTGATCAAAATGACTGATAATCGCAGTACCTACTTACCTGAATGGTGATCCACATAAGATGCAACAAGAAACTAAAGTGTGTAGGTTGTGTCGAAACAAACAAAAAATCTCATGAGAAAGGATTCTATTTCCGCCCATTTAAGAAAATAATATACATACTTCAAAAAAAAAAAAAAACCATGGCAATACTTTTTCTAAAGCCTGAAATGGATTCTTTTATTTTTGTTTTAAACAATTTTTTTTTAAGAATAGTTTTTGAATAATTAGTAGGTTAGGTTTTTAATAATAAAACTATTTTTTTTGAAAATTTTAAATAATTAAGTACCTAATCACTTACTTTTTTCTTTTGTATTTAAATATTCAATGCTTTCATTAACTTTATGTTAAACATTGAAAGCCAGATGATTCCAGCCTTCTTATTTTAAAGTGGTACGCTCGGGCGTATACACACTTTCTTAAAATTTGATTGAATGCATTCTTGTAAACTGGGGCGTATACGCACTTTTTTATTTTATTGAATTTTTAGCAAAATATAATAGAATTTTGTTTATGCACGTTAGATTGATTTATGTCACGGCATAAACCAAACAATTGTTCGATAAGAGTGGTCAAAAACTACGACCAATGACAAATTAATTGCAATTTGAACAGAACAAAATCTGTCGAATCAGCTAACGGATTATGATTTCTTGAGGGTAGTATCAACATTTTCTGTGTGAGCTTTTCAAAAAACGGGTTGTAATCGGTTAGATCCACACCCCAGCTTCCCACTTTCAACTAGATTCCACCCATGAACTATCAAGAGATAATAAACACTTTATTCTCAATCCACTGTCCAAATAAAAATTCAGCACTGGTTAGAAGAAATTGTTCCTTCTATTCTTCTAACTAAATTGCAGTGCAAAAAAAGATTGCATTTAGAAGACCTTAGGTCGGAGGACAGTTACAAAAAATTTGAGCATGTTAAATCTAAAGTTAGAAGCCAAATGTTGTAGCCTTTAATTTTTAAAAGATTTCAGTAGGTACGAGTGTAGAACATGGAAAGAATTGGTACTTGCACTTCTGTACGTTCTGTACGGATTGGTCGATTTCTGTGAGCTTGCTACCTTGCGATTATTGACATTGCCGAGAATGTTGTTTATTTTAGGCCCAACATACCGGTACCTGTCGTACAAAATTTCTCTTTCTACATAGTTTAGAAAACAAAAAAAAAAAATCAGTTTGCATAATATGCTGCCTTTTAGGGAGGTAGGTACCTCTTATATAAACATTTTTACATTTCAAATTTTATTTTATTTTTTTTTATTTTGAAAATAAATAAAATTAAAATGTTATAGAAAATTTAAACATTTTGAATTAGAAAAAATTGAATATAAGAAAAATAAAAAAAAAAATGAAAAACATTATTTTTTAAAACTTAATAATTTTGAAAACGACTAAGCAGATTTTTAAATCTTTGTCGTCACCTAAAGGTTTTAAACGGCATCTTGAAGTTGGAAAGAAAAACAAAAGTTTTAGGAATTAGCAATGACGGTACCTTAACAACTGTTCAAAAAAGGATTTTACCATTTTATTTCAAAAATCACTGTGCTAATTTAAGTGTGATTCCTTTTCGCAGTAGCCCATAGCGTAATGTTTAGCGCGTTGGACTGTCACGCTGGAGCTCTGGGTTCAATTCTCAGCCTCGTCCACCTAAAAAAACTAAAAGTTTTTTTCAGGGCTACTGCCTCTTGCGAGTAATTGACAAATCCTCCAAGAGTATCACTTGTCATGAATAAGTGCTTCTCTTCTAACCGTTGGGGTTCGGCATACAATTGTAGGTCCCTTCCATTCCTGTCAACACGTGCAAACAGGAATGGTTGCCAGTTGTTAGTCACAAGCCCTGGTTCTTCACAAGCCGTTGCGCCACCCAATTTATTTATTTTATTTTTTTCCTTTCCGCTGAGCAAAGTATTTTTTCAAAATTCATTTTTCATCATTTCATCATTTATGTTCGACTCTCAGACTACAACCGTAACACCTCTCCCGCCTTATTTTCCCTTTAAATATCGAAATGGCAGGAAAAATAGTGCCAGGTTAAGCATTCCACATTCTTGTAGTGCGACTAAAGAAAGAATCTCTATACTTAACAGTACGTCCGAAGGTGGGCTCAAGGGTAAACTGATGGGCATTTCTAGAAGCATGAGTATTAGGTTGAATTGATTAAGGGGAGGAATGCAACTGGCTGCAATTTTTATACTAAATTTATGATCTGTAAAAGATTTATTTTAGTACAATTTTATAACCATGTCTATTCATATTCTTAATAATAAACGCAAATCAAACCTGAATTATTTTCTTTAAGTTAAATTAATATACATAAATAATTCACCGAAGTAGATGGATTAAGAAACAAGTTTAAAATACTTTTGAAATTTCTGTGTAAAACTTAGGAAAGCTGTTTAAAGCTCAAATGACAGAAAATAATATACTACTTTTGTTGGTTGTTAAAACGGACGTCTGATGCCGTGATTTCTTTTCAACTCTGATTCTCGATCTAAAACTGTCCAGCCTTTGAAATTTTATGTGAAACTGTTAACATATTTAAGCCCTCGACCATTGACAACGTATACCTACTTACGTGATAAGTCGCGCAATATAAAAGATTTTTAAGAGCACATTGGATGCCATATGCATATATTTAATTTGCACGTAAGGTAGAGCTACATGTGTATTTTAAATTAATTTTATTTTTCTGTGTCAAAAGGCCTCAAATAAACCTTAAATTATAAAAGTTTATTCTCGACCGCATCTTCTTGTACGGTATCAACAGAGTATATTATTTATCAAGAAAGTTTTTCTTTACTTTTCACTATGCACCGACAAACTACTGGTTGTGTATTGTGTTGTGCTATGGCTGATGATTGCAAAGGAGCTAGGCGAGAAGATGTTCTTAAGGCTGTCTAAGAAGTTTCAAAAACATCATCGTCTGGTTTATGCATTATTTTATGTATAGGTACTTTAACAATGCAACTTACATACATATTATATGCTATATCACCCCCGGAACTGAGAAGGTTTCTGCTGCTTCTGCTTCTTTGTTGCCAACGTCAAGTGCACGCAGTATGCTATACTCGTACATGTTTCATGCTTCTTTGGAAATTGCGCAAAATTTAATATTCTTGAGAGCACACACCCTGTCTATGCCCATAAACACTTTATCTTCGTCGCTCGTCCCAAATACGGCCAATAAACGCGCACACTACCAAACACACACATACATACACACTCAAAGGCCTACATATATCTCATATGGAACGGTTGAGTCAAGTGCAGCCAATACTTCAGGTGCGTGCCAATTCTCCAGGAAAAGCATACGATTATACGAAACGAACGAAAAAGTGTGCAAAAAATAACAACTGACAAAAAAAAAAAAATAACACACATACCTCCAAAAGCATTGTACGGTGTCTAAACCAAATTAAATGTGCATTCCTGCAGCTAACAACCTATCCGCTACGCGAAACGGAACATTGCCGCCACATGCTGCCTTTGGCCTAGCTGTGCTGCTGCTGCACCATCTGCAGAGCCAGAGAGCTACACGTTAGGCAGTCATAAAAAAATACTTCTCTGTAAATGTGTCTGTGTGCTTTTTGTTGGAGCGAATTGCTGTAAATGCCTTTTGGCCACTGTCGCCATTGGTACCGGTGAAATCGTGCGGAAAATTCGCATAGAAATATATAACAGGGGATACCCTTACTCAGTCGGACAGCCAGTCAGCCACCAAGTCAGGGGAAGAGACGACGACGAGGACGATCGACCGACCGTCCGACTGTCCGACCAACCCATGTTGTACAAGAAATACCGCAAAAGAACAACCTTTTCAATTGTGACCGTCCACCAGCAGAAGTAGTCTGGTCTGTGTATCAATTTAGTTTTAGTTTCGAGGGGATTTATGTTTTTGTTTTTCCTTTGTGTCTATGTGCGTGTGTATTTATTTTGCTTATGTATAGTAAAAATTAAATTGGTGACCAAGTGTCTGTAAGATATTCTGAATAACTTTTTACCAAAGAAATTGGGTGCCACAGGTTTAACTAACTAGGCCAGTGCTTTTTTAATTGCATTTAATTACAGACGCATTTCGATCGTTTATCTTGTTATGGAGTACCTACCTATTTATCTTGCGTGTTAACTTATTATTATTACGATTGTGTTTACAGTTTAAAAACAACTTAAGGAAAAATAAAAAAAAATACTACCTTTGTCTATAAACTAAGAAGTGCATAGTGACTCGTCATCATACAAAAAATCAACACAATTAATTTGTATCGTTAACAAACCGAAACAAATTACTTAAAACAAAAAAATAAATTAAATATATTTCCGGCTTCTGTGTGCGAAAACGTATATACCTTTAAAAAAAAAAAGAAAAAAATTTGTACAAGCAACAAAAATAATATAATAATTGCATTATTGTACTTTGTGGTTACACACTGTTGCATCTTTTATAAGATAAGTTCTTGTGAACTAAAAAAAAGTGATTTATTGTTGTGTGGTTTTTATTCTCTGCTGTTTAACTTATAATCTGATTTTTTTTTTATTTCGAAAAAAAGGAAGTCGTGTCTGCATCACAGAAGAAATCTGGATAACTGGAGTAAGACTTATACCAACAACTTACATTAAAGGTGTGTCCATCAATTTTGTTGCGGAAGAATTCTTTCTGCTTTTAAGGTATGTTAGTTGGTTTTCTAATAAGTTTTTTTATTATTTTATTTTTACTTAAAAGTCAGCTATATTTTCGTTATACAGGGTGTCCCTTATTTCGTCAATAGTATTTTAGGACATGATTCTTGGGTGTATTCTAAGAAAAAAATTGTTCTACAGTAAGTGCCTATCTCCAATTTTGATATCATTTATCGGGGATTTAAGAAGAGCCTTAATTTGGTGTACCCTGACCCATGTTAACGGTAATTGCGCTGTTAGTTATAATGATAAAACTTCGTTTAGGCCTTTATTTTTAGAAGAAATACAAGCCTTTGCAACTGCAATCCACACATATCATTTTTTATTCATAGCTTTCCGAGCTTAAAGCTAAAAAAAATATTTTTTTTTTTTAATTTTACATGCCACTGTTTTTCCAAATTATCATAAAATCTATGGGTTTTTCGGCAAACCTGTTACTGATTTTTATGTTTAGTATTGTTGCAAACATTCAAAAAAATTATTAAAACATCATTTTTTTTACGAATGTTTTGGAGTAAATTGACCCCAAATTCAAAAAATTAGCATTGGCAGGAAAAATGAAACAGACTAAAAACTAAATATCTTTAGACTGAGAAAAGATATAAATTTATTTAAAACGCGGTTACGAAGGCTGGTATTTCTTCTAAAAATAAAAGCCTACACGAAGTTTCTATCACTATGACTAACAGCGCAATTATCGTTAAAATGGGTCAGGGTACACCAAAATAAGATTTTTCTTAAATCCCCGATAAATGATATCAAAATTTTTTTCTTAGAACATACCCAAGAATCATGCCCTAAAATACTATTGACGAATTAAGGGACACCCTGTATAAGAAAATATTGGAAGAAGTGAACTGAAGAGCGTTAATTGTAATTTAATGCAGCGATAGATACACATTATTTGTATAATATATTATTTTAGCTGCAAACAAAAAATGTTCCTGGAAAGAAAATTGCCGTTGTTAAAAACGAACAAGATTTATTTTAAAACATAATAAGTAGCGGTGAAAAAAAAACTATTGAATAAATGTTGCTAAAGCGAAAACATCGAGAAAAAGACTTTTGCAAGGCAATATTTATAAACGTAAAAGTTTAGCCCAAATATCTCTTTTTTTTTTTTAATTATAGGTCCCTATTTATATAACACGGCTAATTCGGAAATCTTAAAAACTATGGCGCAAAATTTAAGTCGATTTAGTACGACGTTAAATCTTTTTTAGTATAATACTAGATTTAAAAGTGTATTTTGCTAATTTTAAACGAGCTTAGCATCATACTATCTCCTAACATTTTACTAATGTTAAAATCACCAAATGGCTATTTTATCTTTTTAGTATCGTACTAAATCCATATGACACTTAATCCAAATGACGTATAAAATTGTCGAAATCAAAAGTGTTTGTGAATTTTTTGTACGAGCTGTCACTTTTCTGGCCGTGTTCAGCTGAATTTTATGAAGGAAATTAGTTTAGTATGATACCATTTAAAAAGTATTTAAAATTTAGTAAATTTTAGTAAACTGTTAAAGAATTAGTAAAATGTTAAGTAGTATCATACTAAATCCTTAATAATAGGCTGTTTAAAATGTTGCGCCTATGTAAATAGTTGATACTCATCGGTTTTTATCCGAATGCTAAAAACAAGATGCTTTCATGCCTTCAAGATCATAGGGAAATTAAAAATTAGAAAAACACAAACAAAAAATAGTTTTTCTTTAAAAAGGTTTGAATTGAACACCAGCGACCAACCACTTGATAGAGCTACCACCAAGTTTTATATAAACTGAACTGAAATTATAGCTTATTTACTGGACCAATTTTTTGTTATTTTTTATTTTCTTAGAAATTCGAATGCATAAAAGCAACTAGTTTTCAGCGTTCAAATCAAAATTGATAAGACCATCAGAACCTAATGATATAAGGTTAAACAGAAGTACAAATTTTAAGTTAAAATCATAATAAAAAAAAAAAAACAAAATGCTAAGTGAGAGGAGTGGGTTGCGGACAGGAAAATGGATTTTCGCTTATTCAGGACTTTGTAAACGACCGCCAGTATTATAGCTAGTATAGTAATTAATTTTTTAGATTATCGGTTCCTGTCAGTCCTATTCAAAAAAAATTGTGGTAGGTATTCAATTTTAGAAAATCCGATTTCGTTTTTTATATACAAAACCTAACATTGGTTTTTTGTTTTGATATTCTTCATATGTATTAAAAAAGTACATCGTCATGTCTTTATTTGATTTCTATTTGTTAGTACAGTCGGCTCCGCTTAACTGGAACGCCATAATGGCAGAACATTTGTTTCAGTTAAGTAGAGTTTTCAGTTAACCGAACTTTGGATAACTGAAACTTGTTTTAAATAAGTGGAGTTTTGTTAAAACAAATTAAATTTCATTTAGACTGAAAACTAAAAAAAAAATTGTATTGTGTCAAAATAGTTATATTTCCCTATGAGACAATTCAAACAACAAAGGTATTTACATTTTTAATCACAAATATTGCGTCAGCCATAATAAGTTTTCTGTCAAAAATTTTCGAGGATTTTAAAAGAAACGACTGATACTAGGGGGAACGGAAAGAAATGAGATGTTTACATTCGACATTCCATATTCAAAATGTGTGTTCTATTAAAATTTGATGGCAGCGTTCAACGGTCGTTTCACTTATGCGGAGTTGAATAAGTGAAAAATGTTAATTTGAGACAAACAATTTTGTTTCAATTATCCGCAGTTTGCAATTAAGCGGAGTTCAGTTATGCGAAGCAGTTTGTG
Source organism: Melangyna quadrimaculata (assembly GCA_949320155.1). Lineage (NCBI taxonomy): Eukaryota > Metazoa > Arthropoda > Insecta > Diptera > Syrphidae > Melangyna > Melangyna quadrimaculata. Next base: position 207,304,651 of record OX439484.1, on the reverse strand, counting down.
TGAAAAATTCTCAAAAAGGCTCCGGAATAAATTTCTTGTTTCAGATAACCGATGTTTTCAGTTAAGCGGAGTTGACTGTATTTTGATTTTGTCGTCTGTGCCTAAGGCCTATGTTTCTGTTTTTTTTTTTTTTTTAAGAAACCATACAAGTGAAATGGAAGGCATACGAAGCAAGACAACTGATGGAGGAAACAAACCAAATAACTAATTTAGAACAAGAATCATGTTTGCAAAAAAAAAAACAATAATCAAAACTAATCAAGTAAAAGTTAATTCAAACAATATTATTATCTCAATTGTATTTTTTGTATGTATGATTGTATGCATGTACTTGTATATATACTCTAGACTGTGTATGATGTCAACGTCTTTTAAAAATTCTTTACCAAAAGACATACATTTGACATTTTTATTTTTATTTTTTATCCCACACCTTTTTAATTTAATAATCCTTGATAGAGAAACAAAAACGTTGACATGGTTGGAAAAATCCTCAACTTTTGTGTTTGTTACATAAACAATATACAATATTTATACATGTATACAAAATAAAATATAACAAAAATTAATTTAAAAGCAACTCATACAAAAGTGGAGTAAACTTTAGATTTTCTCCCACCTTCCAAAAAAAGCAAAAAAAAAAAAAACAAAGTAAATTAAATGCAAACCAACATGAGGTAAGCAGCAAGCTTCACTGCTGATCTTTGTATCTCTATAAAAGTTCATCTGTTTACGCCTTCCTTCCAGTTTTAGTGAGCAGCACCAAATTCTTCTTGGCGTCTTGTTCTATGGTAATACTTAACAGTGGCGTGGCGTGAATTATTTGAATTGGGAAGACGAAGCAAAATCAATCAAATTAGTCGCAAATTTAAGAGCCTTAATTTTCTGGACATGTTCTTATGTGTTTATTTTCAATACTAATTTTGTAAAGTTCCAATCATTATCGCATTAAATAATTATATACTTTTGTGCATCATCCAAAATTTTGTTGAATATATGGAAATATCAATGGTTTGATATGCGTTTAATCTAATTTCAAACATCTTATATGTTAGATTTGTCAGTATAAAATTTTTCTCTTAAAAACTTTTTCAATAAATTTGTTTTAGGTATATAAAATTTGTCTCTGAATTATGTTAACATATATTTGTAGATTATTATTTTCCTGAGATTTTAAGATCCTAATCTTGAAGATCCCACCATTAGAACACAAGTTATACTCTTTTTACTCGAGCCACTTCACTCTTTTCTAACATTTTGAACAAAGTTAGGATAAATAAGCCGAGAAAAAGCGTCTTGCTCCTTTCATAATAATTATTAAAAAAAAGTTAGATACATACAAATCCACATGCTACACTTCTTGTAAAATGACCTTGCCATAAACATATAGCATATAGCTTGACTTCTACGGGTCGGATCTTTAAGACTGAGATCTTTAAATGACGATAAAATAGAAGGCTACATTTCAGTTAAAATTCAAGCACTTTTATGGCGTTTGACGGACATTTTGAAAGGGAAGACGGTAGGAATCGTGTTATATGGACGCCACGCCACTGATGCCTTATCATTTTTCGTAGTACAGTGGAACTGTATGTAAAAAAAAATATAAAAGAAGATTTTTTTGACTGTATCCCTTGTGGTGTCTTACAGCCACAATTTTGAAAAAAGAAAAGAAAACGACTTTAAGCGAATACATCTTAATATTCTCGTTGTGAAATTAAATCGTTATTACCTTTTTTATACAAAATTCAATTAACTGTATTTTTTGCTAGCTCTCTCCCTCTATAAGTTTTAAACTACAAATCGAAAAAGAAAATTTTATAGACAAAAAAGAAAAATTATTAGCATTTCTGTAGACACAATTAAATAATTTATTTTTACAGTGAGCCTTTCTCAAGATAAAGGCTTAAACGGGTTTTTCAAAGTGGCGGCGTAAGTACATTCTCACAGCGACTACATTTTATCCGTAAACTGAAGAAGGCAAAGTTGCTTACAGTTTTAAAAAATTGGTTTTGCCTAACTTATAATAGAAAAAACTATAAATCATGCTTACAGCAAAAAGTGGGCGTAATTCTAGGTGTGTTCATGGGCAAACATATTGTATAAAGTGCTATACACAATCTTTAAAGTAAATACAATTTTTACAGGAGAAACAAAATCAAGAACTTGAATATAGAAATGGGCGTGGTATGTGAAACACAAAACATGATAGGTTATACGATCTTTGAGCATATTTGTTTTTGTTAATTAGGTAACTGTTGGTCCCCGGTTATAGAGCTGAAATTTTGGATTCCCAAATAAAAATCCTTGATATCCTTTTCAAGCTTTCAATGATTTTATTTTCTAAAAAAGGAATTTAATTAATTTAGAATACTAAATAATTGTAAATACTTACAACGGTAAGCAAAATCTAACCTGACCACCCTCGTAGAGAACCCTCTTTATTCTTTTTCTAGTAATTTTGATTATAATTTTAAAATGGCAGCCAATTCAACAGCTTTTCGAATTTTGACATTCGATTCTTTGAAACTTTTCACGACGTTGCCAGGCTGTTGTTTTAATTGTTAATAATCGTTATTTTATAATTAATAACTTTGAATCTTAAGGTCGATAACAGTAATTATTATCTATTCAATTATTATTTATTCCAGTTTTGGAGTAATCGTATCCCAATGTGTTTCCCTAGTGAAATGTTATGAATCTGCACACGTTTTGGCAATCTTTTTTATTCTCCTTCAGAATGATTTTTTTTTTCATATTGTTTGCATATTCTGCTCTGTCTACTTCTACTACACCCCTTCTTTCTAAGGTTATTGTTGTCTGTTGTGTATTTTTCAAACAAGAAAATGAAATGTGAAGTGAAAGAGAAGAACGTGTCCATTGAAAATTATTAATCTCTCGGGAGCCATCATTGCCATTGAGTTCGTTTTGGTCATGATATAAAGAGATGGGCAAGGGCACAGGCATAGGCACCAGGACCAGGCATGGCGATGGGCACGGGAATTGTAACGAAGAGTTTAGAACACACTAAGAACAACAAATAAAAAATACCAAACAACAACACGAAATAAGGGTTAATGTTTGGAAATCGAAGAACATGTTCACCTTCATTGGAATTGTAAACCCAACGATTGAACGTGGACGTCCTTAATATTAAACATACATACATATAGATGGAATGTATGGGTGTTTGCATGATGTGCTTCGTATTGATGTTTTCAACATGTGATTTGAAATGGCAAATAGAAAGTGAATACCAACAATAACCCGAGATGTGGAGCTCGTGATGTTGTTTGAGATCTATTTGCCTTTCATACCTGTCAGAGTTAATTTTTGGAAATTCCTTCAGTGGATGGACTTTGAACTCAATGGCACAAAATTTTAACCTGTTAGGAGTTTAGTATGATGATTAACAATTTTCTAATTCTTTAACAGTTTACCAAAATTTTCTAAATTTTAAAAACTTTCTCACTAGTATCATACTTAACCAAATTCTTTCATAAACTTCAGCTGAACACGGCCCAACCAACAAGTGTCAGCTCGTACAAAAAATTCACAAACATTCCTAATTTTGACGTTTATAAACGTCAAAGTGTCATGGATTTATTACTATACTTAAAAATAGCCATTTGATGATTTTAACTTTAGTAAAATGTTTGCGGCAATGCATTTAACTTTAAAAAATAGCATAGAGATGAATAAAAAAGTTGAAGCCGGTTTTTTTCTCAAAAATGGCAAGCTTCATATTTTTTCAAAATTCGTAGGTCTTTTCTTACTTTTGTTAAAAATGTACTTAATTAGTATGAAATAAAGCTGTAAAAAGACTTAGAATATCTAATGCACTTGTTAGATCCAAACTCTAAACCGTTCTGGAATATAGCCAAGGTCTTAAAAAACAAAAATAAATGTATACCGCATCTTGAAAATAATGATTGTCTTATTGTTACTCATGAAGATAAAGCGAATGTTTTTGCAGAAACATTTGCACAAAACTTCAATCATCCTCTGTTAGCACAGGTTTGTACGGTAACTAATGTAGTCAATGAAAATGCTACTACTTTATGTAACACCATAGTGCCCTTGCCGGCTGATGTCTATGTTTCTTATGAAGATGTCGAGTATCTTATTAATGGTTTACGTATTAAAAAATTACAGGTTTTGATAACCTAAAAAATATTTATTTAAAAGAGCTTCCAAAAAGTGCCATTCGTTTTATTTGTTTCATAATAAATGCTTGTCTCAAATTACAGTTTTTTTTCCAAAAAACATGGAAAAAGGCAGGAAAACCACCAAATAAACCCAGTAGCTATCGCCCGATAAGCCTTTTAAGCAACTTAAGTAAGATCCTGGAAAAAGTTATTAAAAATAAGTTATTAAGTTTTCTTGAAAACCATAACACTCGTATTATTCCAAACAATCAATTTGGTTTCAGACAAGAGCACATTACTTCTCACCAAGTTTTACGTATCTGTAATTATGTTAAAAAAAAAATTTCTCAAAAGCAATCAACTGGTCTTGTGCTCTTAGATGTAGAAAAAGCATTTGATAGCATTTGGCATGAATGTATTTTCTACAAACTTAAACTCTTTGGCTGTCCAGTTTTCATTATAAAGTTTGTTCAAAGCTTTTTGCATGGCAGACAATTTAAAATAAATTTAATTAATATAAACTCTAGCTCTAAAAATATTTATTCGGGAGTCCCACAAGGATCAGTTTTGGGGCCTTTCCTTTACATTACTTATGTTGCCGATTTCCCAGACCTCCTTAACTGCGAAGAAGCTATGTTTGCTGGTGACACTGCTGTATTTAGCTCAAACGAAAAATGCCATTCTTAATTACTTTGAATCTTGGAAAATTAAGATCAACGCATGATAAAACACAAGCTATCTTCTTCACAAGAAAAAGGAAAGCTTGCAATTTACCGTTAAATCAACTAAAAATAAATATGTAACTCTAATATTCCGTGGGTTGATTCTGTCAAGTATCTTGGAGTATACTTAGATCATTGTATATGAAAACTATAGTATTATCATGGAGTCGTTTTTATTTTCGCTGGATTTGTACGGCTGGTGGCGCATGTGTTTGCAACATGTTCTATGATTTTGACAGCGTAGACATTAATTTTTAGAAAGAGTAAGTCTTGTTATATTTTAAGGGAGTTAGATCTCGACTTTCAAATTTGTTTCCTCAACAAAAAGTGTTGAGAGAAGTTGGTGGATTTCGACACTACGTGACTCAGTAGTCGGCGCTTCTGATGATATTACTATAGTTTTCATATACAATGCTTAGATAAGACATTAACTTATAGCATTTCTGTGGATAATACACTTAGTAAAATAGGTGTGGCAACTAAAATGTTATATCCGTTGATTTGTCGACGTTCATGCTTAAATAATCATAACAAAATTACTATCTTCAAAGCCATTTGTCAAGCTATTTTTCTTTATGCATGTCCAGTCTGGGGAAGGTGAGCAAAATCGCATTTCAATAAGTTTCAAATCTCCCAAAACTATTTTTAAAAATCATGTTAGATCTGCCCTGGCATTTCTCAACTTCATGATTACATGAGAGGAGTGGTGTACTAAAAATTTCAGAAAAAATTGAAAAAACTCAAAACTCTTTCAAAAATGTATTGGTTCTGAAAATTTGCTTATCAAAAACTTGCTTATGTAAACTGTAACATAATTTAGATAATAACTGTGGTATTATTGTCATTTCTGTTATGTGAATGATTCTATATTTATTTATTAACTTTTGTGTTTACTCTCGTTCATTTAATAATATATACATTTAATTGTTATTTATTAATTAATTAATTTATTTTTATTTGATGCATTTATTTATTTACTTACTTATGCTTATGTATGCTTATAACATATCATATTTATTTATTTATTTATTTGATTAATTATTTAATTATTAATTTATCTATTTATTTATTTATTTATTTATTTATTTAATTGTTTATTTATTAATTTATTTATTTACTTCTTTATTTATTTTTTTTTTTAATTTAATTTATTCATATATTTATTTATTTATTTATAAATTAACTTGTATTATTATTTAATCACTTATTTATTAAAAACAAAAAAAAAAAAATAAAAAAAAAAAATGTTATGCCTAAAATAATAAGCAATTCAATTAAAATCTGGTAATTCCATTAGTTTTAAATCACTTTTATCTAGTCAACAGATTTGTTCTTGTATAAAGAAATCCTTAGGTTAAGCATCTGTCAAATGAAGGTTTTTCCGTAGTTCTCCTTCAACTGTTTTTTTTTCATTATTATTCATGTTACCATACCGAAATTGTGTTATTTTTCAGTTGTAAGATAGCTGTGTTTATTCACTAAATTATGTAAATTGTAACGCTTTATTCTACGAAAATAAATATATATCTATCTATCTATACAAATTGAGTTGAATAGAAAGGTTCGAATCTACTGCCAAACATATTTAAATGCTCTAGGTATACTCTGGCATATTTCAAGGAGTCAATTCTATCTTCAAACTCTTTCTCATAAAACTTATTTATCTTAACTAGTATCATCCAGAGGCCGAAATTCAACCACCAAAAACTCACATTCACAGACTCTAGAGTCAAACAATTTGTTTGAAAATTAAATCACAAAATATTTTTTTTAATATGCACATTGCACACGCACAGTGATCGGCAGTGCAAAAACAAAAATGACCCACAATGTGTAAATGACCTATGGTTTTCAACAATATAAAATTTATCGAAAGCGGTTGGATACTTTTTGAGCAAATGGTGCCATATAGATTCCCAGCTTTATAAATTTCATTACTTCCACATGTACTTAACTTAATTGAAATAAAAAGTTGATTTAAATTTACTTTACACATTTACCTACTATTTTATCATTCAAATTGCTTGGTACTCATTTATTTTGAAAACGTAGATCAATAGGTGTATTTAACACCACTTCACAAAAGCCGCATTATCAATCAGCTTTATCTAAATCGTTTATCATTTTCCAACGAACAGACTGACATGTTGTTTTATCATATTGTAGCTCATTGAATATTCCTTTCACTCTCCTGCTAACCGAATTGCTCGCACAACAAATATAAAATTACAAAAATGTAATTCTGTTTACATATTTTTATCTTTAAAATAATAATTTCTGTATAAAATTAAAATTCGTATTAATATTAATATCAATTAGGTTAACTTAAAAAGGCTTTAAAAACAACCATTAAATACTCATTTCTTTTAAAGTATTTTTAATTATTTCATACCCTGCCTAATTTTGTTGTCATTGTCAATATCCTCTTACGTATATCCACATATCAACACGTTAGTCATCATACAAAATTTTACGGGTGATGCTGATTCAACAAAAAAAAAAAAAATATTCCTCCTTTTATGACTGTAAATATACTAAAAAAAACATACAATTTTAATTTTAAACATCATTATAATTATGTTGGATTTAAGGTTAATTTTATTCAAAAAAAAATTGTATACATGTTGATCTGCTGGCAAGCGATATAGATACCTAGGTTGTCATGAAAAATACGACATTAAAATGTCAACAGCATTTAAAGCGCTCCACCTCCCGCGAAAGAAGAAATAAAACAAAAACGGTGAATTCTATATATTTTTGTTATTTTTGGTGTCGATTTTTTTTCTTAATGGATGCTAAAAGAATTTGTTGAATAATTTAATATTGCTTACCAATATGGTCAAGAACTTGCAGGTCCATGATATTAGCTAATAGACTCACATAAGTCTCTTTCATATTTTAAATAAAAATCAAATTTGTGTAGAAAATGGTAAACAAATAATGTCAATTATTTATTTCTCAAAAAAATATCCTCATTTACAAACTTTCAACTTTTTACACTTTTCGAACGTAATAAATAACTACAACCATTCTAGAACGTACATATAAAACTTTTCCATGCGCGTTTCAAATAGGGAGGCGATCTGCAACATATAGCTTTTTTAATGCGAGCGGAGAGATTGAAAAAAAAAATCTCATTTTTCCATTATTTATGACTTGCTGTCCTAGACGTTGTCTTACTCTTGGCGGTTGGTGGTGCGATTATACAATATTAATATTAAATGCTGCCATTTTAACCCCATTTCACCCTTTAAATCTTGAAACGATAAAAATAATAAACTCTTTAATCTATTATTAAAAAAAAATCCAATCTAACACACAAACAAACATGTTAAAAGTTTTTTAATCACTGTTTAGCCTAAATACTGGGTGAATCACATAAGATCCGACAAAAATCTATAGCGCTAAGTTAGGCCAAGAAAAATTATTAAAAAAGGGCGTATTTACCCCTGTTTTAGCGAGAGGCATAATTTTCTAAGAAAAAAACAACAACCTTAAAAACAAAAAGAACGGCAACACTTACAATGTTATGCTATAGCTTTTTTAAAACCATAAATGAAATATTTAATAATCATTTTAAATTAAGCGTTTTTGTGAACAATTCTTAAAAAATTATTTTTCAAGTACAACATTTATACAAAAAAAAAAAAAAAAAAAAACAGTTTTGTTTATTCAATTTTTTTATCAATTTTTAGTGAAACACAACAAAAAAAAAAGTTCTAAAACTTCTACTTTTCAAAATATTTAAAACTAAAGACACCAACTTCATCATAAAAACAAGACAAAATTAATTATTGCTGAAGTGATCATAAAGGCGGATTCTAAATATTTTAATGAGAAAGTAGTTTTCTTTAATTTTTTAATATTTTAAAAGGAAAAAACCTTAGATCCATTTAGTTTTTAGTGTTTGACTGAAAATCGATAGGAGCATTGATTTTTAAAAACACAAACAGTGCTTTAACACGTAAAGTTTTAGAAAAAACAAAACAGTTTAAGAAAAAATTGTATTTTTCGAAAATTTAATGTTCAAAAATTTGGTGATTGCAAATTTAATTTGTGTTTTCAAAAATTATTAGTGAATAGTTTTTGAAAACACAAATTTGGTAACTTGTTTTAAAAATAAAATTAAATAATGTATTTATGGTTGCCGTTGTTTTGTTTTGTATTGAATTTATTTTTCAGCCTATTACTCAGTTCAAGTGAAAATGAAATTTCTATATAAAAGTGACATTTATTTCACAACGATGAAATTCATAACGAGAGCTGAGTATACCCATAATGTGGGAGCGGAATATTAACCGGTTCAAAATTAATTTCATTTCATAATTTTCATTTCCTAACGTACGACCACTAGGAATAAATAATAGAGTTGTGGAAAAGTGTGACATTTGTCAACAAATTTAAATAAAAGTTTTTATAATTTAATACAAAAGGCTAAAGAATTATTTTGGATCTTACGTTTGTTAATTTTTGAGTTTTAAGTGTTACTAACAAGCCAAAAACCAAACTATTGAATTAAAATAGTCTTCTCAAGCATTTCAAGATTCTGTAAAACTATCAGAAAATTCCAGTTATTTTTTTCATATAAAGTAAGTATTTCATTCAAAGTGAGTACTAGGCATTAGTCCTTGTTTTTTTTTAAATTAAATTGCACCTTCCGTCTTGACACGACTAAATATACACCCCCTAACGTCTCAACCAAACTAACATACCTCTCTGGCTTTTTGTTGCATCTCACATGCGAATCACCCTGTTTAGCAAAATTTTTAAAATTATGTAACCTTGAAACCTAAGCCACCCTAATAATAATATAATAATCACATCTTCCTTCTTTTGTTTTACCCCATTCTACCCTATTATGAAGAGCAAAATCATTCTAGGCTTAAAGCCAAAAGCAAATAGTTGGATGGATACCTTACCTACTTTGACACTTCAAAGTCTAATTTATATAAAAAGTAATTTTTTTTCCAATTTACATAATTTTTCTACCATAACGTTTTTGGTCACAAAGTTATATATTACAATTTTAATATTTTGCTATTCGTTATTTGTTTTAATTTTATGCTCAAGAAGTGGTCGTGAGATTCCATCAATAAATTGTAGCTTCTGGCGAGATAATGTTTTGCTTTTGGTATATTATCATTATAAAGAAATATAGACTACTTAAAGAGCTAAGAAGTAAAACGCTTCAAATGCTATACCTTAGTTATCAAGCCATAGTAATAAAAAAGTATTTTGCATTTTAACTATTGTATAAAAGAAATAAAAAACAACAATTTTGAGTTTCTGACCCCAGGGCTTCAAAAGTCAAAATGCAATTTGGAGGCAGGTCTATGTATGTATGAATATTTAAGCTATATAGATCTTTCAAAGATATCTAATAAATGTACATCTTTTTATGAATGTTTTCTTTGACATCATGGAAATCTTATATTTTTTTAAAATAAGAAATTAAGTCAACTGACAAAAATGCTTTTCGATGAAATATCCAAATAAGGTTCTTATCCCTTTATTCCCCATATTAAGATTTCTAGAAAACAGAAAAAAAAAAAAAAAAACTCACCGGACAAGAGAAACAACTGTGTAAATAATTGAGTCTAACCCTCCATACCCTAGCGGTCGACGAAATGCATTTTTCTATAAGAGAATCAGCAAAATTGTTCTTTCCAAATTTAAGTAAAAGATCAAACTGCATAACTAATTCCTACAACAAACGAAAACAAATCCCCTAGTTTGTTCGTTGTTAAAATGGAAAAGCAGCAGTAGACGAAATAAAAAAAAAACAAACCCAAAATAAACCCTTCTATAAAGAGTGCATCCCCAACTCTTAAAAAAAAAAAAATAAAAAAAAAAAAAAAAAAACTACCCCTAGCCCTAACACTCAAACCGGAGTTCTATTGTTTGCTAGTGCTGCTGCACTGCTCGTTGGGTTACTATTCTACTCAAGCAAAAGCCCTTTGCTTGGTTTTGTTTTGTTCATCTTCTACTATACTCTCGGGTAGACTCATAGTCCGTCCATCGTACGCTCTCGTCTTCGTCTTTGACTCTTTGTCTACCACGCCCGAGCTCGACTCGCTTGGGCTTGGGGCGCACTCTGTTCTGCATACAGAAAATTTAATTACATACAAATACCGTTAAGCATTAGTAGCTAGTAGGTAGTGTACTGCTAGTTTCGGGTCATCCAACCAAGTGCACTCCATCTTTGCCGTTCATTTATTACTTATTCATCGGATGGCAGGAAACAAAAGAAAAAAAAATGCAGAAAAATAAAGTAGTCCTACACGCCTCCCACAAGGAGGCGAAATAATGCACCAACAGAGACGAAACGACACGACATATTAATGATGATGATGATGAAAATGATTATCGTCGTCGTCGTATTCATCATGACCTTCGTCGTCGGCGGGATGCAGTGTGCAGTATGAAACCTCTGCACGCAGTTTTTTTTTTTTTGTTATTTATTTTGTATGTGTGGTCTCCATGTTCCCAATCCCATTCTCCTTTCGTTTTGTTTGTTCTTCTTAGTAGATAGGGTTACCCATTATTCCCCTCTCTTCAACAATTAATTTCAATTCAACTCTGTAAAAGCGGAAGTTAATTTATTCATAATTAGATTTGTTTATCCGACAGATGGCGGCAGTAGGTATACAAGTTGTACTTAACAATTTTGTATATTTCTGCGTAATTTTGCAAAGATTTATATTGAAAAAGCAAGACACACCGGAATAAATATATGAAGTAAGGAAAGGTAAAGGCATCAATGAGTAAATGCTAAAAATTTGCGAGGAACAAGGTGTAACGGAGAAAACTAGAAAACAATTTTTTTTTTTACTTCGCCATTGAGTCTGGGTGTGGTCGTTTTGGTAACACAGTGGGGTAGGTTACTAAATATTGGAATTTTTTCTATCGCTAAATCAAGAAACTTTAACTTTTAACAAAACCTCATTCAAAATGTTTCAGTTTGAAAATTCAAATCAATATCTACTATTGCTCCCATTGTAACGGCCATCGATGGCGAAGCTACCACCGCCCATTTTCTTAAACTTGTTTTAAATTTGTTTATAGAATCATCAATTAAATAAAAACAGGAAGCAAATGGCTTCGAGGAAAAAAATGGCTTCGATGGCTTCTAATTTAAGGTATAGTTGTTGACTTAAATAAAATATTTATCTCAATAATGACTGGAAGGATTTGCGTACAACGTTGTTTTAAAATAAATTGTGTAGTTATAGTACACAAGAACACAAGAATCAAAGTTTTGGTTCACACTTTGTAACAAAGCTAAATGTTGGTGTATAGAGTTTTTGCTAGGCACATTTTTATCGAAATCCATTGTTCTTAAAAAAATAGTGTGGTCACACTATTTTTTTAAGAACAATGGATTTCGTTTGAAGAATTGGAAAGATACAACTTTTACCTAGATACATTTTTAAAATAAATCAACAGATTTGAGATATTCAGAAAAATTGCATTTTCCTCGCTTACCTATATCTCCCCCCCCCCCTTCTATAATAAAAAAAAGCTTCGATTTAAAATTGATTCATAGGCTATGTATAAGAAATTCCTACTTCATATGTCAATAACATTATACCGACCCCACCATAAGCACACTATGTTCCACTGTAAGGCGGTTGTTAAAGCAAAAATGTAAGTAAATTCATTTCGGCGTCGCGCTATCGGTCGTATGGCAAATAAAAGAGCAAGATGAAGTCAGCGATTAAAAAAATAAAAACGCGCAAAAAACTCAAGTAATTAGTTAAATCCGATCAAATTTATTTTAATCTGCTTTGTGTGTGCCTTAATTTTTTCAACAACAGCGAAAAAAGTTCTCGTTTTTTTTTTCAAGATTGTTATGTACCTACATAAAATTGCATTTATATTTACAATTTATTTATTTTTTTTTTGTCAGAATTTTGAGTTCTCTTTTATTTAGTATATTTATTTAACTTTGAAGAGATTTTATACTTTTGTTGGTGTTAATTTGTGGCTGCCTGGTAACTACAGACAAAGTTGATATATGTTCGAGTATTTTTGTATGGTCGAGTATGGTCTTAAATGCCAATCAGACTGACTAATATATGTAGGTATACACTCAGAGTGTGAGTTGCGTGTAATGTTAAGCAGCTTATGTGGCAATTGTGCGTATATTATTTATGTCCGCGATTACAACTCAAAGGATTTCCCATATATTCTATACATAAATAAATTGTTCATAATGGAGTGTAAGGATATATAATGGTCTTTACAAAGTAAAAGCTTTGAGGATTTTGCGCAATCGTCGACAGATATTACATCAGGTGGAATATTTTAAAAGATGGATTGTGACATTTGCTTTTGAAAAAAATAGTGAAAAACGCCTCCAAAACCATAACCCTATTATTTAATTGCACAAAGTGACCAAAACAAATGTTTTTACGTGCCCGCGGTTCTTTTTTAACATAGAAATTTGGGAGTTGGTTCATCATGATCAAAATTGCAGAATATATGGGAAAAACTTTAAAAAAACAAACAAAAATTGCAACAAACATTTGTACATTATTTTTTTTGGCGATATTGTCAAATTGATTTACAATTGCATTTGGACAACTAGAATTTTTACAAGCCACAAACCCGAATGAATAACATCTAACTTGTGTGTGGCTTGTTAAAATGCTAGTTGTCCAAATGCAATTGTAAATTAGAAAAACCTTCATTTGGATGGGCACGATCAGGTGACCTCGGTGGTACAATGCGTAGTGCAACGGCCTCTGAGGTAGCTTGGTCTAGGTTCAAATTTTTTTTTAGACCAATAGGCAGAATTTTGATAAGCAGAATTTTGAAACCAGAATTTCGACCCGCTCCCAAAAAAATATTCAGTTTTTCCTGAATTTTGAAACTTTGTATTGGCAAGTTTTTCTTTTCGCACAAACCTTGTGTGGGCTATAATGAACATTTAAAAATAATAAAATGCATGACTGATTGCACGAAAGTGAGATTTCGTAGGGCCTCAGCAAAACATCTCAGTTTGGCTGTCAAAACACTGAGGAAAAAAATTGTTGACGGAGCAAAATCTCCGATATCTCTCTTTCTTCAACGCGCCTAAAGACAAAATTGCGACAGTAACTTTTGTTCGCTTATTGTAACATTGTTCGATTTTTGTACGAACTTAAAACTTGTCCTATAGTACCGATATCGCAAGTAAAAATTAGTCGAACTGTATCAGACGTTCTTAAAAGTGATGCACGTGATGAATTCTATGTATTTGTATATAAAATAAAAAAAATGGACACGACTATCGCACAAACTTGCTCTTGTAGCTTGATTGGGTACATACATATGTACATTCAGTATCGGTTCCATAATATTATGATATCATTAAAAAAAAGTTTTAAAAGCAGTTAAAAAGAAATTATTACTATAAAAGTTACTATAAATTTGTTATTTTAAGTCTTAAAAAGTGAGAGCTCAAAATTTCTGATTTGTTTGATAAATATGAATTAATAAAAAAAAAAAAAAAAAAAAAAAAAAATCAAAAATCGTTGGAGCGGTTTCCTAAAAAAATATTTTTTCATATGTAAAATTGTTTGCCCATTTTACATTAAATCTGCCAACTCGTAGTACTTAATAAAATACAATTTTAAACAAAATACAAACAAATATTCATGAACCCGTTTTCAAGATTTTGAATTGAAGAAAAAAAAATTCAATATTTTTTAAAAATCCAAGAACTATTTTTTGAAAATTTGTATATGCAGCTTTGTTCGAATTGTGAAGGAGCTCTTGTATACAAATTTTGGTTGAAATCGGTGTAGCCGTTAACGAGAAATTTGAAAACTAAGAAATCGCTTCTATGACAGGTCCCGTTAATAACCGTTATTGCTACAATTTTTTAGTCAAAATATTGACCATACTATTAAGTAAACGCACATCTTTTTATAAAAATCTTTGGAACCATTTTCTAGAAAAATAAGTTTTTTCTTAGCTTTTTTTCAACATTTGTATGGATGGTAAGTACCGTTATTTTTGAATTTGGAAACATGATTTTTTGAAGTATGCTACAAAATAATAAATTATTTTGCACCAAGTTTCAAAAATATTGACCAAGTCGTTTTCGACATATTAAGTTTTCAAGAAATTTTTTTTTTTTTTTTTTTTTTTTTTTTAATTTTGGTTTACAATAATGTTTATACTATTTATACGATTTACCATAAACAAAATGAACAATTTCAACTTAACTGTTTCCGAGAAAATCAAAACACAAACAAATGCTTGTACTGGAGGAAGGTATCGAAAATAACCAATTTTTGAAAATAAAAAAAATATTAAAGTAGCATTTCCTTATTTAAATTATCTGATTTTTTTTTAACAAAATCCTCGCATGCGTTTTCGAGGAAAATATGATTTTCTTTTTTTTTTCGGAAAAAAATTGTATGCCAGGTACCGTGGTTTTTGGTCCTAAAAAAAAACTTAAAAAAAAAATGTGGGCATATTAGTCAAAAAACACTATGTACCAAGAAAATCAGCCGTTTAAGCTGTAGGGGCGAAGACAGAATTGCAGGACCCACTAGTTTCGCGTTCTCTATCATCGTAATGTTAGGGAAAATTATTATCTCGAGTTCGATTTTATTACGAACTAGCCAAGCCAAATAGTACCTATGCATATAACGCAAGTAAAAAGTGTGTATACGCCCGAGTGTACCGATATTGTTTAATCGTCGTTTTTCAAACAGAATACTAATACAGTTGCAGTTTGTTTGTTTTTCTGGGTTGAATTCGTTTATAGTTTAACTTTTTTTTTTTTTTAATAAAACAATATTAATGTGTTGGTGAATATGAGTCATTTTTCTCCTTATTATATAGAATTAATAACTTGATAACAGCGCCAAATATCGAATCTAATTTTTCTTATAAACATGATTCGGACTATTAAGAACATTACGAAAGGAAAAACAGCCTTAACAGTTCAGTTTTTCTCAAATGTTGCACTTACCAACAAACAGCATTTCATTTTTATTTATGAAAGATGAATATTGATTGAATAGGTAGTTTTTCAAATAATTTTTTTCCAACACTGCAATAATTTTAAATATTAATATTACTCGTAAGTTTAAAATGAAAGAAAATTTAAATATAAATAAATCGGGTGGCAAAACGGCTCATGAAGAACCAGGGCCTAGTGGCTAACAACTCGCAACCATTCCTGTGTGCGCCTTTCGACAGGAATGGAAGGGACCTACAATTTTATGCCGAATCCGAACGGCTAGACGAGAAGCACTTATTCGTGACAAGTGATACTCTTGGAGGATTTATCAATTCCTCGCAAGAGGCAGTAGCCCTGAAAAAAAACTTTTTTAGTTTTTAGGTGGACGAGGCTGGGAAGCGATCCCAGACGTCCAGCGTGACAGTCGAACCAACACTCAAATATCTGTCTCCAATGTCAATTTAAAATAGAATTTTACTTAGACTCAAATTCTAATTGCAGCTATTCTTATTTTTCTCTCAGAAATAATGTCTCTTTAAAAGTTTTCTTTGAATTTTATTTGAGGAACCTTGAAAAATAAATGATGCTTCGAAAAAGCTTTTAAATATAATTTATCATACTCAACATTTTTCTCCTATTATAATTGGCTTTCTTCTTTTTTTTCATTTCAGGTGAGTGCCAATTAGCTTTTAATTAAAGTTTGCATTTAGCTGTAACAAGTAAGTTGCAAAAAAAAAACATCAACAAAATCTATACAAAGCGATTCTTCCAGGAAAAGAAACAAAATTCAAAACCAACTACAACAAAATAATGCCATAAAGCTACGTGTCACAGAACGCTATTTGCTAACATCCCTTCTCTTTTATATTATTGAATTACTACCTTGATTATCCTTTCATTTTATAAACATACGAGTTCGTATAGCTCGTAGGTAAAACAAGTACATGGATGTCTTACTTTTCTGATAAAAGCACGAACTAAGGTGGATATTCCTTCTTCTCCATCGCTGATGATGAACTTTTTTTTACGAAAATCTATATACATGCCCTATGTACCGTACCTTCATTATATTTTTCCATAAAACAAATAGTAATTTTAAAAATGAACAAAAAAAGAACTTCAAACTGGAGACAAACAAGACCTGTGTCGAAAAAGAAACCATTTTTACAGACAAATAAAAAAAACAAAAAAACAACGAAACAACGAAACTCCAGCGAAGAACGTGCAAAGAAAACGTTTTCATTTCGTAAGGATTTTGCTATTTCACCCTCCTAACATCAAAACCAAAGACTGCTTTTCTCCTTCAAAGAAATGTCCTTTCGATCTCGACAAAACTATATCCTTGAATTAAAAAAAAAAAAAAAAAATGAAATGCGAAAATTGGTGGATTTCCATCCACCTTATACCTACCACCACTCGACATTTGGACTTAGGAGCACACGATAGAGCTCGGTTAGATAGTGTGTGGTGATGGGGTGCGCTAGAGTGCGCTATCATGAGAACACAAAAAATATCGCATCCTTCGAATTGAGTGACAAGAATCATTAATGGTTGTTTTCTATGTGTCTTTCACCCCATATCTTTGTTGTCTACCCACACCGAAGTATGTGTATTAGATGCACATGTGCATGTGCATTTTTATCATGATCCACCACCCCCTTCCCAGTCCTATGACGTCGACGACAACTTCCTCATTTGTTATGTTATCCTTTAACTTCATTTTCTCGCTTTGTCTGTCGCGTCTTCGTCCTTTTTTTTGCAAAATTAAATTGTACGACAACGAACGACACAAAACAAAACGGTCTTCTGCTGCAAAGATATAGTTTTGAAAAAAGAGTATAGTATTTGTATACGAACGTTCTACATGTATGTATTTTGCCAAGCAAAATGGGTGTTGTCTTTAAGATATCCTGAAAAGTGTCACCCAAATAGAATATCAATCCTTGTTAATTGTGAATTTTATGTGCGCACTAACAATAGCGAGACCGACACGACACGACATCGTAGGTATGAGCTGGGGTTTTCGTCCTTGCATGGTCTCGTCTAGTTTCGTGTAGTCGTTTTCGTGGTGCTGAGACTGAGAACGTCGATGGTAGTGGCGAGATATCTACTCGTACGAATGGCGGCAAGTCATTAGAATTTAAATGAGACTTTTTTTTTTGAAGGTAGCAATCCATTTTCTTCTTGGCTTATAGTGTTATAAGGGATAACATAAAATTACACGCACACCATGCTAAAATTCAAATCAAAAAGACACATTTTATGGGTTCTTATATCCTGGGCAGTTCCTTCTTGTATCGATGCATTAGCTATAGCACAAGAAAATGGGGTGTGCTGCTATTCCTGTTCCTGTTGGTCGTTATTTTATTTGAGTAGGTATATACATTGGTATTTGTTGTTTGCAGAGCTTGAGGCATTCAGGATATACAATTTACGATTTATGGGCAAGTTCTTATGGTGTTTGCATTATTATAGGGATAAGAAACTGAGTTGTAGGTTTAAGTTTTGGGATTTGAATTGTGCTCGTTGTTCTTTCCCCAGCATGAAATACTTTTATCGGGATAAAAACGCGAAAGAACTTTAATAAAAGAGACTGATTGGGATCTTCAGCGAACACAGCCTTTTTTCCACCTTTAATGTAACCAACAACAAAAAAAGCAGGTCGGCTGAAAATGGAAATGCGGATCTGCATATCCCCCCTCTTAACTCAGATTGTAGCTTTCTGATTCCTTTTTAGGGAGAAAAGCTATTGACGTTAAAAGAACAACGCTTAATTGCTTAAATATGCAATTGAGATGTGTGGCACTGGCTACAACTGATAACAGACATATTCCTAGAGTAATACCTAAATTGGATTGCTTGAGTTGGCGCATGCAAAAAAAAAATTAAAAACTAGGGGTGCTGTTTAAGTACCATATTAACATGCAGTGATAATCTTTTTTTTAATAACCTATAATAACCTATACCTAGTGGAAAACATGACTTTTATCATTTAAGGCAGGAATATTATTCGAATAAGCTGGAAAGCATTATTATAGCCACGATTTAATTCCTGTATCTATCCAAATCACTCACTCTTTTTCCGGTTTCCATCCCGCGTGAACATTTGTTAAATGTATCGGAGTGTTATTGCTCCATCAAAAGTAGTTCACCTGATGATGGAGCAATAACACTCCGAAACGCGTAGCTAATCATAGATTAAATTAAAGCTGTGATAATAATTTGAATAAAAATTAAATAAAAGCAAAAATAAAAATGAAAATTTAGTTTTTATTTTATGCTTCATTTTTATTTATTTTAAGAAATTTAAAAATTCTTTATTTAACCACAAATTGGAGACAAAAAAAAAAAAAACAAAAATGCATTTGTTAAACCCTTTTAACTTTTTTTAACTACTTCTTTCAGCCACACAAAATTCCTTACACCAACTACGTAGGTAGATACACATTAATATTTGGTGGAAAACTTAAAAAACGAACTATGAGTTCGTACGAGTTTTTTTTTTCTTTTAGATCCCTAAAAGTAGCAATGGAGGCGTTTGGATTATGCAAAATCTTGTATTTCGTATATATACTTATAGTTCGTATACCAATATTTCTCAAAGAAAACAATCAGGTCCAACAAACCAATGAATCACAAATTTAAACAAAAATGATGTATGGCGTATGAGTGCTTTTTTTTCGTATGAAAGTGAAAATCTAAATTGCTTTGAATATTCGGCTAGCAGTTAAGCAGCTGCATAAATCTTTTTGAATTAAGTTAAAAATCATTGCGTTAGTTTCAAATATTGAAATCATTCACGAAGAGACAAAGGTATGTATGCACATTATAGTCTTTCGATATCAAACAAGTTACTATTCAAAAAAATAGTTTTGATCGTAATTTAGTACGTCCCAACTAAAATTGTTAAAACACATCCGCATCAGCAGCAGAAATCTCAATTTATTTAAAAATTTTAGGCCTATTCCAACAACGCCAAATCACTTTTTAGATTACACCTGTACTAAATTTGATGACAATCAAAGTAACCACCACTTTGTTACCCCCGCTTTCAATATTTTCTTATTCACAATAGATTCCATGACTTTAAATTATATTCACCGATTGAAGAATCCAGCGGAGAGACTCGCGTACCAACCGCGTTGGATAGAAAAATGTTCCTTCATATCCTTATCAAAATTAATATGGATCGAACAAAATACATTACTTTGGCCAAGTTTTTTAAAACAAGTATGAAATTCCCCGTGAGTTACATCCTGCGGATTCAATAAGGATTTGTCTATCCAGTAATTTTAGGCTTCTTTCTGAAAATTGTGCGGAATTACATCTGAAACTGAAATTTGGTCCCGATTTTGTTCAATTTGATGCTGTAACATCTGATTTAAATTTGTTTTCCTTTTCTAATTGCATTTATTTGTGAACTCAAAATTTTAGTTCAAAACTTTTACCCAAAAACTTTTTCAGTCTAATTTTATCATTATCTGAACATTCAGATAAGATTTGGAAACACTTTTAAAATCTTGCTATCTAAGTATAGGTACTCAGGTTCTAGATATATTTAACTTTTGTTTTAGTTTATTGAAATGCAATTGGGCACGATTTAACATCAAATAAGACACCGACAAATCATTGATTTCTCGACCACACTCTGATCGCACTAATTTAACCACTTGCCAGCATAAATCTCTCCTTCACACTCGTGGTATGTATAACTAGGTACTATATTGCACTTTATTAATCTGCTCAACATCCCAGACTGCGGGTTTAGTTTACATTGCCATTAATGCCATCCATCCACCCCCCCTGCTCGTCCACCTTACTCCTGAAGGGTAAAGCAATATATATAACCACAGAAATACTACCACCAAATAAATTGCGCTCGCTCACTTTCCTCGAGCGTGCCATATTATATGAATCGTTACAATTAACGCCTTCGAAAGCAATGAATCTCTCCTATTCGAACCGCGCTGGCTGTTGTTTGCCGTTGCACACAATCATCATCATCACCATCATTATCATTCTCACATCACTCTCTTTGGACTCATTAAATGTTTTCCGTTGAAAGGAATACAAATACTCAAAAAACCGCACACAAAAACGATGCAAGTGTACGTACAAAAAAAAAAAAAATCAAAAAAAAAGTATCCAGCCCTTTACTTCGACTCGCTCTCTCTTTTTAACAAAGCCATGAGTTCTGGGGCTAAGAATAATTATTATTCGACGGCAATGTAGGTACGAGTATACATATATGCTATTTGGCTTCTTGGCTCGTTCGTCAACGCCCAACCCCAAACTCTATAAATAACACGATTTATAGAGAGAGTAATTACGATAATAATTCCCTTCGTCCTGGTAACATATCCTCTTTTTAACAGCAACAACAACAAAGTTATATAGGAAAATGTTTTGCATTAAGTTTATCGCCTCCCCATCATATCATCATGCTCATGCATCGCCTTCTGTCCAAACACAAACTAATCATAGACTTACCAGACCACACACCAATATTATTCTCAACAGGATATTCGTAATAGGTATGGATGGATATGTACACCCTTAGAAGAAAGTTCAGTTTTTTTGAAGCAACACACCAACAACACTACGTGAATGTTCGTCAATCAATTCGCCTAAAGCAAAATCATGCAATAAGCACACACACACAACACTCATACAGAAGAGTTAATGAAAATAAGAATAAAAGCGATCCCAAGGATCACCGCCATCATCGCCCGGCAGCAACCAGCAAAATACCAAAAACAATAACAAAAACAACAACAGGCGCATGGAAATCATTATCCTTGGAGTATTAAATATGCAAACCCAAGGAAATAACCAAAGCACGCCATATATAGTATCAACAACATCGAATATAAATATACCATCAGAAGATGGAAGGAACAATACGAAATGAGCTCGGGGAAATAGCAGTATTTCTACCACCGATTCTCTTCGGAATTCACCAAATGGGATACTTGGGGGAATATCAATGTTCTCGGCGCCTTTCGTCCTTTTTCCTTTCCTAAGAGATTTTTTTGTCCTGCTATTTTTACAAATGCATTGTTGGCAAAAGTCTCTAATCGATGTGCTTTGCAGTTTGAATTGAATTCTAGTGTTTTGGCCTGAAGGCGCCAAACACAACCAACTAAGTAACTGAGTTTGCACAAGAAACTCTTTAAACAACGACTGCTAACAGATAGAAGAAAGAAAAAAAGAACAAAACCGCAGATAATGCCAATAGCATGGAATATAAGTATAAGACAGGAGCGCACTAAATAGAAAAAATAAAAAAATTAGGTATACAGAAAAGCAAATCCTTTTGTCTTTTAGCTCATTTCACTTCTTATTTGCGTAGTGATGCCTCTGTGTGTATGTATAACGTATAAACTCCCACACTCATCCTTAAGGCAAATGCACAAAACCCCAACCCAATCATCGAAACCGTATACTATAGAAAGGATTCTTTTTTGTTCTTCTTTAACTCAACTCTAGAAGGAACAATGGCATGGAACACACCATACTACAAATACGTAGAATACCATCGCAGCATAGCGTAATATCTTAAGATATACCCCCAAGGAATTAATCGTCGGCGTCGTAGTCGTCGTCGTTGTATTATTTTATCCTTTTGAAGCATATACAAAACTAAAAAAAGGATTATTCGAATGAATATATAAATTTTATCGGATAGAATGTGGAAATAGATTATATGGACAAATCTTAAAGGGTCTTAACAAAAAAAAAATTATTGAGATAGAGCGACATATCCTACGATATTGTGATTTTTTTTTTGAAAATATGCCCAGAACAAGGATATGCAAAAAAATCTTCAAAAAAGGGTAGGTATTTTTTTTATAGCACTCCTGTGCTCGAACCGATCCCTTAAAAACCTCACAATCATAATGTATTAAAAGAAGACAAAATAATCAAAATTAATTCAATTTAGAAAAAAATAAGATACAACCGAAAAAAAAAATATCCCAAAAAAAAGAATATTTCACCAATTTATTTAGTACCGAAGAATATTTATCACAAGGGATTCATCAAGGATTTTCTATATACACTCCTTTTAAACAGACTAGGTACACAGCTTTTCAAATGCGAAATTCCATTTTTTTCCAAACTGATGAGCGAAACTGTAATTTTGTTGATAGTAATCGATTGATTTCAAATTGGGGAAGTGGATTTAGAAAAATAATTACAAAACCTTTGGTCTTTCCCACTATAATTGGCTCCCAAAGTGTTTAACATAGAAGAAAGTATTTTTTTTGTTCAAGTGAATATTTACACGTTTGTAAATTACAAAAGAAGTTAAACAAACCTTTTTATACAACAAAATTATTGTATTTATCAATTTTGGTTATGTGTACTACCAACCTGCTTCATGGGAACCCCACAATTTTGCTTTGGTATCGAATCGTTAAGATGCTTTAAATAATCTAGCGGATTTTACCGCCAAGCATGTTTAATGGTTGCACTTAAGGATTCTTTGGCTTAATATCCAGACCAGACTCTTAAACCTTGCGGACTAACCAGCCCAAACATTTTTGATTAATTTAGGTCTGGGGAAACGGTGGCCATTGAAGCAAACTCTTATTCTGTTGCTCAATACAATTCTTGCCTATGAGTGCCGTCTTGGTGGGAGCGTTGTCTTGTTGAAAAGTCCATTTTATGAAGAGATCAACAGTTCCATAGTAGCTTATCGCCCCCATACCGTAACACCACCTTCTCGGCTAAGATGTCTTTTAATTATCATCCAAATTAAATTTCTTTTCATCGGAAAACACCACGTAGCGGCAATGTTCCTTCCGAGTCAGAGTTTTGAAAATTCTAGGCGCATACACTTCCGTTGGTGGTTTATTGGTGGTTTATTTTTTAAGTTTGAGACATTTAAAGTTATTGGAATTTTGTATTACCGGAAATGTTTGCTTAATTTTTGACACAGTAAGAGAGGAACTCGATGCACATCTTAAAATTGATCTTCGATCAGCTTCTGTATTTGCTGTTTTCTTGACTCCTTTCATATTCTTTCCTTAAGAACATTTATTCCTGATTTTAGAACAAACCACATTCGCACTTCAACCAGTTTTTGTTTCTCTGGCACGCCCACTTAAAACATGGCGATTGATGGTTTTAGGCGATGTTGCACGGCCCATTGTTTTTTAAATTTCAGAAAAACATCTTAAATTGGACAGAACACACTAAAATCTATTGGTCAGGAAGTGTTTACCTAATAATACCCACTATTAATGAAAATAATAGCTGTGTACCTATTACGTTGAAAAAAAAAAAACATATTTTTTTTTAAAGAATGCTTTGCAATGCATTTAGTAGTCAAAATCTCAGTGCTTTTTGAATCATTTTTTCGAAACTCATAAGTAAACAAAAAAATGGAATTCGCTCACCATACTTGTTAAAAAAAATCGTATTTTGCATTTGAAAAACAATGTACCTATTCTGTTGAAAAGGAGTGTATGTAGGTACTGTTCAAGTTAAATATATAAAGGTTAAAATACACTCAGATCATAGGGATCATCAATCAGACTTTTATGACCCGAAAAGAGAGAAGAATTTGTGTGCAAAAATAAAATATAGCAAAAGGATAAACTGAGTGGTCTATAATAATGTTGGAATTTTAATAGCCATGGGAAAAGGCGAGCAATATACAAAATCCTATGAACAAAAAAAAAAAAAAAAAACACGATAAGAAGTAAAAATAACGAAAGGAATTTTGCATAGTTCGAAGATAACAATTTTACCTTTTAGTAGATAGACAGTAGTTATGTGAAAGCTATGAAAAGTTTGATGCAAATTGGAGTGCCTCGGGGAGACCCTTAGGGACCGATACTATTTTTTCACTCTTATCTCCTTGATGTTTCTTAAGTTTTTTTTTTTTTTTTTCTTTAAATAATAATAGTATTGTTGATGAACAAAACGATAGAATAGGATGGTTGTAGACGAGTTGATTTAATTTCCATAGTTTGATGATGAAGAGGCCATTGGACTTTTTGTTTGATGGTCAATAAAAATAATAATAATAATTTTTGTTTGCATAAACCTTTTGTGAGTTAAAGTTTTTATTTGTTGGTCTCACAGGTATAACGATGATGGTAGTTCAACTGAATAGTAAATAGTTCAGGGAGTATAATTGAGATTTTATAAGAAAACGAAGCATTAAAATTTCTGTTTTGCATAACAGAGGTGATAAGCAGGGTTGCAAGATTGTGCCTTTTCGGAAATGAACTATTTTTCGCCTAAATTTGCGACAATAATTTTAAGAAATTAGCACGCGTATTTTAAATAATTTTTTCATTCTGCATTTACTCTTAATAACTGTTGTTCGGTTTTGAATTTAATTTATTTTTAACTATGCTTTTTAGTTTTGTTTGCTTTAAAAAATTATAAAATGCAGATTTGAGATTTCTTGAGTGAGATTTGGTTACATTGAAGGCTAATTTTACAGTGCAAACGTACTGGACTAAGTTGCACTTAAGTTTTTCAATTTATCACTTTACGGACATTTTCACAGTCTGAGTTAGTGACACTTAAGTGGCCAATGTTGTTGACCTAAGTGCAACGAATTCGGGCAAGTGAGCACTGTGAAAATGAATCTTTCGTTTTATATACTACTTACTTAAGTGCTTATTCTGTGACTGTGGCGAATGGTCTAAGGGCAGCTATTTTGAGGTATACAAATTGTGAAATTATGCTACCGTAGTGCTTTGAAATCTGACAACCCTGGCAAATTTGATGATACCTAAAATGCAAGAAGCCAAAGAAATAAAAATAAACGCGAAGCAGTACCTCCCTATATTTAATTTTGGGTTCTGTGTCACTGCATTAAATTTGTTAATAAATCTACTTCAAAAGTTAATTTTATGACCTCATATAGCCTGACGCCACACTAACCAGTGCTGGCTTACAAAAACACTAAACTTTTTTTTACGAACACAACTTGCTCGTCAACTGGCTTGCCTTCTTCCAAGCCAGTTGTGAAGCCAACAGAGAAGCAAGTGGACTCGTTTAGACTTGTATATAAAGCGGTTTAGATAGCTTCCGACGATTTTTTTTGGAATTAAATATTATTTCTGTAGTAGCCCGTAGCGTAATGGTTAGTGCGTTAAACTGTCACGCTGGAGGTCTGGGTTCACTTCTCAGCCTTGTCTGGGTTCACTTCGTCAGCCCTGAAAAAAACTAAAAAGTTTTTTTCAGGGCTACTGGTCCCTTGCGAGGAATTGACAAATCCTCCAAGAGTATCACTTGTCATGAATAAGTGCTTCTCGTCTAGCCGTTCGGATTCGGCATAAAATTGTAGGTCTCTCCATTCCTGTCGACACGCGCACACAGAAATGGTTGCGAGTTGTTAGTCACTAGGCCCTGGTCCTTCACGAGCCGGTGCGCCACCAATTTATTTATTTATACATATAATGGGACATACAGACACAACTCATGTTCTTCTGCCTCCAACAAACTGTAAATTACTTAACTCGGATTACATCTTCATCAATTAATCATAGCGTGTGACTATTGACATATAAGTGTCAACTCTAAACTGAAACTGCCATATATGTATATTCATGTAAGCAGGTACATGATGATAATCTTATGTATGCACAACTTGTATTCCATGACGGCCTCCGCAACCACTTCAGTATAGATTACACGTGTCGGTCATCATAATGACTATGTAGCGCCTTCGAGCTTCCTTTGGCGCACACCAGAGTGTGCAATTAAATTAAATTGTTCATTGCAATGTATTTTACATCTACCACCCTCCACTTGATTATATGCGATATCATATCACCAATAAAGCACGTTTTCGGTCAAACATCCATTGAAATAGGATATATATGTCTACGCATCTAGCGTGTAAGTTCTATTTCAAATGGTTTTTTTATTTTTTTTTTTTTGTGAAAGAAAAAAAAAAAGTATCAATATCAATTTCATATTTAAACTGGCAGCCTACATCAACCCTCTTTAAAGCAAAACGCAAACAAAAAACTAATAAACAAATCAAATTAAAACATCCCTCGGAAATATATTAGTATAATGTGAATGTTTATTCTTTTCTCTGATGTCTTATAATAAATTTGACTTACAATCGCACAAAAGCAAAACACAAAAATAAAAATATAAAAACATCAGCCATCGACACACATTTCAGATTTAAAATAAGGCGGAATTCCCCTGCTGCTGCTGCCATACTATTTTTATATGAATTTGCACATATTTTCTTTCTCTGGCTGATGTGATGTGCTGTGTACCATTGCTGTATACTGTCTATTTTTAAATTTAATTTTAAGATAAATTAAGAAGAAACAACAAAAAAAAGTTGCCATAAACACTGTCAGTGGTATCAGAGCAGCGCCAGCGGCACAGTATAGAAAAAGTAATAAAAATATAAACAAAACACAATTAGCGTAAATTAAAATCTGTCTTTTTTTCGGGAGTTAGGTTAAAGGGTTGCCAACTTGTTTTTTTTTTTGCGTAAAAAATATTATTTGAAAATTATGTTTGTAAGAAAAAAAGCTAGGAATATAAATTTTAGGGTGGGGCTTATATTAAAAATATTAGAATTTCTTTCGCCTACCAAAAACACCCCCACCTAAAAATGATCAAATCAAAAAAAAAAATCTTTTTTTTTTTTAATAATATTTTTATGAGAGTGTATAGCAACTCAACAAACTTTTTACAAGCAAAACAATAACAAAACTCTATTTATAATTTTTTGTTGTTATGAATACACTCTCAAAAAAACTAGGATAATATGCATGTGTGTTTTTGTATATTTATTATGGTGGTCCTTAAAAAGTTAATTGTGTTATTTTGAATGCCATACACCCCCCCTAATTTGTTCTAAACAAATACAAAAGTACTTTTAAATTTTAGTTCATTACCTATATTTTAAGTTTTATATGGAAAATCCCATATGTTTTTGTAAATCAAAATTTGGAAAATCTTTACTTTGGTAATGATTGATAAAATAAATTGAATTTTGGAACACATGTCAATTTTGTCATATTTATAAAAATGTATCAGAAAAAAAATTACAACAGTTATTTCTCTACTAATAGCCATTTTAACAAAATATATTTTGTATTTAATTTTAATTTTAATAAATGTTGTAAATTTTGTTTAAATACATTTTTTTAAACATGAATAAAGTTATACTTCATGTGTGAAAAAATTCAATTTTCTTTATCAATCATTACTAAAGTTATGAATTTTTAAAGTTGGATGAACAACAATGCATGGAATTTCCCATATAGAACAAATAAGGGGAGTGTGTTATTTAAAATAAGACAGTGACCATTATGAGGACCACCCTGATATTTATGTAATGACGTTATTTTTAAGGAGTTTAACCAAATTTCTGAATACAAATATTAAAATGTCTTTTCTAATTTAGGCAACACTGTTGACAAGTAATTCGATCTCAAAAATAGGACTTTGAGTTCCTCAATCATGCTAACCAAAACTCACAACACACAAACATTCTCATCTACCTAACCCTGATGCCGGCCGTTGCCCAGACACTAGACATAGGCAGAAAAAAATGTTTATTTTTCCGCAATTTTTTTGAAATTTATAATAATTGCAATTCTGTACACTGCATACATTTCTGTTTTGTTTTTAAATTGTTTGCTTTAGTGAAATATTTATGACTATAGTAAATTGCCATCAGCACATTAATGACCTTTAAAATACTGTAGCTTCGTATGGGTACTTTTGGAACGAAATTACAAACTACAACAAACCAACTGAACCGAGCTGAATATATGGAAAAATTAAATCCTTCAGTAATCGTAAACTGATAAGTCCAAGTGAGATCGCTTGGATAATAGCCCAATTTTTGTGGGCTCAAAGCCTTTAAAAGCTATAAGTCCATTGAAATCCTACATAATTTAGTTCGACAAGATTTTTTTGATGCGTATGGGAATAAGAGCTCCGTGTGAGTATAAAAACTGTTCTTTGGGGGTTGCAACAACCCCTTTATACTGAAAATGTTTTTTTTTACAGATTATCCAATGGTATGAAAAATGTTGTAAAATTAAAACAAAAAATCATGTCTCTAATCAAGGGAGACGGAGTGTAGGTATTTTTTTGGTCATCGCTATACATTTCTTAATGAGTATCTTTCAAAACCGTTGAAATTTGTTTGAGGTAAAAACGTATATACCTACATTTACTGGACTATTGGTACATTGAATTTCTCGAAATAAATTCGAACATTCTCAACTCAAAATAAGTGTCAAAATAATGCGTAGGTGAAGTGCCTACGTTAAAATGCAATTTCGTTAAATCATCTGAAACATACATCTAACAAAATTTCTCATTTCCATATTCCATACCATAAATTAAATTGCTAAATTTATTCCCAGGATTCACGAATTAAACAAAAAACTATCAAAACAAAAATTTCCTCTAAAAAGATAATTATTGCGTATCGTCCTTATTGTTACCCATAAATAAAGTGACTTATGTTTGTGATATGAATTAAACATAATTATTTTAAATTTAGCTCTCTAAAATTATTTCCGTTAAATTTCATCCAATTGTAACGAGTCTTAATGGACTCTCTTTATACCCAAAACAAAACAATTACCTGTCTAAATAAATCTTTTAATTGCCTACTTAATTACAAAAATTTATTAAACATTTTCCCCATATACAAATATATTCAAACACAAAAATAGAAAGAATTGGGGTGAAAAAGTCAATTAATAGAAAATCTAAATCACTTCCATTGAATTTGTTGTTTGTATAAAAATCCCTATATACAATAAAAAAAATAAACATATGTATATGATTATAATTTTAACTATTTGTTAGGGTCAAATTATAATCGCCATGCAATATATGTAGGTGGGTTGGCAGTTATAGTGTTTGAGTTGATGAGGTAAATTTGTCAAGCTCTGACAGCTTTGGTTTGGACTAATGGAATATTCAAAACGAATCACTCTATGCGTGACCGAAAATCCTAATTAATAATTCACACTTTCAATCGAATGAGCTTTATGTCCATACGTGGGCGCGCGGAAGAGCCCGCGTTATATCTTTCAGTTTTGACCATACCGCACAGTGGGGCCCAACTATAGTTCTTTTGTGATTATAATTGTTTTCAAGGTTTAAATCGTGCTTTCATGACTTTTAAGAGTTTTCGCAATAAAAAATTGATGTAAATAGCGGCTAATTGGACGTTTATACGTAAAATCCGACCTCTGAACCAATTTTAGCAAAACCGACATCCCCGCTTATCTATTTTAT
Organism: Melangyna quadrimaculata; assembly: GCA_949320155.1. Classification (NCBI taxonomy): domain Eukaryota; kingdom Metazoa; phylum Arthropoda; class Insecta; order Diptera; family Syrphidae; genus Melangyna; species Melangyna quadrimaculata. Next base: position 207,274,556 of record OX439484.1, on the reverse strand, counting down.
TAGAAAAGTCACATTTTATTTTTAGCTAGTGCTCAAAATTTTCAAATAACAATTTTATAGATTTTTCAATGTTATGTTTTTGGCCAAAAATATATATTTTCCCACTGCTTGAGTTTTCAAAAAATATGACCACTTTGTCATCGAAAAACAAAGAGTGGCATCACTGTGTACTCGCCAACACCGTCCGCACGACCGGGCGCGACACCGGTGGATAGCTTTGGATGTCCTTTGACACCGTGTTTTTGTTATCAATTAATAATGTACACACAGGTTCCCGTTTCGCTTGAAAACCGAGAGCTTTATACCGAACAAAATTAATTCACACCGGATGTACTGACATTTTTTTTTAATAATTTCTTTTGATATAAATTATGACAAACAAGTGGGGGTGTCTCTCTGCTCTCCATACCTACATTATAGTTGAATATTATAAATTGATATTTTTTTCTGCTCGTTGCTGTTATAGTGTTTTCAACAAAATGTTAAAGCGAACGGAATTATTAATCACATTTTCATAATTACCCTTGAAAGAAGAATGCAAATATATTTTGTATATGAATGCAAAATTACAAAAAAAAGAAAAAAAAATGCTTTATGGAACAAGCAGGCTGCTGCTGCAATACATACATATATTACCACACAACTTGTCGGTTAATTCGCGCATTCTATCCGTCTGACATTAAATAAATTGTTCCTGATTATTACATTTATTAATCCACAAACAGTTGCATTTTAATAATATGTATTAATTTAATATGTTTAGCAACAACAACAACAACAACAAAAACTGAAAAAAAAATTATAAGCGAAATAAGTGAATTTATGATAAATTATTGCCTTCAATGTGGTCAGAGGAAATATAGGTATATATTTTGTTTAAGCATCATGGCAAGTCAAGGCTTTTAACGCAGCTGATTATATGGTGTGAATATTCAAAATGCTTTAAAAAAACGTGCATCGATATACATAACATATTGCCCAAAGCCAAAATTCAAAACTTATTCGTAAATTCATTTATGATAAAATTTCAGATTTAATGGGATCATCCAAACGGTTATTTTTTTGATGGCTAACAGACATATTTTGATATCCATCGGGGAAATCGGATGCCCATGGTTTCAGTTATAAAAGGGTTTATTTTTTGTTTTAAGTCAAATGTGATTATATTTATAATTTAAGTAAAAATAATATAAAATGCCACTGCAATGATTTTTAAATTTAAAAGACAGATTTATGATAATAAGGCCCACTTGCACGAAACTTTATTATTTTTGATTAAAATATTTTTGAGTCAAATTTGTTTATTTTTCAATATCTTTTTTGGTCAGCAATATTTTAATCAGTGATTATACAACTAAATAAGATTCGTTAAAGTGGCGTTAGCCCTTTTCACCACGAGACGAGACTCGGCGAGACTTTTGTAAGTCTAGTCTCGGTCTTGTTAAAATCGAAATTTGCAGTCTCGTGTCGGTCTCGTATAATTAACTCTCGTCTCCGAAAAATACGATTTCCGGACAACCTGTTGATTATTGGAACAAAATATTTTCGATTATAGTTTGAATATGTGCCGAAGAATATAAATATTTTACTGAAATTGGATTTTTTAATTTATAAGTCTCTCTGTAAAATGTTGGTCCAAATATACAGTCTCGTCTTGGTCTCGTCTCGGATGCTTAAAAGACAAGCTCGCCTCGTCTCGGTCTTGCCATGAAAGACTGAGACCGAGATTTTTCTCGTCTCGTGGCGAGTCCTACTTTCAAATTATATTTGATATCATTTAAATAATAAAACATAAGAAAAATATGAACATTTTTTCAATATTTTGAGTTTGAAAGCAAATTTCTTGGAAACTCTTCCACAAAGAGTCAGTTTATTCACAGTCTATTAATAACCGAATTGTGTCGTGTTAACTAATATTCACACCTATAACAAAATTCATATTATTAAGTCGTATTTGGTCGTATGTTGAGCTTAAGGTTTCCTTAATGGTAAAATGTCATCTTTTTTGGTGCAAAGCTTTTGAGAATTTACGAATAAAAACATCGCGAGGCTGGTATTTAAACTTAACAATATCATCTTCCTTCAAAAGCCATGGCTAAAAGAATAATTTGTGCTCTTTTCGGACAACTTTTGTTCTTTTCGTCATGCCTTTTAATAATTATGTTTTTAAGTTTAAATACCAGCATTGCAAAGTCTATATTCTTAAATTCTCTAAAGCTTTGCATGAAAATGGATGAGATATTTTACCATTAATGAAACCACAAGCCCAACATACGACCAAATACGACTTAATAATACGAATTTCGTAATTGAGGTGATCGCTTTTAATTTAATAGCGTTATTTAGAACACTCCATTAGTTTTTTGATTCAAAAACTCTCCTTAAGTTCATTTACTCGCATTAAATTGTTTCCTTTGTTCCTTATTTTTTGTAATCTGAATCTACTGAATCCAAATCCATCCCCTAAATCCTTTCTGTATGTTCCTCGAGATATTCCAATCGAAAATCAAAATTATTTTCCTTCTTTAACTTAGAGAATTTCAAAAGCCAAACGTTATATGGTAATTTTAAAGTCTGATTCGTATTGAGTGCATAGTTAATAGATATAGTTGGTTCTTGGACCAGATGGTGTCTTTAATTTTGTGGGCTTTTGCTTTTCACATCGCGCCTAATGATTACAAAAAAAAAAAACTAAGCAAACGAAAAATTGATTGTGCTAATTGAAAGTGAATATCAAGAATCAATTCGTTAATCTTCTATTCAGGCTTAAAATACCCCTTAAAGGTGGGTTTCGTTGTTTTAATTAAAACTGATTTCAAATTTATTTAACGATTAGTTAAAAGAGTAAATAGAGGAAATGTCATTTAAAATCGTTAAAAGAGTGTGAATAGCGAATTTAAATTTAATGGAAAGTTATAAATAGGGGCCTACCCACAGTTCTCGGTATGTGTGTCACAGACAACCTTTTGTGGAATTACCACATATTTGATTTCGCCAAAAACGAAGAAGTTTTTTCCCCTTCTGATCTGGCTGTGATCTACAAAACCTTTATTCGTCCAAAACTTCAGTTCAATTCTCATGTTTGGGCAGGAGCTCCAAAAACTCACTTGAGTTTGTTGGACAGAATTCAAAAGAGAGCTTTAAAAATGATAGGCGAAAGATCTATAACAGAAACAATTACTTCTCTCGAACACTGCCGTAATGTTTCGTGTCTTTCTCTATTTTATCGCTATTATTATAATCAGTGTTCTAGTGAAATAGCTAGTTGCATTCCTCCCCTTAAAAAACTCAACCGTAAAACTCGCGCTTCTAGGAATGCCCATCAGTTCACCCTCGAGCCCAACTTCGGACGTACTGTAATGTACAGAGATTCTTTCTTCATTCGCACCACACGAATGTGGAATGCTTTACCTGACTCGACTTTCCCCTTCCATTTCGATGTGCAAACGTTCAAAACCAATGTGCATCGGTATCTCCTTCTTAATCCTCTCCTACTTACCTAATCGCTCGTGCTGTGTTAAAATCATTTTAAGGGTAACCATAACCCCTTTTGCGCGCGTGGAATATAAAAAAAAAAATGATTTTCGTCAAGTTGTACGTCGCGTCGCTTCGGTCTGTTTGTCTGTGAGTCCTGTTATTCATCGTACTTGAGCCTAAACAAATGGACGGATTTGCTTCGAATTTGATGTGAAGTATTTTCATGTGATTCCCTAGAGGAGAAATTCAAATTTTTGTTTTATTTCGATTTTATCGAGTTTTCTCGAAAACGGTTCTAATGATTTTGATTAAACTTCGTAAATGTAATCTCAATATCAGTTTAAATAATACTGAACACCAGGTTTTATAAAAAAAAAAAAAGCGAATAACGGAAATAAAGTTTTGATATATCTAAATATATCGTGAATAGCTTGGTTGATTTTGTCATAATTTTGTATTCCAGTAGGTTCTTCTAAGTTAGCCAACAAATATTGCATTTAAAATGAGTTTGAATAATTATTTTTACGAGAAAATTGAATTAAATAAAAATTAATAAATAAAAAAAATTACAAATTAAACGCGCATTAAAGGGTTTCTTACTTCTCTTAAAATGTTTAAAACACAGTGCGATCGTTAGGAATATGGCGAAGGATTTAAGAGGAGATGTCGATGCACATTGGTTTTGAACCTCTGAATATCAAAATGACAGGGAAAAATAGTGCCGGATAAAGCATTCCACATTCTTGTAGTTCGACTAAAGAAAGAACCTCTATAATTAAACAGTACGTTCGAAGTTGGGCTCAGGGTAAACTGCTTATTTATACCGTAAATTTTAACCACATGAAAATAAAGTTTGTGTTAGAACACAAACCATATTGTTGTTGAAATGGGTACGCAACATCATTTCTTATATATACGGCAATACCATGGTGGGGAAAGAATAATGGCACTCAAATATACCCAAATGAATTAAATTCCGAATGATCAGTACCTGTCTGGGTATCGCACTCAGTGCAAAAAACAGTTGGCCTGTTAGTTGCAGTATAGACATACGCAGCGCAGAAAATCTTTCTAAGCCCACGAAAGTTGCTAAAATCGACACTAAATCTATCAACCATTTAAAATATTGAAAAATAGTGAAGATCCAAGTCAGAAAATTAACTACGTTGAATATTTATTCCAGACTTGTTTTATTATTTTCTTGTTGGAGATATAAATATATTATCGCACCATATTTTAAACTGTTAATGTTAAGCTTTATTTCATGTGTTAGCGACAAGAGCAAGTAAATTCGATCCAGTCGTCCATTTTATATCATTTACATTAATTCATTTTCACTCGAACTGTGTCACAGAACCTGCTAAATAAACTTTGAAAAAAAAAAAAAAAAATAACAAATATAGCTATTTCTCAATCTCGATCTTGAAACCCTTTGAAAAAATTCTTACCGCAAACGATAGTTTCTAAAATATTTTCCCAATGTTTCGATGGTGTAGATAAGTTCTAACGAGCTTTTTCTTCCATTTTTAAAATAAAAACAAGGTTTTCCTTAGAAACAGAGCATACAATATGCAATTATTCCAGATGTTGTCTTATTTATTTCCATATCGTTTTTAACTTGTATTCTTTTTTTTGTTGGCATTTCCTTCAATGCTGTGAGAGGAGAATTGAATATCGATTTTCACTCGATGCCCTTTGCCAATTAATACAACAAACGACTCCGGCACTTGAAACAAACGACTTTTGCATTTGATATCTAACGATGTTAGCCATTAGTTGTGTTGCTTTCAAGTGGCAGCGATGATGGTGTGGTAGCTGTAGCTGGCAGTATACCCACAACTGGCAAAATGGTGAAGAACAAAATATAAAATAAAAAAAAACTGAATATTAAATAAATTTCAAGCCAATGGGAGAAAAGCAAAAAAAAAAAAAAAATAGAAAACAAGCTGAAGCAACAGAATCCTCGACACCATGTCATCTGGAGTAGGAAAAGAACTACTCTTCTATATTTCCCATATCCACAAATGACATCGGTGTCATCGTCATCGTCACCAAGTTGTTATGAGGAGAGAAAAGAAACCATGGCAAAAGTCAAACCTTCCACCTCATCGGTTCGATTCTGCATCGTGTGGGTGATGATGATGATGGTGCGGTACGGTGGGTGGTGGACGGTGATTCGGTTCTAGGAAGCGCACAACTTAACAACAGTCAGTTGTTGTCTCGTATAACCTTGGTAGACAATTAGTGTTCGACTATGTCTAGTGCTCTCTCTTTTAATGACAGAACTCTGGGTATAGTCGTCATCGTTGTAAGGATTGCAACTGCAAGAGCTGCAAGAGCTGCAAGGGTCTGAGGTTTAATTTGCGTTTTCTAAACCATTTTTTTTTTAATTATTTTGCTGCGCTGCCATTCTTGTATCTTTTTTCCAGTTTGTATTTTTATTTGTTTCCGGTTCTAAATGTGGGACGTTGTATAGTTTGAGGTTATAGATGATGCACATAGTTTGAAAGAAAATTCCTATTTAATTGCATTTGGTTGTTTGGAAAAGTTTTACTCATGGTAAAAAGAACGTAATTTAGTTTCTTGGCATTTGACGATTCTCTCTAACTGACGACTTCACTTCATATATTAAGTCAGCAAAGTGCAATGTTTATAAATGTGGCCGTGATATCAAAAAGATGCAACGATAATTGTTTTTATTTTCATGGAGAAAGGTGGAGGGGCGAAGTTCTTATAGTTTTGTACACTTTCAGAATAATTAGTTCTTTGATCCTCGGAGCGTTTTGTTTATTTGTTTGTTTATTCAATTTTTTAAATTATTTATTTTCAATTAAATCGACGTCCTTGATAAAGATCGTCAAGTCAAACTGGTAGTAGCGATTTAGCAAGGTATCACTTCCGAATGAACAACAGAATAATAGTAGAAATTTGCTGCTAATTCTGTCGGCCTAACGAAAATCGATGACAAACTAAACATTGGAAACTTTGAAAATATTTCAAGCAAAATAAAAGGTGAATCAACAAAATATATTAAAAAATATTTCTTTTCACCGACGAAATGTTATTGAAAATCAGATTTCCTACATTTGTATATTGATGCGTTGTTAAAAACTCAATTAGTATATAAAATATCCTTTTGAATACTTATTTTGAGACTAAACTCATGTTGAGGTGCTTGTTGTGTATCTCGTCAAAATTTAAAATTTGTGTTCATTCGAAATATAAAGACGAATAAAAATATAAAATGATTTCTTTCATTTCTTTACTACCAAAATATAAGAAAATTCGCCTCAGTCAAAACGTATTTAATTCCCAAATCGATTTTCGGACTATTTCCTCAAGGAATTGAACCATTTTCAATCCGATGCAATTGCATTTCATCTTCTTCACTCTTTTTCTTTATCTCACTCTCTCTCACACATTTTGTCTCTATGTCTTCAGTCAGCTGTCAGAAGTTTTGTCGACTTCATCATCATTTGAAAGCAATATCAATGCACAATGGTATTATCATAAATATACGATTGCATTGCACTATATACATATAACATATAAACTTCTCCTGATGTCTGCCACTGCATCTCCTCTATACTTCGCAAGCATTAACCTAAATTCCCAAACAAGGACTTAAACTACAAATAATAATATTCCTAATACATACATACTCACTTTATAGAATGATTTATTATTATTTTAATTCCAAAATAAATCATTACAAAGTTTTGTTTTGTACTTAGATTGAGTGTTTCGAATGTTAAAGACCACCCTTTTCTATAGATGTGGCTAGGCCATAGGGAAGTATATCTAAAAAAGAAAAAGAATTAAAGAATTATGAAGTTTAAACAAGCAACAAACAACAAAAGCTAAACAAAAACAAAAAAAAAAAAAAAAAACAACTATAAACAACATTTGTTCAACAAATTAAATCACTATAGCGTGTGACATTCCATTTGCACTGCGACTGATTTAAACACGTGACAAAAAACATAGGTTTTAGTTGAAAAATAAAAGAAACATGAAAATAAAGTGTGTTTTTTGTAAACGTCACGCAATTAACTGCATTTGTCATGCCACAAATGGTGGTTCTACAAAAAAAATTAAATTGAAATATATGAACTAAATTTTCATTGAGTTCTTTTGTTAAAAATTCCACGATACCGGAGGAAATAGTTTGTAAGCGGGTTTTTTTGAAACTGGTATAATTACTTTTGATAAAATGAATGGCACTTGACTATCTAAATAACTTAAATTATCAATGTTCGATTGTGGTTTGCAAGTAAAGGGCGAATTATAAATTTAATTTAAAAACAACGTTAATTTGAAATTCCAATGAAATGTTTTCAATGAGCAATATTTATTCGGGTAAGAAGGGGTGTGTTCCTGGAAATTTCTGAAATAAATTTTAACGAAAAATATAACGAGCTTTTTAATCGAAATTATATTGTATAAGCCAAAAATGCCAGCATTCAAGTTTTTTTGTTTACGTACCTACTATAACGTTATGAATTCTGACATTATGCTCGATGGGTTATAATGGTCAATGTAATTCTTGTAAAATTTATCAAATGAGGCGGTTAGAGTCCCAGCTCCATGCCTTTTGGTAGAATCTGAATATAATAAAATGAAATAGGTACATTTAGTTAGGGTTGTATCAGCTAGCTCTTGTTTTTCAGGGCTAAAAGGGGGTTAAGAATTATACTCATACGAAACCAATTTGTTTATTAATGTGTGAAAAAGTCAAAAGCAAAAATAGATTTTTCCTAAGATTAACTTGACTCCAAAACAGTCTTCTTTTTTCAATTTAGTGAATGAAATGTTATCTATTTTTGTGTTCTTTAGAAGAAAACATGAATTTCAATTTTGTGGCATTTAACTTTGAATCTGGCAGGCAGGAAGTTTAATCATAATCGTTAAGGCGGTTTTTGAGAAATAATGAAAAAAAAAAAGCTAAAATTAAAATTATTCCTCTTGGGAATTACATTATGAATGTACAAGACATCGTCCTGAAAAATAATCTAGGAAGTATTTTTAAGATTAAAAATTTTAAGCAAACTCAAGCACCTTGCAGGTCTAGGCGGACATTTCAAAAAGTTTTAAAGATTAAAGGGATGGCAAATTAAAGAGTATCTTTTCTTAATACCTTTCTTGAATGACATTTTTGGTTGTTTTCTAGCAGAATTCGGCGGAGATGTGGGATAGCTACATGCAGTAGCGGATCTAGGATTTGTCTGTGGGGGGGGGGGGCTGCTTGGAGATCCAGTTTCAGACAAAAATGAAAACTATGTCTGAGAGGTCTCAGTGTCAAAAGGTCATAGATGTGTTTTGACAGTATGAGCCCAATGGAGATCTCATTTTGATGAACTAGTCAAATCAACTAGTACATACATAGAGTAAGTATCTGTTTTGTTCGAACTGTCACTGGAAAGCACAGAAAACAATATTTTGCGGATTGAAAAATAAAATCTAAAAACTTCAAGACTTTTAATCTGACTAAAGAAGAAGCTGCTCTAAAAAATAGCATGCGGCCGATTTCTGCAAGCATGAATGAATTTTCGTGCGTGTAGACGCCGCATACACTTTATATTATTGGTCAAAAAATATGTCGATAAATTTCCACGTCACTCAAGAGTCTAGATGAATTGCAAGTATTCATTTCCTTCTGCATGATTTTCTGAGTGCACACAAAAAAACTCACTCTTGTGGAATTTGGCTACTTGACTAGAGATCTTGTATGTAATTGCTTAGTCCAAAAATGTTTTGTATATAATTGACTTCCACCTTGGAAATGTAAGCCTTAAGATTCTCTAGGCCCTGGCTTGGCGTAAGAAACAATTAATGTTGTATTAAACCGTATACACTAAAATTGACATCTCGTTTCTCCCAAATTCTAATGGGTTTTTAGTCCCAACTGCATTGTTTTTTTTTGTTAAATAAGCTAAGTTCTTAGGATAAATTGTTATTGCGTTTGATTTGTTAATTGTTCAGCCTCGACCCCAATTTTTTAATTGTCTTCAAGCCTTAGCCTCAACTTCGGACTTTGACATTTCCTAGAGTTAATCCCCAAACACGCCCCAACTCTCTGGAATAAGTTAAGTTTTTAGGGATCGGTTGTTTTGCCTCGACTACGATTTTTGTCCAATTCTTGTTAGGACTTAGTTCCGAGCTATTTTCTTCGTCCAAATTTTCTGGGCTTTGTTTTAAGATAATATCTAAATGTCTTTGCATTAAACATGTCTTATTCGTAGCCACAAACTTGCTTTTTCTCCAATTACCTTAAGACCTAGTCCCAACCAAATTCTTTTGGGGCTTAGAAAAAAAATTACATAACATGTAAATTGTCCAGCCGCAATCTCGTTACTCCTTCTCTGAACCTACTCTGAATTTGAAAATATTTGTTTGAAATTAAAGAAATCGATATTAGAAAAATGTTAACACTCCAAAAATTCAAACTCTCAACTAAAAACTCAAAGAACTAAAAACCTTTGAAAAAAAAAATTAACTCTAGAGTCTGTCAATGTAAGTATTTGCGGGTCGAATTTCGGCCAGTGGGCGAAACTAGTAAAAAAAAACACTTATAAAACATTTTGTTTTTAATTTAATTTAAAAGAATTAAAAAAAATTTGTTTAAAGCTAGAAATCCATTTTTTTTTTTCATTTTCTTCTTAAATAAAGTTGTTTTCGTTAAAAGTTTTTGAAAAATTAATTTTCAAACTTAATGCAAAATAAAAATTATATTTATTAACAATTTTTTTTCTTACGTATTGTATTTATTTTCAAAATTCAATTCTTAGTTAAACACCAAAAACTGAATGCCTTATATTATTCGAGAAAATCGAAAATATTTATACTGCTTATTCCTGCGTACATTTACAAGAGAACCTAATTTACATTTATCTTAAGACCCGAGAAAAAAATTTAAAATAAAAATGAATTATGTAGTTATGGTTTTGTTTAAATAAATTAAATTCCTTCTCCAAAATTGTCTTTGTTATTTTTAAATGTGGACCCTTAAAACAATAGGTACGTTCCATATTTGATTCGCCTAAATAAGTAAATTTGTTTGGGGTCAGGGCCACGCAAAATCCAATTTATGACTTCCTTAACGCCCTGGATTATCGATTGAAAAATAATTTGGTTATTTTTTTTTTAAATTTTATTAAGTATAACTTAATATAACACCTTTTTTATTACAGAGCTTTTCACAAGAAATAAAAGTAGTGTAAGAAAGCCGGATAATCCGTTTTATAAATTTACCGTTCGGAAAAGACTTTAGCGGGGTGGCTTACCTAAATCATTAACAAAACAGGATTTAGAGCAAAAAGTGCCCCAAAAGTGTGCCTGGCAATGCATGCTTCTTTTATTCTTAACATGTTATTAGTGAAATTGATTTTACCTCTGTTATCCTTAACATGTTTGAAAATGTCATCAAAATTAATTAATCGGTTTTGGTTCAGATCTTATCGATTTAAGACTGCCTCTCCATACAACTTTAATTCATGAAGGGTGCTCCTTTGTTGATATGCAACTTGATTTCTCCTTCATGAAGGGTGCTCCTTTGTTGATATGCAACTTGATTTCTCCTAGTTTCAGGTGAAAGAATTTGAATTTTGCGATTTTTGACGATTTTTTTCTTTTGCCGCTTGAGATAGGTACCAGAAATATTTCCGATAAAAAACTCGAATTACATAGATTGAGAACCTTGGATGCCTGTAAGATATTGACATATCTGGTTTTACCTTAGTGCCATAGATTTTTTTATAGCAATTTTGTCAAGTTTTTTACAAATATGTTTGTCTCGCTGACGATTTCATCAAAAATGTATAAAATCTCTATTTAACGTCTTCCACCACCAATCGAAAAAAGTAATCAGTTCGCCAAGAAAAACATAGAAAAAGCTTGTAACTATATCTGACGTGTCCCAACTTTTCTTTGATTTTTTTTGTAGACTTTTCCTTCTTTATCTAAAGGATATTCCCTCGATACATGTATCGATTTAGAAAAAAATACAAGAAATAAAGAAACAGTACACATTTAGAAACACTAGGGTGTCGGAAAAGATATCCTTCTTCTTCAACTTCACCGCCATCCTTTGCAGAGCAAATCGAAGCTAGCAAAACATCTCTCGCATATGTTGTTGTCATCAATGTCACTATTTTCTTCGTGCACTGTCATCAATGTCATAGACGTCGCTCGTCGTGTCATCATTTGTTCCAACCACATTATGGAGTAAACAAAAGGAAAAAAATGTAATCAGAAAAAAGAGAAAAGAAAAGCAAGAAGTGCCTTGCCAGGACTCAGCCAGCCATACAAGGAGTGGCGAGCTTTGCGCATCACAAGAAATTGGCTTGTTCAAGATGTGTGTAAACGGTGTACAAAGGTGGAATGTTTTCGTATGATTTATGACAATGACATCAGGATTGGAAATAGTTATGGGTGTGGGCGGGGGGCAAATTAACGAAAACGAACTACATTGCTCTGGCACAAGTTGCCTGTCATCTATATCTGAAGGTGTAGCTACGCTACGAAGGAAAGAAAGTCGGTCCACTTAAGGTTCTGACAAGGGGGAAGACGCCAAACATTTCTTATCGATTTTTCTTACACTAATGTGAATGTGATTCGGCGGAGAAAAATGGGAAGATATAGAAGAAACTAGTCCAGAGCCAAGTTTTATACAAAACAAAACAAAAAAATGGTTGCAGTTGTCGGGAATGGTTTTGTGTTCAAGATGTATAGGTTGGTAGTAATAGCTTAGATGGTGCAGAAGGTGCAGAAGGTTACTTCAGAAAAAAAAAATTGTATAGCCAATTCGAAGAGGGGGAGGAAAATAAGGTGTACCTTTCTCTACGTATGTGTGTGTGTGTGTGTGTGTGTTGGGTTAAAGAAGAGAAACATAGAAAATATCATTTGTTTCAATGCATTGATTACGAGTTTACTTGCGGGTTTTAATGTTTTTATTTGTTTATGTTTTTTTTTCTTTAGTTTTGGTTTATTTTCTGTTTCTCGTATTGGAAAGTAAGGATGACTTTTGGTTCCTTTAAACATAGGAATGGCACTGCAGCAGAAGAAAAGTGTTGTGCAGCAATAACATTAACTTCGATTGAAGTTTCCGGCTTGGTTGTTGTTAATCAGTTAAGTGCACTTTTAGCGATTGACTCTCTATATATAGGGTGATATTATTAGAAGAAAGTAGAAAGGTATATGATTTCGATTTAATTTGAAGTGATGCAATGATGGAAAAGTTGACTTTGTTTTGTAATATAATAGTATTTTTGTAATAGTATTTTTAACTAATCATTAATGAAGAGAGCTTTGATAAAAAGTTTGCTAAAGACTGAGAAGTGATATGATAATGAATTTTCTATTTAACTTAAGAACAAATTTGTAAAAAGTCGTTTCCAACGTTAAAGAATAATATCAGAAACCCATTTAAATTAAGAAAAACTGCCAATGCTTAGCAATTATTTAAATTAAATTTTAGGGTGCGAAAAATGGGAAAAGTTATTAAACATAGTTACTTTTTAAGGAACACTGACTAAGGCGTGCGTACCTAAATCATAAAAGACTATACTGAATTCAACCTAGTGTTTTTGAGAGAATGGTCACATTGGACACTTTTTTTTTCATATTTTTGGCATAGATTACTCGAAAAACAAGTTGAATTTTATAAATATAATTCTTAAATTTTTTATCAGAACTTAGTCTAAAGTGTGTAATTTTGTCATCCAATTATTTCATAAGGTGAAAAGTGTCACATTCGTAACAATAATTTTTTTTAAATTTATTTACATTCATCCCTATTGTGAGTTTCACCTGGAATACATTTCGACCGAAAATGTCTTGTTCGCCCGGATTTTTAAAAGATAGTGAGTTTCACTCTCCATTTTACAACAAATGTGACCGCGTTCGCCACCAAAAATTAAATGGAAATCTTTTCGGCCGAAACTCATAATAAGGGAAGAGTGAAATGTAATTTTTCCGGGTGGATTTTCTTTCACGCGGAACTCACAATAGGACTGATTATTTATTGTTTTTAATAAATTTGGGAAAACAAGTAAGGCTGGCCATGAGACGAGACTCTGCGAGACTTTTGTAATTCTCGTCTCGGTCTCGTCAAAATCGAAAATTTTCAGTCTCGTCTCGGTCTCGTGTAGTATAATTAAGTTTCGTCTCGGTCTCTTCTCCGAAAAATACGATTTCCGACCAACTTGTTGGTTTTTGGAACGAAATATTTTCGATTATAGTTTGATTACGTGCAGAAGAAAATAAATATTCAACTGAAATTGAATTATTTAATTTATTAGACTCTCTATTAATTTCAGTCCAAATATACAGTCTCGTCTCGGATGCTTAAAAGCCAGTCTCGTCTCGTCTCGTCTCGGTCTCGTCATGCCAGACCGAGATCGAGACTGAGACTTTTCTCGTCTCGTGGCCAGCCCTAAAAATAAGGAAGAATATTATTATTACAAAAAGCTTTAAATGTCAACCTTTCATCTTTCGAAGAATGGCCGATGGTCACTTTTTCTATATTTTTGGTAAAGGTTTGTATTTAACGCAAAAATCATGCCGAATTTGGAAATTGTAACTTTTAGAACTTTTAAGTGATCTCAGACCGAGATAAAGTATACAATTTGAGTGCACATCATCTATAAATTGAGAATTGTCACACCCGTAATTTGTGTTGTAATTTATTTCCAATTCGAATTAATAATTACAAAAATCTACTAAATTCAACCTTGCGTCTCTGAGAAAATGGTCACATTTGACACTCTTTTTTAGGAAGGTAACTCAAAAACCAAGACTTACTTCATAATTGTAACTTTCGTTACAACTTGGTCTGAACTCAGACCGAAATTAAGTGCAAAATTGTCATAAAGTGTATTCATAAACTAGGAAGTGTCACAAGCGTAACAATTGTTTTTTCACCGCTCGCAGGCCGTCTGGAACAAAGGAGAAGTATCATCGTTTCTAGAGTTAAAGAGGGGTGTGCTACAAGGTTCAATACTTGGACCTCTCCTTTTCTCGTTGTTTATAAACGACCTTCCACTTGTCCTGAAGATTTGTTCATACCATATTTATGCAATTGTGAGAACAAATGAAGATCTAGCTTCCGTTCTTGAATGGTCAAATCAAAATCAATTACTTTTAAATCCAACTAAAACAATGTGAATACCGATTCGTACTGAAAGATTTGAACTCGAAAATTTCCCAAACATAGTTCTGAATGGCCAGGTGGTTGAGATGGTTTCTAAATTAAGAAACCTTGGAGTTATTTTTAATAATTCTCTGACTTGGAAGGACCATATCAATAGCACAGTTGCAAAAGTCTATGCTTCTCTGAAAAGTTTATCTATGTCAAGACGCTTTCTACCAATTGATGTGAAAATGAAGTTGGTAAAATCTCTGATTCGTCCAGTTCTGACCTTTGGTTGTGAAATTTTTGCTGATTTGGCCTCTGAATAACTTCGTAAATTAAATTTAGCTTTTAACTCCGTTACTAGATTTGTGTATGGTCTTCGATCATGTATTGAGCTATGTAAGGCAAATTCTTGGATGCAATCTTCGTTGCTTTTTTCGCTACAAATGTTTGGTTCTACTTGCCAAAACTCTTAGAATAAAAACGCCCATGAACCTACATATTTCAAATGTTTAACTTGTCGCAGTCTATGCGAAGTTTATCCATTCGATCTAAAGTATTTAGCTGCGTTAGTTCGCGTCGGCAGTTTTTCATTCACGCTGTCGAATTATGGAATCATCTCCCTTTGTCACTCAGGACTAAAATTGAACACAAACAGTTCCTATCGTTAATTTTTTCATTCTTGTCACTGGAATTATCTGACTAAATTTAAAATTTTAAAATTATTAATTCTTAAATATATGCTTTTGTACTTTACTCTTTTCATTCTCTTCTTGTTAAATTACAATAAGTAAATTATATTTTTATTTCATATTTTGTATGTTATACTATCTACCTGTACAATTATAAGAATTTATTCTCAATGTACAGCGATTCTTGAAATAAATAAATCATATATATTATTTCTGTTGTCAAACTCCTTTTTTTTTTCATTTATAAAATAGTTGAATCCACTAAATAGGTATCACTGAATAGAAAATTACAAATACTCATGCCATTGCACACCACACTATTTTCTATAAATTTCGGAAATTTCAAATAATTCAATAATTGAAAAATTTGACATAAAGAATACATCACTTTTAACTCATTGAATGAGTGAAAGAGAAAAATATGTATTACTTCTGTAATTTAAAATTCTCTTTTTTTTCGCTACACCTTGAGTGAGTAGGGGAGCAACATTCTTTAGTTACACCATGCCTGAATGAAAGAAACATAGTTATTACTTTTGTAATGTATAATCCTTTGTTTTCGCTTGCACATTGAGTGAGTGGTGGAGAAATATATTTGTTACCTAATTCTGTTGTTTGTAATCTTTTTTCTCATTATATAAAGCCGAATGCATTTATCAGGTATCATTAGATTGCATGAATGAAGGAAACATATTTATTAATTCTTTAATTTAAAATCTTAGAAGAAGAAATAGAGGAATGGGCATATTGAGGAAAAAGTTAACTTTTTTTCAAAATAATGTGAGTTACACAAACACAAACGCATTCACACAGGGTCGGATTGCAGTGAGATAGCCAAATACTGGGGCCCCTATTATCTTATCTTATCTATTTCATGATTTTAATTATATAATGACTTAGCCCAAAGTTCTTCATACAAATAATATTCTTCATACTTAGGTTTTTCATACTTCGTCGAGGCTCCAACTTCCTCTATAAAACTTGTTGAAACGTTATAAGAAAAGTATTATCTTCTATCTTTAGCCCATTGCGTATTTGGACAATACTGTTCAACAATTTTTTTCCAATTTTGTGACGAATTTTTGTTTTAATTATATTTGTTTGGCTGAACAGGCGCACAACCTCAGCGTTTGAAATGGGAAGTGAAAGTGAAGTCAGTCCAATGTCAATCACAAATCGAACTAATTCGTTAAACATATTTACCCCAGCTGTAATTTTAAAAATTATTAGCTGGATCCAAAATGCATTTGTGTTTTGTGAATTTCGAACTTTTGAAATCTCATAGCTGATTTCTTAATAGATTTCTTAACAATTTAAGCAGCCGAATACCATTCTATAATTCATAAAAGATTTTTTGACAGCTCAAACTTTTGTATTGAAATTGATAACAGAATAGCAGAATAACAGAACAACAGACCTAGCTGAATAGGCCCAAATAATTGACTTTCCAGATTCCACAGAAACAGATGCTTTAATTAATTAATTTCTATTAGAGAAAGTCATGCATTTTGTGATCGTATGTCTGAAGCTTCGTGATTTGACGTTATTAAGGTTAAATCAGAATGCTTTTTTTTTTAAATATTTTTTTCCAAATATGATAACATCAAATCAATGATTCGAAATCATTTTTGGCATTCAAGAATGCAAAAAATTAAGAAAAGAATGCCAGAAAAGCATTTAGCATAATTTTTTAATTTCATAATGCTTTTCTCTTCTCTATAATGCTAGATCTAGCATTAATAATGCCGTTATGGGAACACTGATTAAATCCCGTAAAAACATTGTGTGGAATATGAGATACAATCAGCCCGAGATGCAAAAATTTTAATCTCCATATTTATTATAGGTGTTTTTACACGATTTATCTAAAGTATTGCAAATATTCACTATGTTATCTATTATTTCACTTTTTTATTTAGTATTTTCACTATTTTAACGTTTTGAAATCTCTAAACACTTTCCTCTAGCTCGGCAAAATGACAGAGGTTCGTTCGTTTTTCTATAAAATGTTAACAATGTGTCAAACAAAATTTGAAATGTCATTGTTAAAATCGTTTAGGAACGATCAATGTTAGAAATATTGTTGGTATGTCAATCGAAAGGGGTTGAAAAAAAAAAATCGAAACACATTTTTTTATTACATCAAATTTTATTAGAAATAATATTATGATCACTTAAATGCATATCTATAATATTTAAATTAAATTCTTCTCCTATGTTCGTATCAATAATAAAAAGAATTTATTTATTTTGTTCAAACATTCTATTTGAAAATTTAAAGCCTTATTGAATGTGCGAAATTTTCGCATGGATCTTCTGGTAAATAAATAAGGACCAATTTTTCAATAGCCAGTTAAACCTTAGATAGTACTTATTTTTCGAATGAAACAAAAATTTGTTCCTGTCGCTATAGTATTTATTTCTCTGATAGCTTAACTGATGATTGAAAAATCGGCTCTAAATAAATAAAATTTAATTACCCATTATGAAGAAGAATATTATTATCACAAAAAGTTGATAAATTCCAATAGCGTCTCTAAGATAATGGTCGCATAGGAATTTGTGCTCTTTATAAAAGATGAAATAGACGCTAGGGTGAAGAGTTTTTATAATTTTTTTTCCAAATCACTGCGTGCAACTCATACTTTATGCATAATGTTTATCTCAACTCATGCTCATTATTTATTATCATCATTTATTAGCAAAAATGGTAATTTTTCACAAAAATTGACATAAATCTTTAATTTGGGTCTCGATAAAATTGAATATATATTGGGATTCCTTAACAGAACAAAATACAAGGAAATCCTTAAAAATCCCGATACTCATTAGCTCGAATAAATTAAAAAAAAATCTGTTTGTATCCTAATTCTTCAAATAAATTATATTTTTTTTTCTGAATTCTTGAAAAATTCCTTTTTTGAATAACTAAATAAAATTCTTCAAAAAGTTTTTGTTGTTTTTTTTTTTTTTTTCTAAA
This sequence comes from Melangyna quadrimaculata, assembly GCA_949320155.1. Classification (NCBI taxonomy): domain Eukaryota; kingdom Metazoa; phylum Arthropoda; class Insecta; order Diptera; family Syrphidae; genus Melangyna; species Melangyna quadrimaculata. The sequence continues at coordinate 207,256,276 of OX439484.1, read as the reverse complement.
ATACAACTTCTTGTTTTTTTTTTTTTTTTGTGATAATACAAAGTAAATTCATTGATAAGAGTGTCAACTTCAGTTAAAAAATTGTCTAAAAACCCTACTCTTTCAATATTTGTAACCCAAAGGCAATGAACTAAAAAAAAGTAATTAGATATCGTTAAAGAAAAACTTTCGTTGCGATTGAATCGAAAGCATGCTTCTTCTTCGTTCTGCTAATTATCATGTCGAAGATACGAACATTATACTATAGGATATAGCTATAAAACCTCCCGGAAGCATTACCATATTTCCCTGGTTCCGTTCTTGGTAATAAAGCGTAAAACTTTTGCAATAATCTCTGGGCGCAAATCGAATAATTAAGAAATATAAGCCTCATTTCCATCCTTCCGACACACCGACCCGACCCACGACATAACACCCTAAATGAGTTCATATTATTATTTTTATATCTCTCTGGACAATCGGAATGCACAGAAGATAGCAAAGTGTATCTGGGGTTTGTATCTTTAAATTTAGTTGTGCATAAGAGGTACCTACCCCTCTCTCTTATCCAACGAAACTAATGTTCCAGAAAATTTTAATTTTAATTTTTATTAAATACGAAATACTTATTACAGCTCAAGTGCTTCATAAAGTTGAATCCCTTTACCGTCAGGGTGGTCAGTCTCTCCCGCAATCATATGAATTCAGCACTTACATTTTCTCACAAAAAATATATTTATTTGTTTTTTGATCCAAGGAATGAGTACACACATTCCATAGATAGATATACGACTACAAACAAACCGGAAAATTATAGTGCCAAATGCTCCTTCTGTGGTGCGGACAGATAAATTGGACGTGTTTGCTTTCAACAAGCATTACGATCACGAACCCCGAAACGAGAGGAGGACCGAGGACGAGTTAAGGATTAAGAAACGAAAAAGCTTTTGAAGACCATTTTTCGTCAGGGTCCATTATAAAATGGGTATGTTGTACTAGATATAAGGACGTCGTCCTCGCTGACGACTTAGAAAAATAGCAAAGGATTTGTTCTGTTTTCCACTATTGCAAATGGATATGGGAAATGGAAATTAGAAACATAAGATATAGACTGCGGATTTCTTTATGACAAAATGAGGAAACAAACTATCCACTCAGGTTTGTGTGTTCTATGTTCTGTTTTTTTTTTTTTCTTTCTTCTGCCAAACAAATTTCTCGTAAATCTCAAAAAAGAAAATGGGATTCTTATGTTTTTCTCTGTGTTTTTGCAAAGATGATGATGATTTAAAGATACATCCGTTTTCTTTACTGTTTTTTTTTTAATTTCTTTTTGTCGCTTTTTGAGATGCAAAGAGATAAGCATATGAAAGCGGATGGCAGTGATTTGAATTGCAGACATAATGTATGCGCATATATGTTTTGATTCCATCCTAAGAAGGACTGATGGTGATGTGGTCGTGAGAGGGAATGAAGAGAACATCACAGAAACGGGACCTAAAGTAGGTACATATAGGATGATAGAGGAATAAACCTAAACTTATTCTTAAGATGTCTCTCTGACGGTGAAGGACGACGACAGCGAGAAGAATGTCGACAAAGGACGATTGGCACAATATATGCAATGCATAGTGTACTCGTTCTCGTATAGTGCACGCCTGGCGAATGTGCTCCTTATTTCTGTGTAGAGATGTATACCGCTATGATGTGCACAGGATTTAGAATGAGAAAAGAAAATATTGGGAACAAAATTCAGACTGCAAAAAAATAACAAAGGTTGAGAAAATCATCCATCAGAAGACAAGTGATTTTCTGTTCCAACTTGGCTTTTTTTTATACATAAACCTATCCTAGCCCAGGATAAATAAGAAAAAGGCTTCTTAGGCGGTAATATAGTACGGAGATGAGTGTTTTTACCATTTTCCTTGAGATTTTCTGTCTTTGACTCTGTATATAGCTGGTGTGTAGGTTGACTTTGTTTTTTTCTGTTCTTTTGACTTAGTTTAAAAAAAAAAAAAAAATTCCAATGCTAACACATTCGTGCACACTTCATCCACCCATACATACATACTATGTTACAAAAGTCAGTATAGGTACAAAGATATTCATCTTCTCTTAAGTTTTCAATCAAAACGGCTTTTGTGCAGGCGACATGCGGAGAGATTATTTGGGAGGGGTTCACGGTATTTTAAGCTTAAGAAAATTCTGTCTTTGATATCGCGATGTCAGCCCTGTATTTAATTCTTTTTAAGAGAAGATTACATTTCGATAAATTAAGATCAATATTTTTTAAAGTAATTCCTTTTTTTGTGACCTTTTGATCTTGGAAGTAAAGTTACCTCTTGTAACCGAAGTTTACAAAGTTTAAAAGTATTTACTAGAATTATGCTTAGTTTTGTTTTGAAATAAACATATATTTTGTCGAATTTATTTAGATTTAAAAATTCAAAAAGTTCAAAACTTCCTACTTAACTTTTGAAAACTTAAAACTTATTTTCCCTAAAGTCTATGCCTGTAAGACCTGAGGTCTTTCAAATGCAAAATTATTTTAAACCGAATTTAATAATAAGTTTTTAAATCAGTTTAAATCCCAATTTATTCACTCTGCTAAAATTTAAAATTGCAGTTAAATATGTGAAATTAAAAAAAAAAAAAAAATGAATGCAAATTTAAAAAAATCCCATTTTTATTTGCGGTTTTAGATTTAATGAGAACTAAATAAATTTGGGTAAGGAGCAAATTTTTCAATAGTCGGTTAAGCATCGAATAATTCTTATTTTTTAAACAGTTTTCTTTTGACATGCTAACTGTATGTTGAATTATAGAAGATGATTGAAATATTGGCTCTTAAAAGTGATAATTATTAAAAATGGAAATGTTTAGGTAGCTTTATTGGGGCATATTCATAGTCGCCGATTAACCCAGGATTTACTAAACTACAGTTTCAATTTTGGCTCCATGAATACAGACCGATTTTACTAAAAAAATGTTTTCTTTTATATTTGTATGAGATTATTAACTTGTTATACTACACGAATAGCTTTAAATATTTTGAAATAAAAAATAAATAAATAAATTGGGTGGCACAACGGCTCGTGAAGAACCAGGGCCTAGTGACTAACAACTCGCAACCATTCCTGTGTGCGCCTGTCGACAGGAATGGAAGGGACCTACAATTTTATTTTGAATCCGAACGGCTAGACGAGAAGCACTTATTCGTGAAAAGGGATACTCTTAGAGGATTTGTCAATTGCTCGCAAGAGGCAGTAGCCCTGAAAAAAACTTTTTTAGTTTTTAGGTGGACAAGGCTGGGAAGCGAACCCAGACCTCCAGCGTGACAGTCGAACGCACTAACCATTACGCTACGGGCTACTACTAAATATTTTGAAATGATAAACTAAAAAAAAAATAGAAAATTTAGCTAAACTTAGGTTTAACTTAGACACAGCTTAAAAACTACTATGAATACGCCCCATTAAGTTTAAATTCCAATACCTTAAAGGATATTTTTCAAAGAGTTTGGTTTGAGTCTCTAAAATGCAGCTTAATAGAGAACTTATTAAGATTAAAAGAAAACAAAATATTTAAAGGGTTATACCTACATATTAAAAAGTTGTCTTTTTAAAATTGTAAGTTTACAAAAAATAATTGTTTTTATAAAAAAAAAAAACTTTGAGGTCTCGATTTCAGACGGGTATTTAATTACAATTCTTGTTACAGTTGAAACTATTAAAAAAGTTTTAACTTGCCAGGTACATTTGAATACACAACTTGTCAATGCATAACAAAACGTGTAATTTAATTAATGGCATTTCTTTTCTCTGTTTTCTTTCCGTTTATTTGGAGTCCAATGTAGTTTCAACTGTAGATAAGGGATATCATCAGAACGCTCTTAGTTAGTTCCACGCCCCTCTCTTTTGAACTTACCTTTAAAACGGTCGGAAATCTAAGCAGGAGTGTTCTGGTGCAACTTAAAGTTTAAATTTAATTGGATTCCGAATGAACCGATTTTTCTATGATCAAGGTTTCATCCATGTATGGATGAGGTCATAAAATCTATTTCTAGCTCTCGGTCTATTAGCAATCAATTTAGTGATGGCTTTAAAATAGTCCAACATTTAAGAGACATGACAATAATATGGCATGCACAAATAATGTTCTGTCACATAGTATTCCCAATAAAAAAAAAATTAAAAAAAATGAATTTTATATCCAAAACCAAACATTTTATTTTTTTAATTTGTCCATTCTATTTACTAAAAACATTGATAAAATATTTCTGGAACTAACTTATTTATACTGTCTTCTTTTCTAGAAATAAATGGACTGGAACTGGATAAATTCTACCTGTTTATCAGATACCTCTTCATGATTTTAGAATAGCAACAAATCTACTTGCTTTCTGAATGAGGCTTTTGTTATACAGTGAAATTGACAAACAACTGTTCTGACTTACAAAACTAAGAACTAACAAAATTATAAATTCCTATGAAATTGGTTTCAGTGCAGGACAATAGTTTTCAGGCAAAATCCGCATGAATTCGTCAGAACAGATCTATCGTTCAGATAAATTTGATTTTGTTGTCTAAAATTGATGACAGACAATAAAAAATGAGCATTAGAGAAAAAAGAAATGTTTTTTATGTGATGTCCACACGCTTCTGTCGAACAAAATTCTGAAGAATACGTTATAAAAGACTTATTCCTTCTAATAATCTGTCATGTAATCATTATTGTATTGTATTCTAAGAGAAACCCTGAAGGAAAAGCTGGCAGTGGTAAAGAGAAACTGAATGGTTTAATAAACAGAAAATATAAGTTACACAAATACGAGTACTGGAGAGTTGGGCTTCCCGATTTTATGTCGTTAGAAGCCGTGAGATCTGAGATTTAAATGAAATTCTGATGGTTTTGCCTTTTCCTTTTCTGATTTATGGTGATTTGAAATAATGCCAAACTGAAAAAGGCCTACTTTAGGATATTATTTTATTTCGTTTTTAAATTAGGCTAATATCAAGAACTGCGGGCTTAGGTATTCAAAAATTCAGCTCTGCAAAGCGCTTCATGATAGACTTTCAAAAACTTAATTCTGAAAAAGATTCTATGTTCTGAAAAAATACTTTTAAAAATGCAGTTTTTCAAAATTTTTTTAATTTTCGGTAAAGCTTAACAGACTGAATTTTCACTACTTGCATTTGAAAATGTAATTTTTAATTTATTTAAGGAGAAATTCCAGTTTAAAAAATTTTACTTTCCTGCAAAAATTAAAAAAAAAAAAAACATTTTATTGTATTATAAAAAATAAAAATATGAAAACGAAAAATCCAAATCTGCATGATTTTGTTTTCTAAAGTAAAAAAAAGCCAAACCGAAAATTCATCATTTTTTCTAGATTAAAAATAATGAAAGCAAATTTCTCTAACGCCCATGTTCTGCAATTCGATCGAAAGTGAATTGAAATCACTTTCAATTTCACGTGAAATGTTCTACATTTTGATTGATTTGGAAAAATTCAAAATTGTTTCGAACTGTCAAAACTGAAGGATCGTTCCTTTTTTATTGTATTTTTAACGTGAAATTACTGCGCTTTGAGCATGGATGCAATATTATTGACAATTTTAATATAAAAAAGGAAGGAGAATTCCAAAGAAAAAATTAGAAGACAAATTTTGAGACGAATCAAAATTCAAAGTGAAGTTTACAAATTGGTCTACAAAGACACGGTGTGAGATTTGTCCTCACTTGAGAAACCCCTCGCAAAATAAGGATGATCCTCCATACATAAAAAAAAAAAAAATTTGTTCTTAAATTTAGCACGAAGACAAAGAAATACACGAGCTGACAGCAACTGTACCAATTTCATAGACAATTCACAGAACATAAACAAAGTGATTTGAATGCGTTCAGGAAATGGAATAAACCGAAATACAGAACATCCATTTTCATTTTCGAAATTCCAAATTCACAATAACCAATTGTGGAACACCCATTTTCACTTTCGCCATGTGAATACTCAATATAAGAAATGCAGAACATGGTGTAAATTTCGTTTTATTTCATTTGGCGTTAATTCTACTCTTGGTCTATGGATCCAGTGGTTTTAAAACGTATTATACCTTATATCGAAAAATTAAAGTTGATCAAAATTGTTAAGTATGACCGTTAATTTAAGCACAAACAAAGCACCAAGTCCAGTCGACTTTGTACACTTGATATTGCTTCAGCTTCAGCTGCAGCTAGGTAGGTTAGGTATACAAAAGTCCTCAGTATGTATCATCGTTATCAACAAAAGCATTTTACATTTTTTTCTTGTTTAGCTCTTGTCATTTTAATAAATTAAGTCGTAAACTCCCATCAAATGTTGCGCACTGATTAAATTAGCGACAAATTATTTTTTTAGCGATCACAATCTGAACAGATTAGACATTTGGAAATCCTACAAGTTTTCCTTAATCCTCCCCTATAGCAATAGATATACGAATAGGAATTAACCAAATGCAAGAAGATGATAAAAGAAGGAAATGTATACATAGATACACTTTACCGGAAGCCCTGCTTAATGAACCCATTTTAACTGAATTAATTTAACTAATGACACATTTTTTCTTCGCCGTATATACCTACATATAAATTCAACCCCACCCTACCACCTCAAGCAAAGAAAATGAAGCATTTTAGGTTAATTTCCTTCGTAGATAGGTACCTATACGTTTAAGTTCTATACATTACATTCCCCTGTATCCTTATAACAACTTCACTCTATCTCTATCTCTTTCTCCATCATGTCCCGGAGTCAATGATAGTTTTCAAAGTAATTATCTGCCCCTAATTACCATAATTGAAAATCTGTGTTGGATTCTACGAGTATACCATAGTGCCTCTCGTCTCATCATAGGGATATTATTTTCAACGTATATGCTATGTTGCTGGGCAGTGTGAGGCCTCTAAGAAGTTATTGTGATGCCCTGGAAGGTTTTTGTTTCTATTTTGCCTTCTTTTTATTTTTTCACTCTCCTCTTTCTTCATAACTCATTAAGTTCTGAACTTTGAGAGCAAATTATAAAAAAAAAACAAGTTCAAAACAACAACAAAAAAACTTGTATTTTCTTGATAGGTCCTGTAATTGAATGTTTCGCACAGTTAATTGCACTTTCAAAAGGACACCGAGATGATGTTGGTGGTGGTATCGGGAGAGTGATGGGTGGTTTTAAATTCTTATCGTTTTCTTATTTCCTCCCCCCCCCCTCTTGTCTTTGGTAAGAATAAATGTAAGAGAAAAAGCGCTGTTGCGTTCATACTTAATATGCGGCTGACATCAATATCCTTCGCGTCTACTAATACTTAATTTAGTTCCGCAACTAGGATTAAATTACACGTGTATATACCTACATATACATATATAGGTACAACATAAGGACACTGTCGTAAGTTGTGTGTGGAATGTAGAATTTTCTTATAAGCTCCAGTTGGCTTTGAGTTACGATTACTTTTTTAAGGAATCTTGTTCGTTCCCTCTTTCTTTCAGAGAGGTGAGATTATAAGAAAAATCATCGTTCTCGAGGCTAATCCTTCTTAAGTTCTCAACTTGTAGCAATAATCCGCTTGTTATTCAAAGAAAAAAAAAAAAAAAACTTTCTATCCACAACATTCCCTCGCAATATCGACAATCTGCCCCGCGGCTACAAATTCAAAAAATACCTCACGCTATTAACTTGGATAACAGAATATATATATTTATTTTTTGTTGTTGTTCATAAAAAGGACCCTCCGGTAGCATAAAGCAAACAAACTAATATCTTTTTGTTCAAACACACAACAATACGGGAGACGAAGAATAGGATATGGGGGAGGGAGGGGGGATGTATAAATAAAGGTGGTGATTTGGTCGGAAACAAAATCTCCCGACAGTAAAAATGAATATCGTGTGCTGTTGTGAGAAAACAGTAAACCATCAAATCGAAAATATCCTTGGAAATATGTTTGTACCATAAACATAAATATCCTTTTCTGGGCGCACACTTCAAAATCCAAGAGCCAAACCGTTGCCAATTTCAACGAGATTGCGGTTGCTCCCTTCTCCAAAATTTCCCATCATTTCTAGACAGAGGCTTGTTTTTTTTTGTTTTCGTTCTTTCACCACATAACTTTGCCTTCCATTCTTTGTTTTAGTTCAATGCCAGCCATGAAATTCTGCCCAAGTCACCATTATCCTTATGAATATTTTCCTAAGGATAAATAGCTTCAAAACAAGCGCCTTTTTGTGTGTTGTTTTTGATTTTGTGTGCATTTTTTTCGGTAGGAGGGGGGATAGGTTCGTATTGTATGCATCCTTGTGCGCTCTTCCTAAAATTGCTTTATAGCTTCGGGTATTGGTCATGGAGAATTTCCATATCCTTTTCTCTGAAGTTATTTTTTTTTTGTTTTTGTAGAGAATGCCGCCTGCAGGATACGTTACTGTGTATAAGCCACGAAAATGAAAATATACAAAATTTGTGTTGTCCCAGCAAAAAGTTCTGTTTTCTTTTTTTTTTAATTTTTTTTTATTTCAGCAATGTTATCCTTTGTATTATAATATATACCTTCTGCAAACAAATGAAAATGTCTGTACAGTAAGAAAGATGAAATATACAAAAGGATGTGGTCAGCGATAAGACAGCAATGATGAGGGATGATGGAGGAAGAAATTGGAAAGATAACATAAAGATGGGAAGCTGAAGAAAATGTATGCAAATATTTGTTGGATAAACTCTAAGGCGAAACGAATATACACATAGCACTTTCTGCCATAAGATGGTGTGTCTATAATTTATTAAATTTGTATCAACAACATGGATATGCCTCTACTTTACCTAACAAACCAACAAAAAATAAATATAAGGATGTCGAAAGTAAAAAAAAAGGTTCACTGCGTGAGATGGGAAATTGATTTAATGGATATCCTTGCGCGCTGCCAAACAAGAAAATAAAGATTTCATTCACGTTTTCGTAGGTGTGTCCTTTAGGATTTTCTTATGCAAACATTGTCCTTTCTCTTTGAATACTTTTTTGTTGTTGTTTTTCTTCTGTATGGAGATGGAGACCCCCTGTCCCCTCCTCATCAAGTTTCACATAGCTGTCGAATGAAATCTGGATTGAGACGATGTTAAAGTAAATACAAAAAAACTACAAACAAAATGTGCACAAAGTATCTTAAAGGACCAAAATTGTATATCTATCGTGGCCGTCGGTTGGTCGGTTAGTCGTTGTAATGATGATGATGGCACAGTCACTATAATTGGTATAGCAGCGTCGTCGTCCTATAGCTTCTGGCAATAGAAAAGGCAAAGCAAAAGCTGTTACAAATTTGTTGATGATGGACATGCACTGATTGTGTTTATATACCAGTTATATTCGTTGTTGCGCCTCCTATATATCTACACCTACTCCTACAAACATTTGAATGTTGTGTATTATACAATGTAAATATTACTTTGTGTAGTATAATATCAAGATTCTTTCATTGTTGCCTCGAGATATACCTACATTAGAATTTGGTTAAATGTTTTGTTTTTGGCCATTAAAACTATATACCAGATTATAGCTACCGACTTTCTTGAACAAAATATAAGATTTTGTTGTTTTGTTGAATTTGTCGGTGTCCTTGAGATGGGAAAGTTTATAAAACGACTTACTGTGACGGAAGTATGTATGTTGGGCTTAGGCAGATGAATATCCACATTATTCTTAATTTTTGTGAAAGCACGTTTTTTTTTTTTTGTTGAAAGGAAATGAGATTTCTGCCAAGAGTTTGAGGAGAAGTTTTAAGTAACAAAACTTTTGAAATGTTGGTTTTCATTTATATTCGGTTTTGTATTTCTTTGATGTCTGTACGATATAAGAGACAAAGTAATCTTAAAATTGTTACATTTTATTTTTGAATAGAACACCAGTTTTGAATAAACCATGATAACACCTTTTTTAAATCACTCTCAGGATTATACTTAAGTAAACAATAAAATTTTTGTTTCTCAGAAATGCATGAATTAGAAGCAGAATGGGCAAAAATATATAAGACCTGAAAATGATTAGGTACTATAGAGTGTCCCTTAGTTAAGAGTTGGATTAAATAAGCGACCAAAAAAATAAGAAAAACACCTTGGAAATTCGAATTTTGGGGTCTATTTAGTTCATTGAAAGTGACCATACTGGCATTTTAATGGAACACAATTGCAATTAATTTTTCATCTACTTGCAATCTTTGTTGCTATATACTGCCTTAAACCACATGGCTTACAGCTTTGTGTCCATACAAAAAATGATGTACTTGGGCTAATCTTTCCAAAAATATACATATATCTCACTTGAAATAAGTAGACCAAAATGCCCATTCCCCTTTTGTATAGATTAAATTTGTGCTAGTAAAGTAAATTTCAACATGTTCAGTCCCTAAGGGTCTACTTTAGATAGAGTTTTTCATCTATTTCTTATCTGACTTATTTTAGCTGTAAAGGTAAATTGTTTGTTAATCTAGCTAATATGTGTACATTTTTCGGTTTATTCCACCAAAATATCACCGGTTCCAATTTTCCTGAGACCCTATTTTCCAAATATGTAACGTTTGAAAAAAAAAAACTGCAAAACCTCCTTATTGTTGAGATTGTTTATGTTATCAGTACGCTACGATCAAAATATGTATTTTTTTTTATAATTTGCGTGCAATCAAAAGATTATGACTACCCTTATAACTATACGATGTAACAAATACAAAGTTCAACGTCATCCTAAGGTTATAAGAGAAAACAAATGAAAAATCATTCAACATTAATTCCAAAAATACGTCAATCTCAAATTTATCTTTTTTAATTTTTATAATTTTTCTATATACAAAAATGTCCCGTATGCCTACAAAATTTTGCCATGGATCTTGTGATATTTTTTTGAAATTTGAGTTTTTTTTTGTTGGCTTATAATTATTTTTTTTATTTTGGAAATGCAAAAGTTGATACAAAATTTTTCAACTTTATATAAATAATATTCTTATCAGGGTAGGGACGAAAATTTAACTAGCCCTCGATATTTAGCTATTGGATTATCATACTTTTTATAAAACATTAAATCTCCTAAATTTTTGTATATTCAAATTTTAAATACGTCAGCAATACTTGCAAGCTAGAGCCCGATGAAGTTTCCAATATTCTGCTAATATTTTGTAAATGAAGAAATGAAGTCTGCTAACGCTGTTAATGAGTGACAAATGAATGGCTGAGCAAATAAATGATATAACTTTTAAGGTTTTCACGGTTGTTTATAGACATAATTAATTAATTTTCGGATTAGCCGCGTTATTTCAAATAAGAGTGCGATTTTGTACTCACCCCGAACGTTTCGCATCAAATTACATTGAGCGTGGTCACCGGGAAACTGCTGATGAAATGTTATGCATTAGATTGGCTACGCAGGTTGTAGCAGTGCGTAGACGGTTCTATCTCATGAAGTTGTTGTTGTTGAGGTGCAGGTTGTTGGGAGCAAACAATACTCACTACATCGCAGGGTGTTTAAAGTTTGATTTGGGATGCCCGTGAGGTGTTAATGAGTGGGTCCCATGAACGAGAAAGTTTAAAACTGTCGTCCCGATTGAAATTTTGGTGGCGCTTAATTTCAATCGCCTCGCGTACCAAACGTGGGATGTAATGGGTTTCTTGCGCTTAAATCTTGGCTTGGTCGAAATGAATCCAGTGATGTTCATCTGGATTGTCCAAGATGTGTTCGCAAATTGCCGACTTTTCCCGCTGATTTTTGCTTACAGCGCTAATGTGCTCTTTTAAGCGGGTGGCAATGCTTCTTTGGGTTTGTCCCACATACGAAGACCCACAGCTACAAGGAACTGCATATACGCCCGGTGTTTGGAGAGGAAAGTGGTCCTTTGGTGAGCGGAGAAGAAGGCTATTCTGCCATACGTTAAGGGTGTAACGGACAGAGTTGGCAAAGTTTTAAAAAGATATGGGGTAAAATCCATATTTATACCACCGAAAAAGGTAAAAAACTATCTCCGCTCACCAAAGGACCACTTTCCTCTCCAAACCAAAGAAACATTTGAAAAGTTTGTAATTTTTTGCATTATCCCTCAGAATTTATTAGCAAAAAAAAAAAAAAAATAGAAAATTGGCGTTCAAACCAGAAAAAACATTTCAGAAATGTTTCTGAAGCAAATGGAAATCTTCTATATACATATATATAAAAATGAATGCCAGCTCCGAATTTGATGTTTTTTTTTTGTTGGAAAGGTATTGTTCTGTAGCAGGTTTGTATGTAAAATGACTTTGTGACCGCTTACAATTTGTATGCCAAAAAAAATTCAAAGTAAAAAACAAAACAAAACGAAGATAAAACAACATTTGTTTACAGAATCAAAACGGAAATTCAGATTTTATTATTGTCATTCAAAGTAAAAAATCAAACGAAACAACAATTCTTTATAGAATCGAAATGAAAATTCAGAGTTTATAAATCATGAAAGCTGTATATGATGAGAAAGGTGGATTTTATTTTTTGGATGCCCCTGGAGGTACTGGAAAAACATTTTTAATTTCACTGATTTTAGCATGTATTCGGTCGTAAAAGAAATTAGCATTGGCGCTCGCTGCATCGGGAATTGCTGCTTCCTTATTGGAAGGTGGTCGAGCTGCACTGTAGGCGGAATCTGGAAAGCGCGGCGGAACGCTTTCATTGGCGGATTTTTATTTTCTTATTCTCAAAAGCTCTTTTGCATTCCAATTTTAGTTTGAAATTGATCATAAACTTTTCGATCACCTAGAAACCTATCATTTTAAAACAAAAACTGGAAAGCGGAAGCCTTTTTAAGACTAAGAAAATACAAATCCGCCAATATAAAATTTTCAGAATCGGCCTACTGAAGTTACCATATTGAACATTCAGATTAATGAAACACCCACATTCGAACATTCGAAAGAACTCGGGACCAACACAGGTATTACAATAATGTAAGATTATTGTGTGGGATGAATGCACGATGGCTCATAAGAACTCATTGGAGCCTTGAATAGAACATTGAAAGATCTTCAAAACAATCAAAATTAATTTGGTGGTGTCTTTATATTATTGGCCGGTGATTTTCGACAAATATTGCCCGTAGTTCCACAATCAACTCCAGCGGATCAACATTGCCCGAAGTATAGTGATGAAACTTGGCACACATGTCTCTTTGTCGTAAGAAATAAGAATCAAAAGAGTTCATAAAAATATCATTCCTATGATTCCTATGGCTTCAAGTATTCTTAATCTAACGAGGCATTCCACAATATCAACCGATGTCTGGTGCCCGATTTATAGGCTAATTTATGTGAAACTTCGTGTTAAAACATGGTCAGATAGCAACCCTTATATCTCCGGTCTGCCAGTGTTGCCACCATGGAAACACTTCTTAAAATTAAACTTAGGATGTGGACTTTTAGTGTAGTAAAGCTCATCCCGTCAGAATGAAGTGCAAGGTTTGACCTAAAATATGGCCTTAACGCCTTAACTATACATAAACATTTTGAGTTTTTATTAACTTTGAGTTTTTATTAACGACCAGCGAAGCGGTGCGGTGGCGGGCACCCTAGTATATAAATATAAATGTTTATTCAATTGGGTTTTTCGTGTAATAATACACTCGCAGTTAAGCTGAATAGCTTTCGCTCCGTCATATATTAATTATGAATGTTTGAATGTTCAACAACCACTTGCGTTTATTTTAGCCCCATTTATCCGAAATTTTTAATAATGTTAACATTACCGATTAAATTTACATAAGAATTCCAATAAATGTTGGTTTTGTCGATTAATTCCCTCAATCAGAAATGTATCAGTAAGCACTTATCAAGGCGCTATTGGTTTCCCATTTTTAAACAGTTGATAGCTGATATTTTTGAAAATGTCCTATACCTTTGATGACATTTAGGGCTGGCCACGAGACGAGACTCTGCGAGACTTTTGTGATTCTCGTCTCGGTCTCGTTAAAATCGAAAATTTTCAGTCTTGCCTCGGTCTCGTGTCGGTCTCGTATAATTAAGTCTCGTCTCGGTCTCGTCTCCGAAAAATAAGATTTCCGGCCAACTTGTTGGTTATCGGAGCGAAATATTTTTGATCATAGTTTGAATACGTGCAGAAGAAAATAAATATTCAACTGAAATTGGATTTTTTAATTTATAAGACTCTCTGTAAATTTCTGTCCAATTATACAGTCTCGTCTCGGTCTCGTCTCGGTTGCTTAAAAGCCAGTGTCGTCTCGGTCTCGTCATGCGAGATCGAGATCGAGACCGAGACTTTTCTCGTCTCGTGGCCAGCCCTAATAACATTGAAGGACAATCAAATAATAATCAAAGATGTTCTAAGTGTTGTCAACTTTTAAAAAAACACTCATATCGAAACAATTGGTATATCAGTTCTGCTCTCCATTATTTTAGTAGGTACTATCGAAAAAAATACTTATCAATTTGCCCGAATTTTTAGTTTAATTCTCCAAACTGCCCGTTGCTTCTTCTAATTCCAAATGTTCTTAAAACAGCATGGCTTCCAAAATTGTTTTTTTAGTTAAATGCACGTTTCTTATATTTTTACAATATTTGCAACAAATATTTTGTTTCGAAAAAAACTTCACTCTAAGAATTGAATAACAAAATATTGAAGACATTCATCTAAACTGACATCAATTGAATGCACAAATGATTCTCCATCATTTTTCCAACAATTAACCTCATCATCATTGCAAAGTTAAATAAAATAAAAAAGCAAATAGGTACATACCTTAGTTATTTATATTTTGTAAAGGAAAAGTTCAACTTCATCTGCAGCGTTGACATTAAACATTATGCAATAAGTTGGCGATAAGAATATGAGTTGAGTATGAATAAAACATTCAAGCTATGGATACATTTCGTTTGCATCTTATTTTTTGTTGATGTTGAGATATGCTGTGGTTGTGTCTTAACCATTTTTTTTTTCTTTGCCTAAGCTGCGACTTATTCTTCAGAGGATGCAAAAAAAAATATAAATAAAAAATGGCTTAAATAAAGGAGTGTACTGTGCTGTGCTGAATGCATAGCATACATTTTTGTTTTAAAAGTAGGAGAAGCAATGCCGGTAAATTTATCATATTATAATGTGACAGACTGTGTTACACCCAGCGTTGCCAACCCGTTTAGACAAAATCATGCCTCATTAAAAAAAAAATGCCTTTTTTTAAGTTTTTTAAGCAAAAGTTAAAAATTTATCATAATTGTAACAAAATTAAACAAAAACAATCTTTTTTTAGAAAAAAAGATATAAATAGATCACAGAAACAATTCTTAACTTATGAAAGAACTTTTCAGTAATTTAAAAAAAGATTTTTAGGTGTCAAAAATAAATACAGTTTCAAATTTTAATTTAGGTCGTCCTCATCCTGATTTTTAAATATTTATTTTTAATATTTAAAATAAAGATATGTATATGGGTTTCTTGTAGTTTAAACTCTTTGCAATGACTGTTTTTGAAAAGCGTCCTTGCGTGAAGATCTGTCTTTAATCAGTTGCTGATCTTTGTTTTTTTAAATAAATGTACGAAAAAATTCTTTCAATTGTAGCCGAGGAATGCGGCAGTCACAGAATACGATAAACTAATTTCTGAAAAAAAGGAAGTGTTCTAGAACCATCTCCCTTTTCATAATACAGTTTTAATACTTTTCGCCTCCTTTTTTTAAATGTTTAAGAAACTTAAAAATAAATTTGTCTAATTTAGATAAAATCAATCTAGTATAGGTGCCTTTTTGGAAAAAAATAAGCCTCAAAGCCTCAGACAATAAAAAAAAGCCCTAAAAAGCATTAAAAAGCCTGAGTTGGCATCACTGGTTACAAAATACCATTTATACCTACTACGACAATGTTGCGGTTGTGTACCTTTATAAGTCAAAACTATTTTAAATTCATTTTTCTTTTAAGATGAAGAAAATGCCTTTAAGTTTCTTATTTTATATGCATTATATCTGATTTTCATCTAACAAAAAGAAAAACCTTAAGAATTATTATGAGGGAAAAAAAGCCTTGGACTTGCGAGTTAACAGAGATCAGACAAAATTACTTTGCCTTTTTGAAAAAAAAAGAAAAGAAAAAGAAAAAAAATATGAAAAATTTTAATTTTCTGAAGCAAAAAAAAAATATCCATTATTCATTAAAATTTGCTTTTGAATTCTTTTGTGAATATTCATCTATGGATATTCAAGGCGTGATTTTTAAAGATAACACAATACGAGTTCTCTTGTTTTCTCATTCTAAAGATGTTTTTCTTTTGTATGAATTTATTATTTATTTTTACTTATCTGCATACATAATGTACAGTACATGATTTACGTACAAATGTAAAAATTGAATGGATTTTGTCTCTTTTAGTATTCAATGAAAGAATAATTAAATAAAAATACTTTAACATTTATATCTTGCTTAAATGACAAGGAATATAAAGGGTGATCACCCTACGGTGTGCAAAAAATTTAAAACATATATGTTAGGCCGAAGCAATAACAGAAATCTTATTGGAGTTGGGTCTTTTCCTTACTCCGTTTATGCGGGAGTGACTTAAAACGGTAACAAAATTATCAAAAAGCAACAGTAACGCTTACAATGGCCTGGATATACCTTTTTGTAAAGCCAGAAATGCCTTCTTTTATTTTATTTTTAAATAAAGTTCTAGTAATTAACAGCTTTTAAAACATTAGCTTTCAAGATAAAATATCCTCTTATTGATTATTAGCCAAACACTGGAAACTGGATGGTTCTACGACTTTTATTTTTTTTAGATATAAAGAATTAACCTTCATTAAAATAAGAAGAATCCGACTAAATGATCATTTCAGCAACCGATTGATTTATCATCAACTTCGTTTTTTTTACTGTTTTTACTAAGAAGTTGGATTCTTAATTTTTCAATATTTTGAAAAGTTAAAGTTTTCATTGTCTGACTAAAAATTGATAGAAGTATTAAATTTTGGAACTAAAAACAGTATATTTCTACGTAAACTTTTGAGAAAAATAAGTTCGAAATTACTTTTTAAACATTTTTTTTTTCAAATTTAGAATTTGAAAATTGATTTTTCAAAAACTGTTCATTAAAAAATCTTTATTTAATAAAAAAATAAAAAAGGGATTTCTGGCTTTACAAAAAGGTATATTTGGGCATTTAAAGCGTTACCGATATTGTTTTAATAATTTGGTTTGTGTTTAAAGTAATTTTTTTTCTTTGTAATAAAATTGACCCTCCTGCCTAGGCGGAGGGGAATAGACGACCCCCCCCCCCACAGGATTTTGTTCTTGTCTTAATCCAACCTTCACCTTAGGTTAATCACCCTGTAGGTACCTAATATAAAAAACTTTCCATTTAATATTTTTCTTATAAAAACTAAAGTTTGACATGATAAAAAATATTTAACAATTTAAAATGCTTACTGCTCGAATTTGTTTTTTAAGCCGTTTGTCCCCAAATTATTTTTTTGTATCTTTTCGAATCTAATAATTTGCACTTTAAGGAAAGAATGATTAAAACATGCATTGCATATCATATTAACCTATAAACGTTAAAAAGAAAAAACATTGTATGTAAAAAACCGCGCAGACATTGTCTGAATATCCACCTGAAGCCTTTTTCCAATACAAATATGTACATATGTAGGTACATGGTATGTACATAGCTTGTGATTGATTATTTAATTTTGTTTGCTGCACCTAAAGTAAATTCTTGTTAAAAGTATAAAATTAATGTTAACATAAATCAATTTATAAACTCCATCAAATTACACAAATTAAAAAAAATAACTTCAATTTCACTTTAAAAAAAACCCTCCAGGTTAACAAACAAAAAACGAATTATTTACCTTGCTAACAATTTTGACATGTTATTCTGGTTTTGTCATTTTGTAATTTATCTTATCAAAACAATTTAAGGGCAAACATTATTTTCCGAATGATATTATTTTTGTCGTAATTGTGCTTCGGAAATACAATTTGCGATAAGAACTTTACAAAAAAAAAAAAAAAAAAAAAACACCCACACTTAAAAATAAAATTACACAGCAAACCAAACAAAAAAAAAAAAACAGAATAGGTTCAACATAATACAGAAAGACGGCCTCATTTCGGTAGACAACCCTATCTCTCTCTTATGTTGTTTTGCATTGTGTTCATATGCCATCTGCACTCACCAAACAAACCGTACCTATCCACTGTAGTTGTGTACGATATAGAATAGAGGAAGCGCCACAACTGCAAAGTTAAGTACAACCAAGAGAGATACATTTTATCTGTGTAACAATTGTATCCGAAGGAATGTTTTCATTTTCATTCGTTTTGTTCGTCTGCTGCTTCTATTTTCTGTACCTACACGCAGAACGAATATAAAGCTAAAATAAAAAAAAAGTTACTCATACGCCACAGTTCACCGATGCTTCACATTGAACTATCGTAAACGATTTGACCATCGCTACTCCAAAATAACAACACGAACAACATAAACTCCTTCGAACTGTATATTTGCCGTTGCAAATTGAAATTGTGTTCTGTTTTCAATGTTTTCCTTTCGATTTGTCTTCTTCTTCTTCTTTTCTTTTTCTAAATTTTATTTTCATTTTGTGCCTTCGATGTGGTGTTCTTGATAGGATTTTCCTCCATTAAAGGTACGAATTTATATGAACGAGAAAAGCATCGAAGAAATTGGCTTTCCTTTACAAACGACCAACGTCTGAATAAACATTTCATCCTTGTAACTGATCCACAGGACAATAGAACCAGAAGCAGAAGCAGAAGCAGCACCACTGTATTGGAATTGAACTTGTTGTATAATGTACGTGTAGGTGTATCTTCTTCAGAAGGGCACGGCAACAGATAAGAAAGTTACAAGAATATTGATAGAGTATATTGTATCTGAAAATCCTTTGTGTATAGAGTGAGAGATAACTATCGCCAAAGAAGGGCTCAACTCACTAAGTTCGTGTGGGATAAATAAGATTAAATCTTCCGTTTGTTCTTCGTTCCTTTCGGATTGATTGATTACAGGATTAAATCAGGCAAAAGTCTGTTTAAACTAACTTCATGTCCAAAAGATATACAATGTACATACATACATTTAACGAAATACAACATAGCAAAAGAGAATGAGAAAGAGAGAGAGATCAATTAATGTTGACACAATTCAATAAATAAAAGTAAGTATCTATCTTATGGAAGTTTCTCTGTGAAGACTTAAAAACAAGATGTATGGGAAGCCATAAAAGTAATATAGTTTTTACATTAAGTTTGGGATAGATAAAGTAGTTTAACTTAGCCATGACCTAAACAAGACATGACCACCAAGCTCTGTAGTATGAGATACATATTTTTCAAATAGTTTAAGGAATGAAACAGCTATATGAGATCAAGTTGATAATAGTCTCTCCTAAAAAAGTATGCATTTTTATTTGTATTTATAGGTTAAGGTTTTAATAATTTAGTTTTACAGTTAGATAAAATAGCCCAGTCAACAAATACAAAGAAAAGTTCTAAAATCGCAAAGCGTGTTGTAGTTCTGCATTTTTCATATGTTGTTGGGGCATGTTAGAGTAGTCTGTATCTAAGTTTGCAATTTCGAAAAACCTGTGCTCGCTGCAGGAAAAATGCAACTTACGAAAAAACCATCCTCTATAAACTTGTTTGTTATAAAATGTTCTACAAGATCACATTAGTTTTAAATCCATGCATGTTATATTTTTGTTGCTATCTATAACCATGAATTTAAAAAAAAAATCTGAAAAACTAAGTAATTTTTTAAGTCCTCAAAAATTAGGTCAAAAATTGTCCAATTCTACTAAAAATTTGGAATAAGTGCAACATGCAATGTTTACATCATTGCTGTGGTCAAAGTAGGACACCAAACCGATTTTTTGTACACGGACTTGGAACCCTTAACTATCATAAAATATTTTGTAATATTTATTTCGTTTTTTAGAGTTTCCTTAAATTTGTCACTGTATAAATAAAAAATTATTTCGTGGCTCATTTTTGCTAAAATTTTTTTTTTTAAATAATTTTTGTTGTTATTGTTTTGCCTGTAAGACTGAGTGGCTACACTATAGGTTAGGTAAGGTTGAAGTGGCTGCCCATAAAGAACTGACACATTTAGACCATAATTTGGTCCGTTGTGATACCACGTGAATCTAGAGAGATTGTCTCCCACTCGTTAAAACCAGTTGGAGCTTCTAATGAAGCGTGCGAGACTACTTATGTCTATGTTTGTCAAATCACTAGGATCATTGAAGAACAAGTCTCCGAGATAGAGCCTACGTCTTTGGGATAGGGCAGGGCATGTGCAGAGAAGATGAGGAACAGATTCTTCCTCCTCTTCGTCCATACAGCTACTGTAAAATTCGATTGCGCAAACTCCAAGCCGCTTTGCGTGCTGGCCTATAAGACAGTGCCCGGTTATGACACCAATTACGGAGCTGATATGCAATCTGTTCAAAGATATCAAACACTTAGAGCGCCTCACATTTAACGTACCCCAGATCTGTTTTGTCGCCAGACAAGTGGTTACGTTGTTCCACCTAAGGTTTGTTCTCCTTAAGGCATCTTGCTTCAGCAAAAATTTGCATGTAGCTAAAGGCATACCGATAAAATAGGTAGTCTTGTTCCACCTTTGGCGAGTTCATCAGCTTTTCAACTACCCGGATTGTGCCTATGGCCCGGCACCCAACAAATGAGAATATTGAACTGCTGTGCCATCTCTATAAGAGATGATCGACAGTTTAGGGCTGTTATAGAGTTTGTAGAGACACAGTCGAGAGATTTTATGGCAGCTTGGCTGTCTTAGAAGACTGTCTATCAGAAGTCGATATCACGTTTTCCTTTAACCAAGATAAAACTTCCTTTATCGTCAAAAGTTCCGCCTCGAACACGCTACAATGGTGTGGAAGACGAAATGACTGACTTAAATTTAATCTTTCTGAGTACACGCCTCCACCAAACCCATCATCGGTTTTTGAACCGTCCGTATAGAAGTGAATCGATTCATCTTCCAAAAATGTCACGTCATGAAAGGTATGGCAACTTCAAAATTTTAATTGAAAAGGAATTGTGGGATTATACTTGGAAGTGATCTGTATGAGTTCAGAATAGCTGAGTGGCCTATTTCATTATTGGTCCACTGTGAAGAGGCTTTAAGACGGATTGCCGTATTCGCTACACTATACATATCTGAAAAATATTCAAATCAAATAACATATGTTTGCTTTTAGAAAAATCTTGACTATATGATTGTATGTGCTACCGCGGTTTATATTTATTTGTTTTAAGTAAATTTCTCATTCACCTTTACTGGGATGGAGATTTTCTTTTAAGTTCAACTATGAGCAATTAACATTTTATATTTTAAGACTTAAAACGAAATTATTGTTTAATTTAGCCCTAGTTATAAGGAATTTATTTAACAAACGACATTCTTTTTTTCATCAGCTGGATTAGAAATTTGTCAAAATTGTTCATAACTTCGCAAGTCTTTTCTATTTTCCTTCATTGCTGGAATAATTGCGTGTATTTTATTTATTTACCAAAAAGGTTCGTATGACTTCTTTTATACCTAAAAAATACTTCATTATACCCACCTCATGAGTTAAAAGCTGCTGAATATTTTGAAAATATCGTCGTTATAAAAAGGTGAATTTATTTTGTGCTGTTTTTATCTAGAAATGTTACGTATTACCCGTTCATACTTTTAAATAAAAAATAACTTACCTTCGTAGAACTTATTTAAAAAGTAAATTTTTTGCAACCCATACAAAAAATGAAGATATTTTTCATTCATAGTCTTCCTAACTTTAGCCAGAATATACCATCTCATCCCGTCCCTTTTGTGATACAAAATTCCTCAGTTGTAATATCTATCGTTATAAATTTGTTCGTCATTTCATTATTCTTCGCGTGACCTGTTGAAGACATTCTCAAGCATTTCGTCCTTATTACAGGATATCCTTGATCTCATCCCTCCAAATTCATATACACTCTTTCGTATAATATCCTAGTAGAGAAATCAGTATTTTTATCCCCCCCCCCCCTTTTTTTGTTGTCATCATCATGTTTGAATCGAACAATTCCATTTAGTATAATACTCACCATTATCATTGAAGTCTTTTCGAATGAATACAGAGATTCCTTTATTCTTCGTGTTTTTTTTTTTTTTTATTTTTCTTTTCTTTGGGTGGATGGTGTAAGCCTTTCACTGACTACATTTCCTTCTCTCATCACGTCGTTGTCGTCCGTTTGCTTTGGAATTGAATTTTTGCTTATTTTTATATATTATTGTATGTTAATGATGGAGAAAGAGGGGTGATGTTTTTTGTTTTTATTCTTTTGCAGACCACAGAGGACAGAGGAGGAATATTTATGTGTTTGGTGAATTTTTATATCCTGTCCTGTGAGTGTGTATCCAATTTTAATCGGATGTAGAAAAAGTTCTCTTTTTATCCCTTCATCCTCACACTTTCACCTTTAAAAAGTTTTTTTCGAATTTCAAAAACAAGTCTAAAAGCATCTTGAGAAGTCAAAAAAAAAAAAAAGGATAAAATAAAAAAAAACTTCGAACCACCAAGAAGAAGACACTACAAGCAGCCGAATGAGGAAAAGAAGAACATGTACCAGTACCTACCTAACCTACCTAAAAAAAAAAGAAGAAAAACAAATACACGGTGACAAAACTTTTGTGCCCCAAAAATCTTGTTTCCTCTTCGGGTCCTTACCACTGTTCGCTGACATCATTCTCAAGAGAACGGCAAAATGGGAAGACAACACAAGTGCAAGACATGTCTTTCTTTGGTTCTAGGGTCCTGGTGCCCTTAGCATTGCGTTCGACTCGGATGATGTTCCTTTTTTTTGTTGCTTCTTTTTGGTTTGGATAGTTTAAGTAGCATCCTAGTTCCGTGTTTTGCGTTTTGGCGATGCTCTTTTCCCAACACCGTTGCGTCATCGTCGTCGTCATTCTATAGCTCACAACCAAGCTCCTCCGACATGAGAATTGAAAAGTTTTTCTTCCTATTTTCAATATAACACATGTATGTTTGTGTGTAGAGAGTTGTTTTTTGTTGTTTATTTCGTAACCCTACTCCTTAACGGATCAGGATCCAACACCGCATATATACTCTCCTACAAGGAAAATAGACAACGGTATACTGTGAGGGATAATTGAAATGGAATGAAAATATTAAAAAAGGAGCATCACAGAGCAGGGAGCACAGTTTTCCACAAAATAAAAAAAAAATAAAGAAAATTAAATTTCTGCTTATGGGAGTTTGTTGTCAGACTGTTTGTTAGAATCCTTCAAATGACAACAGCAGGACTTTAGAATATAAATGTATATAGGTAGTGAGGATCTCTGACGATGGTGGTTATATCTGGTATGCACTATTAAAGAGATATACCCACAATAAGCACGATGAGGTTGGATTTCTTTTAATTTATTTCTTCGTCTTGTGGAAAATAATCTTGGGGAAAATAGACACCACGCGATAGTCTTGATGTCAGAATGATCGGGTTGGATCGGGTGGGGCTGATGGGAGAGATACCCATAGGATATACACTCAAAGAATGCAGGATATCTACTCGTCGTCACATGAAGTGTGAAAAGGATGGTTGAGTTTTGAACTGCTCATTTAAAGTACAAGTGGATTTTTTAAAGAGTTAAACTTTATTTTATTGAAATGTGTAGTGCATGTAAACTGAACACATTTTATTTAAATGATTTAAATAATGTTTGTGTATTTGAAAAATGTTCTAACATTAAACTCAAGTATAGTAATAGAGCTGACCACGAAACTCGTTTCAATTTAATTCAATGCAGTTTAATATAATTTAATTTAATTAAAATCAATTCAATTCAATTCAATTCACTAAAACTCAAACTTATTGAATTTTTTCAAACATAAAGTCGCCAAAGTCTTAATTGAATGAGTAATTTATGAGCAGGTTGACGCACCTTAGGTATGAAAAAAAGATAGGGAAGGTTAGGTCGAGACAGCAAAGTAAAGGAGAGGGTCTTTTCCTCCTCTTTAAGGTGGGATGGGATATGTTTAAAAAAAATGACTTAAAACAGAAGAAAATAATTAAAAAAACAACGGTTACACGTTAACACATAATTCCCTGTTAGGTATACATTTCTGTGAAGCTAGAAATCCTTTTTTATTTTTAAATAAAGTTCTTTTAATGTCTTAAGAGAGTTTTTTTTTAATTTTATCTTCAAACTCAAAATTAAAAAAAAAAATCAAACACACTTTTACAAAATTCTACATAGTTAAGTAGCATTTTTGTTTCATATAGTTAAAAAAAAAAAAAAATATTTTAAATTCTTTTGTTTTTTTTTAATTTTGGATTTGAAAATTAATTTTTCAAAAACTGTTCATTAAAAGAACATTATTTAAAAAAAAAAAAAATCAAAAAAAGGCAACCTTTCTGGACTTACAAAAAGATATAACATGGCCTTGTTACCGTTGTTTTTTCAATTGTATATATTAGAGTGTTTCAACAAAATTAAAGTACCTTCGAATCAGGCTCAAAAGTTTTGTTTTGTCAAAAAAAAAAAAAAAAACACAACTGTAAAAATTTTAGCTCATAATATTAACGTTCAGACCTGGCTCATCGCAATTTTCGTTTCTCCATACGATTTGTATGGGAAAAAAACAAGTTCTTACATATGACTTTTTATCTTTAGAAAACCATGTTTCCCAATCATGGGCATAACTTTTTCTTATAGGAAATTTAACGTTCTACAAAAAAGGTTAAAACATATTTTATCGTTAAATCAACCGCTTCAAAGTAACAAAAAAAATTAATACAATACAAAATTAAAATAAAATTACCATTTTTTGTATTTAACGTATTATCTTCACTTTTATCACTCTTATCAACAAATTACCCAAGACCATTTTTGTAGAGGACAAAATTTCCTTTCTCACAGTGCTTTTTACTCTAGTTATAACAGTATATTATATGAAATATTCGTATAATATATTTTCTGTTGAAAATCATTCAAAATCGCATAATTGTTTAAAAACAAAATATAAAAAAACGTTACACAGCAGCAGTTGATTTGATAATTGACATGTTATTAATATAGTGATTGGTATCAGGAAAATTTTGAAGCCTGTTTCGATGAAAATCAAAAATAAAAAAAAATAATTTGAAACACTAGTATATATATATATTGACAATGTGTAACAAAAACTTCCTAGACATGGGTGATTCTGATTATTTCTTCCAGCAGTGTTTTTAACATTTATTAAAGTATTTAATAATATTTTATATTAAACATATTCGTTCATATAACTTAATTAATTTCCTTTGTTTTTTTTTTCTCTTTGCAGGTAAGTTCGAAATCTAATCCTGCATAAACTAAATCTCGAATCGTATTTTAGTAAGTATAGCAATCATATCAGATTATATCAATACTTAACCAGATTTCCTTTATAGCAAACAAGACTCTCTCAATCTCAAGGCACTTATACCAATTATCTCAAGTTATTTATTACCTCAAATGCAAAGTAATTTTATATCGATTTATTTTGCCTATTAATATACTAGGTGCTTAACTCAACTGAACTCAACTCAGCATAACATAACACAACACAGCAGCAAGCAAAACAAAGCACACAGCACACAGCACACACCCCCTATATTTGCTATCGAGTTGGTTAATTAAAATAAATAATTCTCAATCATATGTCATAGAACACAAATGGGCGTTTTAAGTGTCAAAGCTTTAGACTATTTATCACGTACATTTAAACGTATGTACATAAGATATTGGAAAATCCAACATACTCGTTTGTTGTTTGGAATTTTCTTACCCCCTCTCAGCCATATTTTACTAAAGCATGACATTTACCATCAGTCTGCTCCCCTTGCACTAATTCTTCCACCCCCTCCCTTCCTATATCACCCCCAAAAAGCCAATGTATTGGCTTAGAAAAAAAAAAAACAAGTTACAAAAATGAGGGAGTGCAGACGGATCTTTGAAAAAAGATATTCTTTATAGTCTGTTAGATAGATATCTGCAATTATTTTTAACGATGATGTTTTGCCAGAGTGTTTGTATATGTAAGTATCTTACCTAACGTTACCTACCTACTGGAGAATAAAGGTGTATCTTTCAGATGCAACGAATAAAAACAGGGACGTCTTCTATTTCTCGGGTAATTATTCAATGTTCGCGCGTTATTTCATATATTTGTGTAATGAAAGAAAATTATAGATTGGCAAATGAATTCGTGCTTACAGGCTTAACAGAAACAACAACAAACATAAAAATTATTAAAGATAAGTATGATTAATAAGACATGTTGTGATGAATTTCTGATTGGCTTTGCTAATAATGTAAGATTTTTCATTTATTTTGTTTACTTTGTTTGAAACTTATAATTGCACGTGATATGAGTAGTTTGTTTAATAGCTAAAAAGACATTAAAATTAATTAAAAAAGAATATTATTGAAACCATGCATCTAGATAGCCTGTTATCACGTCACCTTGTTAAGAAATAAATTAAAATAAAAGCACGACTGCGCTCAAAGTAAAAGTAGGTGCAATAATTATCTTGATAAATTTACGCTTTGCACTCATATAAATTGCAAAAAACCCAACATTTTACTGATTTAAGTAACACTTTGTACATGGTTAAATTGAAAGAGTACTATTTTGATAAAATTGCAGTCTTAATTTTGACCTAATCGTGCTTTTTTTGACAAGGTTACTTGTAAATTTATAACTTACAACATTGCTTTGCACTCTCTCATATAAATTGCAGAAAACCCAACATTTTACTGACATTTTGTTCATAGTTAAATTGAAAGGGTACTTCTTTGATAAAATTGTGGTTGATTTGATAAGATGCCATGTAATTCCAACATGAAATTCTTGTAATAAACGAATTTGACATGACTGCAGTCTTATTTTTGACCTGATCGTTCTTTTTTTTTTTGACAAGTTTAATTGTAAATTTAGAACTTACAGCATTACCTGTTGATTTAACGTTTCATATAAGTCATTTTACCAGATTAACTAGTCTGGTTAACTAAGCGCTTTGTCTATTTAATTAAACAGCTTTATGACAAAGAATTTCAACATTGCTGTATACAGGTAAAAATGTAAAAATGTAGTTCACTGCTTTTTGTCAAAAAATTTAAGTAAAATAAATTTATCTTTACAAAAATTGACAGCATCACCAGATAAGTCCAAGTGAGATCGGTCAGACAGAACGCCAGTTTTTTGCGAAGACAAGAGGCCATTTAAAAATACTGATTAGTAAAAACAAGAAGAAGAAAATTTAATAACGATGTATCATTTGTTGATTTAACCTGAATCTCGTGCAAGCGTCACAGGTCTACTTTGATTTAATTTGGCAAAGGGTCATGTAAACTAAACATGTGATCAATGTTAAAATTACAGCTCGCCATGTTACTTCAACCTTGTTCTTATGCAAACTTTAGACAGCTACTGGTTCGTTAGTTGAATCTTGAGTTAAATAAATCATTCTGGCACGTTCTATCAGTTTAATAGGAGACCATGTTAATTTATCTTCACTTCCGTGTTGATTTTAAAAAATTGTTTGGTTTCTGTAGTGTTAAACATACAAGGTCTCATGTTGATTTTATAATTATCTTTTAAAGTAGCTCAGGCAGTAAGCCTTCTTTAATTTTTGCTGATATTTTCTCTTAGTCACCTATCTTTTCCCTTTTGAAACTGAAACGTTTTATTTTTTGAATAATTCAGCTTTAAAATTATTAAATTCCCAAATTCAGGTTTTCTATGAGGTACATGAGCGGTCGCCTACTTTACAGAATAGTTTGCCTTAGCAAGGCCTACCTTAGAAATGGACTGACCAACTTCATTTCAGCAATGACTAAATTTGTTTCACAGATCAAACACAAAAAAACTGGTTCGGTCGAGGTTAATTTAAGAACTTACATATTTAACCCACTTCCTACAAAAGTGACACTTTGCTGATATACAAATTATTTATGGCGGCCAAATACAAAAACTTAAGTCTTTCACTTATATTCTGTCGGTTAGAGCTTTATCTACAAATTTTTATAGAGACAATGACTTATTTTCCACGGAATACTGGATAATCGACCTAAACACTGTCATTTTTGTTTTATATCTTTGTGTCCAAAGTTTCATCCTTGTTAAAATGAGGGAACTAAAGGTTAGTCTATTGCAAGACTCAAATAACCTCAACATATACACAAATATATTTGTAAAGAGTTTTCACACTTGGTTGACATAGGAGTTTTGCCAAGCCCTATTGATGTTATATTTGTTTCACAGGTGTTTTGGTAACATAATCCAACACTTTTCACCGGCCTCAAAAAAAGCGCATTTTTCCATCATAAATACTGTTGAAACCCTCTAAGTCGAATTTCCATCTAACTATTTTCTATCTATTTTTGAATTTACCTCGATTTTCCATACGAAAACTTTCCTTTAAATCGAAGTTCCTTCTTCTAATACGAAAAAGTTTTGATATCCCTTGAAAATTCAACTCAGGGGGAGTCGTCTGTATTTGAATGGACCCTTGATTATTGGTTCTAATAACAAATGAAGCGGCCGATGTTAAAAGAATTTAAATAATTGAGCCATTATTTTGTATATAATTCTTCAGCATCAACCTTTTTAAAAATCATTTTCTAAATAAAATGTGCGACTTTGAGAGTCTTCGGAATTGTCAAAAACTTCATAATAGATAACAACAAAACGTTTCTAATTTTCACATTACATCTAGCTCCTTGCAAGGAACTTCGTTTAAACTATGTATGCATATAGGCTATAATGATATGCGTTGACAAAATCATTCTCATCAGCATTCCATACCCATCCCCAGCGCAAATCTCATCCCTCTTCCTTATTCACATCTGATATAGCTTTACATATTCTCATAAATACCATGTGTACTTACACACACTCGTTATACCAATAACGGTGAGGTGGCACAAAATGATTTATTCCCTATCCGCTCTTTCACTCCCCCAACCAATTAAATCCGATTATATTGTGTCCCCCGAAAAAAATATTTATCAAAGAAATGACAAAAAAAAAAGGAAAATGTAGATATCAACGAAAGTCGACATATTTTCTTAAACTTAAAACGTATCCAACCCATAATTATTATTCTACAGATGTCGCCACCAGTCACACCACGCATAATATAATAGGATTCAGCTTTCAAGCTGTAGAGTAAATATATGTATATGTGTAGGTAAAGTATAAGTTAGATAAATAAATATGCGTGGGTGGGCATTTTATTTTTGGTTTGCGTCTTTGCCGGTATGCCATTGCCATATGAGATGAACTAAGGACAGGAATATAAATAAATTTTAAGCACGGATCCTTTTGCAGTGTTCCATATCACTGCGCTTAGGGTTTTCTACTTTTTCAGTTTTCATTTTTTTGTTGTTTTCTCCTCCAAAGCGAAGGACTTTTTTTGTTAGTTGCTCCCGCTCTACCTTCATTCACATTAATTTAGTTCGGTATTTTATGCTTCTGTCATCTTTTTTGGTTTGTTTTTTTTTATCATTTTGCGGTGACAGTTAAAACCCGTGATGGGGCGAAACAGGCGAAAGAACAAAGTCAAAATAGGTGCAGAAAAATGACATGTGTATAATGCTGCGATGTTCGTTGCACGTGGGTGGTGGAACTGTTGAGTTTCTGGGTGATGCCGAGAGTCCAAGAACACATGTGAATTTCAACAGCTCCAGGAAAAATACAAAAACAAATGTTAAAGGATTTTACGATTTTTTTTTAGCAATGGGGTTAATGAAAATAAAAAAAAAAAAAACGGAACAAAATTGTGGAAGAAGAAAATTCAGACAAATGCTTTCGTTGCAATGTTGTTGGGTTAGCCGTTGTTACTCTTACGATTGTGTTTTATAGAGTGGACGTGGTTTTATGAATTTTAAGACTGTTGTGTTTACGTATAACGTGGGGGTTATAGGTGTTTTTTGTGTGTTTGCTTGTTTATTTCAGTTTTTTTTTCATATGAGAAGATTGAAATTTTTTAATGGGTTTATTTTTCAACAAGGTGCGGAGACAGACAGACAGAATAATTATACTTACCCATGTGCACATCTATTAAGGGGTAGGTACCTTTTATCCTACATTTCCCTACCTACAATACCAAAGTTTTGAATTTGTTGATGTTAGTCAAAGGTCAAATTGGCTTATTGGATTGCGATTGTTATACTTGTGTCATGTTATCTCTATACAAATGATTGATGTCTGATTGAATCTCTTAAAATATTTCGTAGAAGGCCTTGAAAATGGTCTTTGTTAACCGAAAATTGTCTTTGCTTACCAAAAAAAAATAACTTGAAATGAATATTATTATTTTCGCTGAAAAAGTGCTTTCAAAAAATATTGCGTATACGCCATAGTGTCCCCTGTGGTGGTTTTGTTGTTTTATTATGCAGGGGGATTCACCTTAGTGTCAACAAAAATCCAAAGCGTAAAGGTTGGGTCGTGACAAAAAAAAATGGTATAGGAGGGGGTTTATTCCCAACGTGTAGGTGGGAGATGAAATATACTTAAAAAAAAAAAAAATTGATTGAAGGCGTGTAGGTTGTGTTCAGATAAGAAAACAACCGTTCCCCTTTCTAGTCAAATATATAAAAAAAAATATATTAAAATCAACGGCAATACTCACAATGTGCTTAAGCTTTTTTTAGCAATATATAAATAAATAAAGTTGTGTGGTGCGACAGCTCGTGAAGAACCAGATCCTAGTGACTATAACAACTGTGTGCGCGTGTCAACAGTAATGGAGAGGACCTACAATTTTCTTCCGAATCCGAACGGCTAGTCGAGAAGCACTTATTCATGGAGAAATTGTCAATTCCTCGCAAGACGCAGTAGCCCTGAAAAAAAAACTTTTTAATTTTTAGGTGGACTATGCTGAGAATTGAACCCAGGCCTACGGGCTACTAAAAGCCATTTTTAAAGTCACAGATAAATCTAGTTGTTTAAAAGTACAAGTTTTTGAATATTAATTTTCAAACTCAAACCTTTAGGAATGAAAATTGAAAAAATAATTTCAAACTGATGTATTTTTAAAACTTAACATTATTAAGTAACTATTCTTGGGTATAATTTTCGACGCTCATATCAATCAGTCTGCGGCCTTTTCTATTGAAAATATAAATAAAATAGAGAAACCAATTTCCAGAGAAAAACTAAACTGATATAATCACATAGCCGATCACTTAGATACGTCAAACATTAAACACAGAAAAGTTGAGCTTAAAGGAGAAGTTGTTGATATTATAAATATTTTGCATTACTAGCAAATAGTTCAAGTTCATAAGTATTCTTTACTCAACGCCAGCATAAGTCTTTTCACACAAGTTACAACTAAGTTTGCTTACGAAAGTAGTTTAACTGGGTTAAGACTTTCCATCACCAGTATAACGGAAGCAATACTTTTCAAAAAACCTCCCAACTAAAAGAAATACAAAAGGTAACAAAAGAGAAGAAATAGAACTACATTCTAGAGAATAGCTACATTTACTTCTTTAAATTAAAAAAAATATCAAAACCAGCTATAGATATAAAGTTATAAAATGGAATTATAAAATTTTATTATCCTTATTCTCACAAAGTTTCAAAACTAATCCTAATGTAAGTAAGATATCTATAACTTAGCGCACTTCAGCAAACAAATGTCTTCTATTTTTTTAATAGTAACCTTATCGAAGAATAAACTTCTTCAATGGTTTGTTATAGAAACTTTATTGAAACTCATACATATAAACTCTTTAGGGCTTATTGCCTTCAATAATTAATTTAGAGTCAAATACAAACCTATCAAAAATCTTTCCTAATCAGTAAAAATCACTGCTGAATAGCACTGGCAGTTCTAGAGGATATTTTTCCCTTGGATAAAATTAAAGGGTTTTTTTTTGGGAGGGAAAATGTCATCAATTTTCCCACGAGATTTTTTTTTATTTTGTAAGGAAACCTTTCAGAGTCTTAATAGAAGTGATTGCTTCTCAAATTTATAAGTACTAAGTTGAAATATACAAGAGAGGATTTTCTTAATTGGAAGAGTTTTGTTACAAAAAAAAAAACAATGATGTAATGGTCGAGGCTCAAGCGAAGTCGCTAAATGCAAACCTTTGAATTCAGCAATGGCACTTTTATTTATTACAATTATTACTCAAAATAAATTTTTTAAAAATCCTAACCAAAAAAGCCTCTCTCAATAAATATCTCCCCAAAATTATAAAGATTTAGTTATTGGTTTAATGCAAATATTTAAGTCCTTTTTTCTATTTCGACACTATTTTCTGGGGTCTAGCTTTGGGAATCCCAAATAATACAATTACCATATCCCATGGTGACTATAAAAAAAAATTCAATCCCTACCATAACCCAATTTCCACCCATGAGAATACTATCACGATAACTTGATTTCATGAGAAAATTAATATATGTCACTCTTCCTCCTGATAATAGTAAGCTAAAAATAATGACATTTCCAAACATGTCGCATTTAATAAGAATAAAAGCCATAAGATAACAAAGTCTCATTACACTCTGGTTCTTTATTATTTCAGTCAAAGTGTGTTTGCCTTGTGTGTATGCGTGCATGTATAAGCAACCTTATTCCTATAGAGAGAAAAGCATAATAATAATATTAATAGTTCTTCTTAATTGACATCGCAAAACAGCACAGCCAGAGAGAAGTAGCAGTGATAGCGAGTTGCGACTTGCGAGTAACATCATTTCAAAGCCAACGGGCTATGTACCAACGAAGACGACAAACGGACAACGTACACGACGAAGCTGCTGCTGCGGGACCGGGACACTTGGACGGTCATTAACTTTTACTCTGATGTCTCTGATGATGAGATTGCAACCTTCTGTCTCCCTCTCTCCCTCGCTTTCCTTCTCTCTTTCCCTCTCTCCATTTCCATGAGTATTAAATATAAATTGCAGAAACGAACTTCGTCGAACAAAAATAAAGCTCTCTACTTTGCTATCTGCTTGAGTACAAAGAACACCCCATCATCCAACAGACACTCCAGAAGAGCCACTACCTACCCCACCTACCCCACCTAACCACTCCGCTCTTCTGCTTAACGCAGCATACAGCACTGCACCTTTACTGTGTGACAAACTAATCGGATTACTATTTCCAAGTGGAGTCGCCTCGTTGTCGTTCCACTTTCCTCTAAGCTTCTTGAAGGCTGCTTCCTCTCTCTCTTGCTTTTAGTCGTGGGCTGCCTCGATTCCAGGTTAATTTGTCATCATCTGGACATATGATGCACGCTGGCAACCTCCGTTCTAAAGCACACTTAATTACATCATTAAAAACCATATCACATTCAGACCATATCGCTTCCCGTCCCTCCGCTGTTATACACTCTCTCATTCTTTTTAATTTTTTCGTATTATTACCGTTATGATCAAAATCATCATCGCCGTCATCATCTGACGGTTGTGGGGGAGCACAGACGCAGTACCCTCATTCATTTCTGCGTATGAGGATACTATTTATTTGAAATAAACTACACAAATAACGGTACGCCCCACCGCCATTTTCCACGCAAGATTTCTGGGGCGAAGGTATTTGATCATTTAGTTCTGTTTCTTCTTCTCTCAATGCGTGTTGGTTTATGCGCGTTTGTGTCTGTCTGTCTGCCTGTAAAAGTTTGCATTTCGTGCGGGACAAATAAAAGTCAACATGCCTTATGCCTACAAAGTTGTATTTGAAAATCAACGCCGTCATATCTTGGTTGCATAATGAATTATGTGTACAGACAGACAGACAGAAAGACATACAGGGAAACAGACATACAGACAAAGAAAAGATATAAAGAACTTTGTAAATGCATCTTTTCTGCAGAACGTTAAAGGTTTGATAAGGATACCTTACCACCGCCTATCGCTCGTACCAATTCTCGCCTAACACAAACTTATAGCTGGGACACTCTAGATACTACAATTATACATATATAAAACAATAGAAACACTTTTCTAAAAAACAAAGGCGCACACAAGGCTCCAAGCGGCAGAACTTCGTATATCTATTTCACATTCAAAGGCAAAAGTTTTGTGGTGCAGAAATAATTATTGTTATTAGATATGCTCATTGCCCAACAGAGGGCGTGGGCCAACCTAGCGTACAAAATCTCATATATACGAGTACCCCTTACCACTTTTCTGCTCTTAGGTATACTAAAGATACCTAATAGGAGGTTCGTTTTATATTTATATAATATATTTGCGTCCATTTTAATTATCTGTTATGAAAATATTCTCTTTAAAGTGTAATTACCTTTTTGGATATGAGCAATGAGAGTCGAAATGAAAAGAGTGAGTAGAGTGAGAATGGTTGCTTTTGGTAAAAGTTTTTTGTTTTACTATTTCTTCTCCGAGGAACAAGGGAGCTTATAATACACAAGTACGCGTAGGATGTATAAGTGTAGGAGCACACGACGAGGTATGAGAAATTCCTTAAGGGACCACCTTCACTGTTGTTGAATTAAAAGTTCATAAAAGAATAGTATATTCAAGAAGTTTCATAGGAGAATGATTAAAATAGTCTCATAATTTAACATCTGCATTGAAAATGTCTTCGGACAGGATTAGCATCAGTGGGAGGTATAAGGTTTCTTAAATGCATAAGGGAATAAACATATTTGTTGTTGTAATAATATTTTTTGCAGACTAAATTTCCCCAATGACAAAAAGAAAAACTTTCTAATGATATAAGTTTAAAGAAAATTTAAACAAAAAAAACTTAGATGAAACCTGAATCTTTAATTAAAAATTATGTTGGAAAAACCGAATCTACCTAGATCAAAATTTCACGCTAAGGCTTAGGCTTCGTCCAGCTAAATTATTTTCGGAGCTACTGCTTCTTGCGGAGAAATGACAAATCCTCTAAGACCAAAACGTGCATTTCACCTTACCCGGTTGGATTCGGCATAAAATTGTAGATTCCATTTATGCCTTCCGACACAGAATGTAGGATTTTTTGAGAGTTCTGTAACTGTAGGTCCTTGCTTTTCATGAGCTGCCTAAAACTAAATTTAACTTTTTTTCTCAAATTTGAGTCGACTAAACTAAAAAGGTTTTTCAATTGACATCGGTAGATTTTGGCGGTCTTTAACGGCTATTTTTTGGTTACATCTGTCAAATCTGTTCTTCATTATTCAGTTACTGATGCCAAATCACCATGGCAAGTAACACGATTGAACAGCACGTCCAAATGATAAAACTTTACAATTGAAATGAGTTTGGAAGACGAACCCAATTTTAGCCGAAAAATCATTTTAGCGCATTTTTGAACGAATGGCTATGCCAAAATGGAAGTAAATGGGACGAGACCAACCAACACGAGGTTCAATAAGTTACTGTTTGGTGTGGATTTTGGGCCGGGCGGGCAGCGAAGTAACTGGTCCGTGCTTTTTCGAAAACGATGTTGGTGAAGCGATCACCGTCAATGGCGAGTGCTACAGAACGATAATAACCTATTTCTAATGGCCCGAATTGAACCATGTGTACCTAGACGACATGTGGTTCCAGGAGGACGGCCGGCGGCGTAGGCTACGTGCCACACAGCGGACGCCACTATTGACATTCTGCATGAAAGATTTGAGTTTAAGGTTATCTCGCTCGCAGAGGTGACGAGAATTGGTCACAAAGGTCATGTTGATCCCGCTAGTCTTTTTTTTTCCTGGGGTTTCCTCAAGTCGCAGATCCATGCCCCTAACACAGGCCATCGCTTCAATTCTATTAATTATTCTACTTATTAATTAAAACAAATTATTCGAAATTAAATCAAACACGTCTATGAATTTATTAATTTGAATGATAGAAATTAAAAATAAATGTCATAATAATAATACAAGATTATTAGTTGTTTTGCTGTTTGTGGTTTGAATCTTTTTGTTATATAAAATACATATTGGTCATGCAACAAGCAAACTTTAGTTGCATCTTCAACGTGTGAAGCAGAATTCATTTCACTATCAGAAGCAGCAAAAGAAGCAAAATGGATACGCCAGTTATTCAAGTTTTTTGGACACGGAACTCTTCAGTCAAGAGTTTTCGTCTGTTTCATTCCCTTTTAACTTTTCTATTGAATGAGTCTGTATTAAGGTAGCTATACGGTCAAAATTTGTTTATATTTTAAATGTCTACATACCTCCAAAAAGTCCACACGCAGCTTACGTTGAACTTTCTAGGGCCTTAGATTTTGTTGTTGACTTGTCTTGCTCTAACAGCAACATTTTACTTCTCGGAGATTTCAATTTACCACACATTGATTGGGTATCTTCTGAAGACGCATCTTGTCAAGAAGCTTCTTTAACTTCTTCCCAAACTGAGCTGCAGTTTCTTGATAGGATTACCTCAACTGACTTACAGCAAGTTAGCTGTATTAAAAATTACAAAAATCGAATTCTCGATTTAGTTTTTTCCTCAGACGCTGTTAGTACTCTGGTTCTAGAATCTAGTCCCGGAATTACTAATATAGATAGCTATCATTCTCCTTTGGATATTATTTTTGACTTGAGCAGTCACCTTACTGGAAACAGTAACACTTATGATTGTTCATATACTTTTGACTTAAGGAAAGCAAATTTTCAATTGCTTTCAGATGAATTAAACATTTCAAAATTCATTTGTCGACACATCTGTTGATGAAACTTATTTTAGAAATTTACATATCTATGCCCAAACAAGTTTCAGTAATATACCGATGCAACAAAGTTCTGCTTTAAAGCTTCTCTCATCGTTAAATGATGATTACTCATATGGGCCAGATGGAATTCCTCCAATACTACTGAAAAAATGTAAAAATATACTAGCTGATCCCATTAAATTTTTGGTTGAGTTTTCACAGCACTCACTATTTCGTGTTCTAAGCTTCAAAGACCTTGGTGTTCACTTTAGTTCTAATCTAGAATTCACAGAGCATATTAATTATATTGTAAAAAAAGCAAGTTCCATGCTTGGTTTTATAAGACGGTGGGCTAAGGAATTTAACGATCCGTATGTCACCCTCTTCTTATACAATTGCTATGTACGACCCCATCTTGAGTATGCCTCACAAGTTTGGTCTCGTTTTTACGTTATTCATAAACACCGTATTTAAGCAATACAGCATAACTTCATTCGATTTGCTTTAAAAGGGTTACCCTGGACTGATCCATATAATCTGCCACCATTTGAACATAGGATCCAGCTTCTGCAGGTCCAAACTTTATATCAGTGGCGGGTTAATAATGATTTAATATTTATTCATCAACTTATTACTGGTCAAATTGATGCTCCTGATTTGCTATCCTGTATTGGCTTGGACTACCGCGGGGGTTCTCACCACCTACGAGAATTTGAACTTTTTCACGTAGATTTTCATAGAACTAATTATGGCATGTATGAACCTCTTAACCGAATGAGTAAACTTTATAATTTAAATGTTTCCTCAATTGATTTTAACATGTGTAAAATAGGACTTAAAAAGTTATTTCGAACCAGTGCTCCACTGTCGTGATCGGTTTAATTTTTTGTTTTATTCTTAATGTTGCATTTTGTTTATAAACTAAATATAACGTAAACTAAACATTATTTTGTTTATTTGATTTCACAATCCTTATTTTTTAAATAGTTTTATTTTTTTTTTTTTCAATTTTAAATTTTTCAACTGCTTGCATTAAGCAGACCTAATCTCTTTTAACTTCTGTTGATGCCTACTCGTTTCGCTGTAAGACAAGTTGCCGTGCTATTGTTAAACATAACTAAGTAACGATTTTTTTTTATATTATTATCTAAAATCAATTAATTAATATAAGTGCCGACATTAAATATTATAAAGCTTAATTTATTTTGTATATGTAACTGCGGTAAAGCTATTAAGGAATTCACCAATTATTAACAATACCAACGAACGAGTATTTTTTTTGTCCCAAACAATGGGAGTTGGCTTAAATAAGCGACCAAAAAAATAAGAAAAACACTGCAAATTCAAATAAACATAGACGAATTGTTTTAAATTTTGTTATATTCTGCCTAAACCCCATGGTTTGTAGTTCTGTGCCCATATTTAAAAATGATGCTCTTGAACTAAGCTTTCCAATGTTGTGTATCCCAGTTATAGGCACTATAACTATTTTCATACGTTTAAGCGAATTATTCGTTAACCATGATACTTTTCGCTATAATTTGTCATTTGTATAAAAGTTCCTTTATTTTGGGGTCCATTCAGTTCATCAAAAGTGACCAAAACTGTCATTTCAATGGAACACTGTTGCAATTAATTTTTCCTCTAGTTGCAATTTTTGTTACCATTAACTGCCTAAACTCCATGGTTTACAGCTTCGTATCCATACACAAAAATGATGCACTGGAGCTAAGCTTTCTATTCGTGGGCAATAGGTAGACCAAAATGCCCATTCTCCTTTAGTTCCAAATTTCTGTTTTTTTTTTCTTTTTTAGCTTTTTTTTTTTCTCTTGATATTTTTATGTTTGGCATTCTTTATCACATTTTCATATGTGGCATTCCAAATTTAATTACATTATATTATAACGATTATTTTTAGCTTTAATTTTCCTGAATTATAATAGTCCCATCTTTCCAAAT
The DNA here is from genome assembly GCA_949320155.1 of Melangyna quadrimaculata. Classification (NCBI taxonomy): domain Eukaryota; kingdom Metazoa; phylum Arthropoda; class Insecta; order Diptera; family Syrphidae; genus Melangyna; species Melangyna quadrimaculata. The sequence continues at coordinate 207,217,640 of OX439484.1, read as the reverse complement.
AATAAAGGAGAATAGGCAAAAATGTATGGGAGCTGGTCTACCTACTCAAAACCAATGTGTCATACATTGTTGAAAAGCTAATGACGAGTACATCAATTAATTATATGGACGTAAGGCTCTTAACCATGGGGTTAAAAAGATATTGCTCTTCAAAGCACCGAAAATGACAGTAACGCAACTCTTCATTTGAAGCTTGTCTTACCAACAACAGTAAAGTGTCATACATTGTTGAAAAGATTATAACGTTATCTTTATTTTGTTATACAGCCGTTAAGCATGCCGCACATCATGGTGTTCAAAAGTTATTAAGCCATCAAAAACAGCAAAAAAAAAAAATAATGTAATTCTTCATTGGCAACTGGTCTACCAACTCAACAGTAATCTGTCATACATCGTTGTAAAGGTTATTACATGTGCTTCATTTCATTATATGGCCATTAAGTTCTAAACCATGGTTTTCGTGGGGTATTTGGCTTCAAAGCATCAAAGACAAGATTAATGCATCTCCTCATTGGTAAATGGTCTACGAACTCAACAGTGTTGTGTGATACGTCAGTGAAAAGGTTATTTGGTGTACTTAATTTTTGTATAGAACCGATAAAGTGTAGGTAGTGGGGTTGGGAGGCATTTGGCAAAAATGCATAAAAAAGCAATAATGCAATTCCGCATTGGAAGCTGCTGCACCTACTCAACAGAAATGTGACATATATCGTTATAAAGTATAAAGCATGTACTTTATTTTTTGAAAGCCGTTAAGATGTAGACCATGATGGGGTTCGAGAGGTATTTAGGACTAAAAATCGTTATTCTAACAGTGCAATTCTTCATTGGACATGGTCAACCGACTCAAAAGTTATGATAGATAGATAGATAGATATTCTTTATTCTTTGATTAACGTGTTTACAAATACATTGTTAGAATTCTTGAATAATATAGGTAAGACATGACATGGAATGTCGTCTGCCTGAGGGGCATTTTTGTTTTTAAATTGTGTTGAAATAATTTAACTTTTTATTTTTTGTTTGTTTTTTTTTTTTTTAATTCAGGTTACAATAAGATACGAATTATAATCAAGTTTTTCCCTTTTTTTTACAATATAGGCAAAATAGGCAAAATATTACATTTTTCTTTACTTAAGAGACTTGTTTAGTTAAAACAAATTTACGGACTTTTAGATTAGTTAAATCAAAATATATATGTAGCTTTTAAAATGGAGCTATTTTTAAGGACTTAAGATTAGTTAAATCAGAATATACCATTTTTAAATAATTAAGTAAATTCAAATGACTTTTAGTTTAGTTATAACAAAATAATAAAGATTCTTAGTTCGATAAACAGCTTCTAATGTGACTTTTAACTGGCTTGGCTCAAAAATTTCCTTCGATGATTCGGGCTCTATAAGTTATCGCTTCTTTGTAGAACTCATAAAGATGCATCCAATTTGCACCATTCAGATAGCTTGTAAATAGCTTGTAATCTACATCCAGATAGTTTTTTTCGAAATGAACACGTCTTATTTCCGTCAGCATTGGACAAACACCAATGAAGTGTAATACATCCTCTCTTTCATGCCGATTACAGAGTGTGCAGCTATCAATAACTTCGTGCCGGTAGGGCCTAAAGTTGAGTCCAATCAGCTCTCCTCTTATTTTAAATATGGTACCAATAATGGAATTGTTATATTCATTGGTAAAATAGTTTCTGTCGTTGAGATTAAGGATGCATTTTGAATAATACTGCCTTTCCGTGGAAGAGCGTGCTTTTTCTATATAAGAATACCTTTCATTCTCATCCGTGACTGGCTATTACCTCGTAAAGGGATTTCTTACATTGAACGGCGTTCAAACTCCAATTTAAAGTGAAGCCACAGTTCGCGGCTAACAAGTTCCAGTCTCTTACAACTAGGTTATTTTGACGAATCGCATACTCCAGTATTATTCTCGGTAGCCTCTGCTCCTCCATAAGTAAGACTCTCACTACATAGTCTGTATTCAGTTTAAGGGTTGAAATAAACAGTGACGGTAGACCAGTTTCCAAATAGTACATATATTTTGGCGTGTTTATCGGCAAAAAGAATATTTTTCTTAAGAAAAAACGCAATAAGCATTTAACTAGCTCATACTTTTGTACTCCCCATACCTGCGCTCCATAAAACAGGATAGCTTTGGCAGTAGCATTAAAAACTCTATGCTTTAATTCTGTAGATATCAGCTTGTTGTTATAGATTCTTTGCCAATTTACACATATTGCCGATTTGGCCTTATTTAATTTGATTTTTAAATGTTTTTCTAATTTCAAGTAGAAAGTGAACTCCATTCCTAGATAAGTGTAAGACTTCACTACGTCTAAGTTTTGCAACCCATATTTCTAATGTTCCTGTCTCGCCGTTCTGCCAGATCCATTCTTAAACACAAGGACTTTTGATTTTTCAGTATTAACCTCCAGCTTCTACTTTTGGTAATATTCTTCCAGTTTATTGATCATCATCTGTAGAGCGGTCGGTGACTCCGCCAGAATAACAATATCATCGGCATACATGATCACTTGAGGCACTCGACTAAATCATCCAGAAAAAGAGCAAACAGCAGAGGGCTTAGGTTACAGCCTTGTCTTACTCCTTGGTTCACATCAATCCTCTCTGATTTGTCCTTACCATTATAGATGTATGCTGTTGTTTGTTGATACAGTTTTTCAATAATTCTGACAAAATAAGTTGAAACTCCTAAGTTAAAGAGTTTATATAATAATGCATTTCTGTTGATGGAATCAAAAGCTGCCTTGGAATCAACAAAAAAGGCAAATAGTTTTTTCTTTTGATCGAGTTTCCACTGCACCAGCGAACGATGCACAAAGATGTTATCGACTGTGGAATATCCTTTACGAAACCCACATTGATATTCGCTCAGTTGTTTTCATCTTGTACCCAATTATTCAGTCTTGCGTAGAGTATCATTTTTTTAAGGTTGCATTAAGAAACGAAATCCCTCTATAGTTCTTAGGATCCTGCACGTCTCCCTTCTTGTGAATCGGCAATATAAGTGCTTCAAAGAAGTGATCTGGGAACGTTCCAAATTTGAGCATTATGTTTAGCGCATCTATTAATTTAACTTTGAACAACTCTGTTCTCTGCTGTGCCGCCTTGTCATCTTTCAGGCTCTGTTGATGATCGTGCAAAACTCCAAGATATTTCTTTTGAAGAATTTAAAAGTGAAGCGAAATGAGTACTTAACAATTGCAGTGCCATTGCTGTATCTCTTAATTTTGAATCCCCATTTATTTTCCTCGTAAGAGACCAAAACTCAGCTGAATCTTTACATTGACTTAGGGAAACTGCCAAATTTTCTTCATTCCTCTTTTTCTTTTCTTTGCCAGTATTCTTGTATAGTTTGTTGATTTCCAAATATTCTGCCTTTACGCTTGGAATATCATATTTTCGGAGGAGATTGAGAAGGGCTAATGACCTTTTCCTCAGCTTTTCGCAAGAAAAATCATACCAATCATTTTGTTTTTCTTAGTTTGTTCGTTTTTTTCATTAATTTTTCTGCTTCCCATATAATTCGTTCTAGCTCGCAAATTGGAACAAACTTAAGAGAAGACCTGTTTTCTAAATGATTAAGCATGTTATTCATCGTGTTTTGATATTTTGTTGCTGCCGATTCCTTCCATCTAAGCATGACATTCTTAGCGGGATTTCCTTAAGCTGCATCGAACTGGGATTTATTACTTCTTATATTCAGGAATACTGGAAAGTGATCCGAATATGATATATCACCTACCGCAAAATCCTTTACCATAGAGCACCAACTCCCCCCACTAGACCGTAATCAATTACAGAGCATCCCGGCTTTGAAACAAACGTGAATTCGCCTTTTTTATCGCCTTCTGTGCTACCGTTAAAAATACACAATCCAAACTCGTTACAGAGATCAATCACTTGTTTTCTTTCTTTTTATTTTACTATAGCGCCATTAAGGTGTACACAATGGGGTTCAAAAGATATTTGAAAAAAAAAAACACGAAATGCGTTATTGCGCTATTCTTCGTTTTTTTCAAATATCTTTTGAACCCCATGTTTTTCAGCTTAATGGCCATATAGTAAAATAAAGAGAAAGCAATAACATTTTCAACAATATATGACTCATTGCTGTTGAGGAGTTAGAAGAGTAGACAATGAGGAAATTCATTATTGAAGTTGTTGGTTTTTTGAAGCCGAATATCTCTTGAACCCCATGACCCTAGATCTTATCGGCCACATAATTAAATGATGCAATTGCAATTACCTTTTCAAAAACGTATGACACATAACTGTTGAGTCGGTTGACCATTTCCAATGAATTGCACTGTTAGAATAACAATTTTTGGGCCTAAATACCTCTCGAGCCCCATGGTCAACATCTTAACGGCTTTCAAAAAATAAAGTACACGCTTTCTACTTTATAACGATATATGTCATATTTCTGTTGAGTAGGTGCAGCAGCTTCCAATTCGGAATTGGATTATTGCTTTTTTATGCATTTTTGCCAAATGCCTCCCAAACCTCACTACCTCACAATTTATCGGTTCCATACAAAATTTAAGAACACGCAATAACCCTTTCACTGACGTATCACACATCACTGTTGAGTTGGTAGACCATTTACTAATGAGGAATTGCATTATTATTGTTTTCGATGCTTGGAAGCCAAATACCCTACAAACCCCATGGTTAAGATCTTAATGGCCATATAATGAAACGAAGCACCTGCAATACCTTTACAACGATGTATGACAGATTACTGTTGAGTTGGTAGACCAGTTGCCAATGAAGAATTGCATTATTTTTTGTTTGCCGTTTTTGATAGCTTAATGACCATGATGTACATCTTAACGGCTATATAACAAAATGAAGTAAACGTTATAATCTTTTCTACAATGTATGACACTTTACTGTGGTTGGTAAGACAAGTTTCAAATGAAGAGTTACATTACTGTCATTTTCGGTGCTTTGAAGAGCAATATCTTTTGAACCCCATTGTTTAGAGCCTTACGTACATATAATTAATTGATGTACACGTCATTACGTTTTCAACGACATATGACACTTTACTGTTGAGTAGGTAGACCACTTTGCCCATTCTCCTTTCAGCTTTTAAAACAGATTATGGTACTTTTTTTTAATGGTGGTCTAACCCCAACAGGCATTTTTTGATAGCTTGCAAATAATGATTGTTAGTACTGTTCTGAGCATTTCCACAAAATTTCAGCTTAATAATAAATATTTATGGGACATGGTTAATTTTTTCGAATTTGCACTGCAATTTAGTCTGTTAAATGCATTTAATTCAAAACAGTAGCCATGCAATACCTATAAATAATTTGTATTTACTTTCCTGATTTTGGCTAAGCCCGTCAATTTGTCATTTGAATGGTCTATATAGGGTAGCAAGTTTCAGAGATATAGCCAAAAGCAAAGAGTGCAAGATGGATGCATTTTTTCAAGATTGTGGTCGTACGCCAACGCGGATTGCTTGGGGCTTTACACAGTTGATTAAGGACAGTGTTCCGAACATTTGCACTAACAAATATACATGTAAAAAAAATTTTCCGGGTTTGGGCTTTTTTTTTTTTGTCTAATTTGACTGGGCTAAGAGGCGTTCTTAAGATTTCGAAGAAAATGATAACTGCTTTGAACTATTCTAAAGCCTTTTAAGGCTAAAGTTAATCCAGTTTCAAAACATTCCAATACAAAATTCTCAATTCTAAAATATAGTAGGTAAATTAATATCTCCATGATGAAATTACAAAAGAAATATTCATCATACATAACTTGTTTAACAGAAATTCACTGATTAACCATCAATTAAAACCCAAGTGAAGCCAAAGGCATTATATCAAAATATAGGTAGGTATGCACAGCACATGTTTCAGTAAGCCGACTTATTTGCTTGATATCAATTATATAATTATGTGATGTTAGCTCTATACAATACTGTAGATATTTGTTGTTGTTGGCAGATGTCACTCCAGTCAAACCGATTATAAATATGCCATGATAGAAATCCCTCAAGGTAAAATACATACATAGATACCGACTAATACCATTGAAGGATAAAAGGCTTTTGAAGTTTATATAACCCATCAAACTTGTATGTAGGTATTTTGAAAAGGATCAAATTTCATCTAGGTATATTATAAGAAGTGTGTATACAATTTTATAAATAAAGAACAATTTGAAATATGTTTTTCTTGTGTTTATATCTTATTTCATTCAAACACTCCTTCCAACAATAAATTCTTCATCAAGTAAAAACCTGCCTCGATTAAATTCTTTTGGGAATTGGAACTTTTTTAAAGGTACTGTTTATAGGAAGATATATAGTTATCTTCCTATAAACAGTACCTTTATAAAAGCCATCAGAGACGAAGATATCCTTTTTCTCAAGAGATCTAAACAGCTCATTTTATATAAGTTGTGAGTTCTTCTCTTTTGCAAAGGTAAATTTCACACGACCTGTCGACCGCAAATATCTCGTCATCTGATGACATCAAAATAAAAGTATCATTCGTTGGTTAATTCACTGTGCGTCTCTGACTTCAGTCAACCCAAGAAGGTTGAAAGATCTAATGTGACGATGATTTTTTTGTATTTCTCTGTCCTTATTTTTATTTAATTCCTTTGAATTGCTTATACAAATCCAATCAAAGATTGAAGTCACACAATATCGTGTTAAATTATAGCTAGAGGTCACCCCCTTTGACAGAAGGTAAGGCGCGCAGCAGATACTTTCTTTTTGACATGAGAAAGTTTACCTGAGAAAAAGACAAAAAAAAAAATCATCAAAAGATGTGTGATGATGGTGATGATGATGATTATGATGATATTGTGAGAGATGATGGGTTTGGGCAACGACCGACACCGACAGACACCCCTCCTTCTTCACATCACATGAGAATGAGAACATTAACATGGGATTAAGTTATAAAACCACAAGTCGTCGACGTTTCACCTCTTCAGAAAAATAAGTCAGCATCACAAACAAATAAAAATACAAACACAAAAAAAAAATTACCAGCATTACGAAGCGGATCCGGATAGAGAATGAAGAAATCCCATGAGGGATTTGAGCCAAGTATAGGTAGATAGCTGTAGGTTTATCTTGTTGGCGAATTTCGATGAATTTATTTTCGCATTTATTGGCGAAACGTGGAAGAATTTTAGAAATTGCACTTGCTGTATTTTTTGTTTGTTCTTTTTCTTTTTCTCTCTCTTTCTCTTGCTTCTCTTTTGTTTGCTTCTTTATATTTCTTTTCTGTTCATGGAATCGCTATAGGTCAAAGCTAAATTTGTTTTCGACGCGACTTTATGGCCCAAATACCATCATTGTTGTCGGTTTAAGAAATAATTCAGGGGAAGACAGTGAAGTGATGTGAGGGACTATAGCAAATTACCGAAGCACCATCACTAATAGTGATTTGTGTCTTGGAGTTTTTTTTTTTGTTGTATGCAGATTACGAAGTTGATTTGAGGTGATTGACTCATTGATTGCGGAGTGCAGTGATGCATGGAGATTTTTGCTTATGGCATTTTGTCCGAAGTGGAAATAATTGTTTGTAAGGTATTCAAAAACTTTGACTTGCTTCATTGGAGTTGATCGCAATAATAAAAGATCTCTGCCAAATTTCATCAGTTTATCACTGAGGGAAAAATGTATGCGTGCTGCATATGCACTTTGTACAGAGACTTTTATGTAAGTTTTATGTGCGGAAGTTGAGTTTTCCAAGAACGCTCTGTTAACTGAGTGAAGTATAAGCGTGTACTGGTTACATGTCAATTTATGTACTGATTAATATCCACTACCAACAAGTATTGTGTGAATCAGTCTATAGAAAATGTATCACAATTAGTTATGTTCGTAATTTACTATGAGCTAACTAAAGTTAAATATGAATGGATTGAAAAAAATTGTATTCCCCACCCATGCAAATAAACAAATTGAGCACGACTGGATTGCACGAACTTGCTCTCGTAGCTAACAATTTTAACGTAGCTAGAAATTGATGATGTATGTAGGTACATATGTATGTATCGGTTCCATCATATTATGATATGGATATCATTAAAAAAAAATTTAAAAACAATTCAAAATAAATTATTATTACTATAAGTAACTATAAATTTGTTATTTTAATGGTTAAATAAGTTGGAGCTAAAAATTAAGTATGTATTTTTGATAAATATGAATTTATTAAAAAAAAATCAAAAATCGTTGGAGCGGATTTCTAAAAAGTTAAATTTTTATATATAAAATTTGTTGGCCGTCTTCAAAAATGAAATCTGGTATACCAACTTTTAGTATTTAATAAAATACGGTTTTATACAAAATAACAAAAATTCATTAGTCCGTTTTCAAGATATTGAATTTTCAACAAAAAAAAAAAAAAATCAATTTTATTTTTTTTTAATCCAAAAATTATTTGAATTGTGAAGGAGCTCTTGTATAAATATTTTGGTTGAAATCGGTGATGCCGTTAAAGAGAAATTTAAAAATCGGTTCTATGACAGGTACCATCAATAACCGTTATTGGTAAATTTTAGTTTTTTTTTTTTTACCAAAATATTGACCACACCTTAGGTAGCTATGGTAGGTACTGTTATTTTTGGTCCTAAAAAAAATTATTTGAAGAAAATCCTTCCAGCCGTTTAGGCTCTAGGAGAGGGGACAGACAGACAGACAGAATTGCGGTAAACGAGCCATCTTAATAAGAAATCTTTTCATCGCGCCAAGTTATACCGAGTACGAGCAACGTGTCCTGAGTAAAATCCGACTCGCATTTAAAACAGACGAGATAAGTCTCAAAGTATATTTATTTTACCAGTTATCGGCAAATATGCAATGACTACATAAATAGTTAAAATTGGCCATATAAATTAATACATGTACTCATCACAGCGAGGCATGTGATATGTGCAAGGGACACATCAGTCATGTCAGTCTTAACTGACATGTATTGAATACAAATGAATTGTAATCAATGCATATTTATTTGAATACCTTCAGCCAATTATGTAATGCCTACACACATTTTAAAAATCTACCAGCCATCTTAATTTAAATATGTGTTTACTATATGCAAGTTATTTTCAAGCAACAGGCTGAGTAAAGACCGACTTCTATTCAACACAGACTATATTTTCTCAACACGTTTCTATTTTATCAGTTATAACTGAATATGTAATGATTACATTAATATTTAAAAGGGTATGTTCTAATATAAGCTGAGTCTATACCCGCCAACCATGCAAAATTCAATATGTATTCATCACAGAAATGTATATGCTCATTTCAAACAATGGTTACTGATTATAGATAGGTGAAAATTGAACACAGACAATATATACTAAATAAAAATCAGTTAGGGCAGCTAAAGTAAAATATGTATTGACTGCACAAAGATTTAAAATCTGCCATCTATACAAGTTTAAATGTGTATTCATCACAGCAAATTATTAACTAAGTACAAGTAACAATGGCTGAGATAGACTATATATCGACGTTTTTTATAACACAGACAATATATACTCACTTCACATCTATTTGACCAGCTACAGTCAAATATGTAATGACTACATAAATATTCAAAACCAGCCATAGTCATCAAAATTTAAATAAAGTTAAAGTTCACGTAAAAAGTACAAGCTAATTGCGCCGAGTCTATAATGACATTTATGATATACAGTCGATATGTAACCAATACATATCAATAAACCAGCTACTTAAAACTTTATCTTCACCATCGTTATTTTAGAATGAATCAAAACCTCGATTCTGTTATAAATAAAACCAAAACTTGCCCTATAGAGCTAAATTTAAACGTCACAACACTTTCTAAAAATAAACTAACATTAAAATAACGATCGTTCTCTATACTATAAAATATAAGCTCATTCAATTAATCATATGATTTATTCCTATAAATGAACACAAATCTACACAATAACCATTCATTTCAATAATTCGCTTTTCTCTTCCACTAATTCGCATTCAAAATCCCATAAACTTTATTTCGCATGGGAGCGTATACTACACATAATATGCGCGTGTGTTGCGGTGACCATTTAACTAAAACCATATTTATTGCTTCATTGATGTCAACAAAAAAAAAAATGTATGAATGTTTTTTGTATTTATTTATGTATAAATAATAATCCAATTCGAAACATTTATCGCTACATGAGGTCCCATTAAAATTTAGTCTCACCCCCTCCCCTCTCTCGCCTCATCCGCTCCAGCTGCTGTTTCCACAGGATAAATAATCATCGTAAATACACATTTTCAAGGGTAACTGGGACAAACGTGGTCGTGCGGAGTATGGGGACAAGGGTGGTAAAAAGTTTATTTTTTGTGACATATGCTCTGCTACATTAATAAGATCCCAAAATCTCCTCATTTATTATATCTTTTTTGTCGTCCGTCGCCGTCGCCCAATAGGGGGTATCCATCAATAACCAACAATCCCCCCCCCTCACACCCCCTCCCTTCCTTGCTCATTTTTATTTCTAAAAGCTAATTGTAAGATGATGGATTATGGCCTAATCGACTTCTGCCAAATTTGTGTGCGTTATTTTCAACAAATTCCTCTCTTTCTCTCTCTACCCCACCTCTTCCTCTCACCCTATCTGATTAGGGGATACATTATTATTTATACAAAACTTTTTCGCCGATATTGGTTATGTTTTTGTTGTTCAAAAACTCCTATATATGTAAGTATGTATAGGTATGTAGTTGGCTTATTTGGAATCTCCTTTATCAAAAACTTCTTAACAATTCACAGTTTTGTTGTTTTGGAACAATAATTTTGGTCTCCGTCGTTGATTTTGGCAAACATTATCACTCGGGTGGCAGCAGTGGCAGTGGCGTTGCCGATATGGCGACGAGAACGACGACGGTTTTGGTTGACAGTGTGTTGTGTGCTTTCGAATATAAATTCTAGCCATAAATTTGAGATTATTAGAAAAGTTTTATGGCCTCTCTTCATCTTCATCCCCTTTTTGCCATCCCTTATACCATTACCACTTCCACCTTCCGCCCCGCCCTCGCCTTTCCATAAGTTGTCGGTACATTAATACTGCACCAAGTTTTTAGCCCAAAAACTGCTGTTGCTCGGTGTGATTGCAGCTGTTTTTGTTGCTGAACTCCAACTGTTGTTTTGGCCCTGTTTTTTGGTGTTGTTGTCGCCTGCTGCACCCTCTCGAATATCCGGTTTGTGAACTTGTTATATACCAAAAGCTACCCTCATCATTCTGTTTTTTTTTTTCCTCCTTAAATTTCCAATAACAAAACCCTTGCTGTGTTCATAGGGATAGTGTTTCCCGATTTTCAACAACTATAATAATTTATATCCAGCCAGAGTTTGGCTTTATTTTCCCTCCATCCCATCCCACGCCCTTTCCATCCATATCGTCGTAAATAGGACCTTTAATGTGAATAAGAAATAAATTGTTTCAATAATTTTCTCCCATAGAGTGGTGTGCTACGTACACGCGTTGAATAAATTGCAAAAGCTGGTGTTCTTGCGGGCATATTTTCCGGGAATTGTTTTGAAAATAAATAAAGTGAAAAAAAAAAAAATATACAACATTATAATGTATTACCAAAGAGTGAAAGAGAAAGAAAAACGGCAGCGAGAATTTTGCCTCATACTTCATTAAGACAAATAGGGTATTGGAAGGGGGAAGACGGGGCTGGTTGGTTGGGCTTGATGGGGCCTTAGTTAATTTTCCTTTGAGAAAGTCTTGGACAAGTTTCCAATACAAACTCGGCTCATTCATCTTCATCATTTGCAGTATATAGTAGAACCTACCTACATTTAGGAACATTTGAAAACGTTTTGTTCCGTAGAAACACAAACATATAAGTGTAAAATGGATATACACAGAAAAAGGTCACTCCCGGAGGTGGTTCCAAGCTAATTATTTTGCTTGTTGCCTCTTATACAAGGTTCAATTGAAAGAAGTTTTTTATGTGTATAAATATTGACAAAGGTTTCATGGACGACGCTCTGCCTCTGTACGATATTTTATCAATGAAAATGAAGGTAAAGGGTGTTTTTTTTGATTGTATTATTTTTTTAAAGGATGTAAAAAGGACTTTGTAAATGGTTATAATGGTTTTATGGCCATTTTATGTAAGACACTGTTGATTTTATTTCTGTTTAATGTTGGTGGCACATCTGCTTACCATCAAAATTGATGAGAAAAGTCTGACATTTATAGAGGTATTGCGTTTCTTCTATTTGAAATTGGGTTGAAATTGACATTATATTCGGTATAATGGAAGGTGCGTAGGTAGGTTTCGATGTAGAATTGTGGTGGAGAGGAAAGGGGGCTATTTTCGCCTGTGAGGAGATCTATTTGAATTAATTTCTTATATTAATTTGGATTATTCCGTAGCGTATGTTTAAACTTCTTCAGATATATAGGTTTTTGAATAGACTTTTAAGAGAAGAAAGGAACAATTGCGTTCACGTTTTTTTTTTTTATTGAATACGTTTTTGTGGAATGTAAGCTTTCTTAAAACATATAAATCGCTTAAATTCACCCATGCATTTTTGAGAGAATGATCACACTAGCCACTTTTCAATATTGATGGCATAACTCGAAAACTAAGCCGAATTTGTGAACGAAACTTAAGCAAGTTTTCGTAGGAAATTAGATTTTCTGGCAAAATTGGTTATTTAAAAAATTTTATAAAAAAATGTAAGCAGGAAAATTTAACAAAAACTGACCTGAAAAAAAGAATTCGAAAAATCACTGATTTTAATATTTTTTACTAAATTGCTCACAACTTTTTTTTTAGCAAATGTTTGCGCAAAACATAAGACGGATCGAAATTTTTTTTTTAGATGGAATGGCGAAAATGTACCTTTTGAAAATAACCTTTTTTTGTATTTGTTGCAGATTTTGACCAAATATTGCATTACGACAATAGAGAATTCGAAAATGGTGCCGTGACATTTTGCCGTGTGTCATATGGCCATATTTTGAATTTAACAAAAAACTTGTAAACGTTTTCAAAAAGTTGCTTTGAAAAATTTTAGTTTAGTTCTTAAAGATAGTCTCCTGATCATTTTAAAAATTTCGAAAACAAAATTTAAATTTTTCAAAACAACTTTTTGAAAACGTATACAATTTTTTTTTAAAAATTCGCGCGAATCTAAAAAAAAATACTTGTATACGTTTTCAAAAAGTTATTTTGAAAGATTTTAATTTTGTTTTTAAAGATAGTTCCCAGAACATTCTAAAAATTAAAAAAAAAAAAATTAAAACTTTTCAGAACAAGTTTTTGAAACCGTATACAAGTATATTGAAAAAATTCGCGCGAAATTTTTAAAAAATACGTGTATACATTTTCAAAAAGTTATTTTGAAAGATTTTAATTTTGTTTTTTAACTACGTTTTCAAAAAGTTGTTCTGAAAAATTCTAATTTTGTTTTTGAAATTAAAGTAATTTTTAATATGTTCTGGAAACTATCTTTAAAAACAAAATTAAAATCTTTCAAAATAAGCGCGATTTTTTTAAAAATACTTGTATACGTTTTCAAAAAGTTTTTTTGAAAATTTTTAATTTTGTTCTTAAATAATGTTTTATAAAATAATTTACATAAAATTTCCATTTGGCACATCAGGGTTGGCCAAAGCTTCACAATTTATTTATTATGAGTTTTTACCTACATAAGTGTATTCGAGCATTAAACGATATGCCCAAAAGTCACAAAGAAATATGACCATATGACACTTGAAAAACCGTCAAATGGCAATGTTTTGGAATATGGCCATATGACACTTGCACAATGTACATGACACATGGTCAAATGTCACGGCACCTTCCACAGTAGTGGGCCCTGCAGTCTTATCTGTCCGTCTGTCAATCAGTAACACCTCGGCCTACAGACTGAACGAATGGATCGATTTGTATAAAACTTGGAACTTCATGTTTTTTAGGTATACATATTTTATATACTCTTGGAACTTTTTTACAAATATTTCTCAAATTTTTTAACCCCAAAAGTTATTTTCCTTAGAAAAAAAAAAAACTGTACGTATTTCTTATATCTTCTTGTTCATTCCATTTTAAAGAAGAAATCAAATAATGCCATATTTATGTTCCATTTTTGGGGTAATTTAGTTATCCCAACACCGATGAAGAACTTTAATCCCTGGTTGGTCCAGCTTGACGTCAAACTGGAACCGCTACGCCTTCAAGCATGACATTTAAGAAAACTAATGATGAGGGAATTTTTTTCCATATGTGGGCGTCGATTTGGCGGAATTCCAAATTAAAAACTCCATGGCTTGACCTTGAAAATTGTTGAAAAACATATCAAAAACTCTCCACTTTCTGTATACTCGACATTTTAAAAACCTACTTTCCACTTTCTGTGTACTCGAAATTTAATAAACATACTGATGATTAATAAAAAACACCTAGAACTTGGTAATTGGAAATAACAAGATTTATAAAATGGTATCTTTCTTAAAAAGTGATAAAAACAGAATTATTTATTTACTCTTTAGTAAGCTGTATTTCAACATTTTTTAATATCTAAAATTAATCTAAAAGAAAGTAGAAATCAAAAATTCATCGAATAGAATGCCAAACAAAAATTTTTAAACGTCTTTCATTTCCAGTTTCGAGTTTTCAACCTTCTTGGCTAGACTTTTAGATTCAACCAAATTTGTATTTGCTATAGGGTTGATGGTTGAAAAAAATTTAGCCGTCACAGAAAGCATTTGAATAAAATTACAACAGGTTTTAAAATTTCGCTCTAATGCCTTGCATACCCACAAAATGTGACAGAATAAACCAAAATCTTATCTTACAAGTTGATTTCTGAAGCCATTCTATGTTCCATTATTGGCGTTAAACAAAAATTAAATTTCCTTCAAATCATAGTTCATTTCCGCCAAAACAGTAAACCTTCCGAAGTTATTCTCTTATAATTTTAAAACTATCCAATTAAGTATCTATATGCATTGAAAAAAGAAGAAAAAACCAAATGATTACCTAACTATCCACTTATGCATAGATGAACATAAAAGGACTCATCTTTCGGGCGGCCGGCCGGCTCGGCACATCATAACTGGCCTGCAATTTTTCTGCAACATTTGTTGACATACTTTTCCATCTGCACCCCTTCACTTGGTCCCTCCTCATTGTCTTTTTGTTTTCCTCCCACATTCTATTTAGGTATACTCACCCTGAAAAAAAAAAAGAAATGAAAACGGAATTAAAAATGTCCTTGTTCAAAATATACAAAATGGAAACAAAAACCCCAATGGACTTGGGGCGGTCGATATGGTGCGTATTCTATGGCAAACCAAAAACAAATTCTTTCGATAAAAAAGGTATCTAAAACCTCTTAGAATTCAGGGTCTGCTTTTATGCTCAAGTAATTTATAGAATTTCGGAAAAGAATGAGAACAAAAAAGAAAGAATACAAAAAAAAAAAAAAAAAAAAAAAATAGAAAAACGTTCTAAAAAGGACTCAAGTTTCCATTTCTTTTTTCATTCAAAGACTTCTGAAGCTGTCCTCTAGACGAGGACAACTATGACGAAGTCGAGACTTTTGTTAAGGACACACATATTAGTTTTAGCTTAAAAAAAAAAAAAAAACAAAGTAGATATAGTTTTACGGCAAAAACCATCGTCGTCGTCTAAGTGGATGGAAAAAGCATACCTAATACTATGTGGTGGAGGAGGGATAAAATAATTTGTTCCTTTTGTTTGCAATCAGCCTCCCTGCTAAGATTACATTTCAATTTTTAAAAGAGCGAATTGCGTCAAAAGAAAAATCATTCTCTGCCTCTGCGATAATTATGACAACCATAATATGTTATGTATGGTATAGTTATAATTTATGAAATGAAAGTGGAAACATATGCTTTTATCCTTAACTAAATGGAGAAGGGAAATAATGAAGTCTACATTATAAAAGACAAAAACAAAATAAAAATCCCATCTTTCCATTCCTATAGCTATTTGTATGGGGGGCGCGCTGTGCTGGCGGGTGGGTGCCGATTGATGGAGTGTCGTATTCGCTTTCAAGCAACAAGGATAATTGCTTATCAATGGAAAAAAATCATTTCTCTTAGTGTGACTTGAGGTTTTGTTTTACTTTTATTTAAAAACAAAAGTGCTACCACTTTATGTATTTTTCTTTTAAAGCAACTTACCACTTTGTGTATTTTTCTTTTTAACCAACTTTATGAGAGTCCACACAATAAATAAAAATTCCTTACGATCCTTATTAACAAAACGATAATTCTGTATGATGAAAGTCTTGAAATCACAATATTCACAAAATTTTAGAGTAAAGAATTATCACAACAAAAACATAAATGTTAAAAAACTAGCCAAGTTCTTCTAATACAAAAACTTTTGCGTAACAAGTCAGCCGTTAAAAGTAATGAGATCTAAAAGTACGCCAAGTTCTATGTTTATTAATGTAAAATATCAAATATTTTAAGTAGAGTAATATCGAAGAACCTCAAAATTATTAGAGACATCTATTATTTAATGATTACTGACTTAAATTAAATTACTGACTTTTTCTTTGTATACGCCTGAAAACGAACCGCTTTATACCAAATTTCATAATCCTGTACCAAACAGAAGAACTCTGAATATATTCAATATTATTTCTGTGAAAATGTGTGCTTGCCACTCCCACTGAATGTTAAATCTCAATTTTTAATTTTCCCTTTGCTTGCATGTCAAGTCCTATCGCTCTGGCAAATTTCATCATTCTACGACAGCCAGAAGTGCTCCATATAAATGATATTAATTCTGCGAAAATGGGCGGATGCCACGCCCTCTGAATTTAAAATCTCAAATTTTTAAATTCTGGATTTGCTCTCATTTATAGCCCTACCGTTCTACCAAATTTCATCATTCTTCGACAATCAGAAGTGCTCCTCATAATTAATATCAATTCTATTCATATGGGTGGGTGCCAAGCCCCTGAGTGTTAAATATCAAATTTTAAATTGTTCCTTTGTCTTCACTTTAAGCACTACCTCTGTACTAAATTTCATCATTCCACGACAATCAGAAATGCTTCAAATAATTTATATCAATTCTATGAAAATGGGCGGAAACTACGCCCCCTGAATAAAAAATATCAAATTTTAAAATTTTTCCTTTGCCTGCACTTGAAGCCCTACCGCTGCGCTGTGTTAAATCTCATCATTCTACGATAATCAGAAGTGCTCCAAATAATTAACATAAATTCTATGGAAATGGGCGGGTACCACGCCCTCTGAATGAAAAATCTAAAATTGTCGTTTTTTTCCTTTGTATACACCATAGGGCCTACCGTTGTGCGAAATAACAAGATTCTACGATGTCGGGAAGTGCTCCATAATTTTGATGATCTGTCAGTGAGTCAGTCAGTCAGTTACTGTTTTTTTCGATTTTTGCAGTCTTATATCTCAGGAACCCCTAGTGCTATAGAATTGAAATTTGGTGAGTTGCCTAAACCCGGTGAGCTTAGCAAATACTGCGTGTTTGAAGTTTCTGACTTTATTGGTACTGAAGTTAGAGGGGGGTCCAAAATCGCCTGAGTTTGATCCTGTAAAAAGGGTGTAGTGCCAAAACTTGGCTGGGCACTACCGTGCCCTTTGATATAATCGTAAAATGTTAAAATTTATTTTAGAGTAACGAATTATATAGTCGTAAAATGTTAAAATTTATTTTGCAAAACAAGACTATAGAGCTCGAATTTTTGACATTCACAAATTTCGACCCCAAGGCCAAAGCGTCTTATTTTTTCTGCCCATACAAAAATGATCAAGGTCAAAATTCAAAAATTGTATATGTTTTGGGTTTTGTTTTATTGAAAATTATATATGATTTTTTTTTTATAAAGTGGGAACTCTGCTTTGAGCGGAGCTATTATATAGTTATAGTCAGGACGAGATCTTACTTTTAAGTGCTTTTTTCTTAAGTGGATAATATTCACGACAGCAGCAGAGCAAAGACTTCCATTCCCTTTTATTTTCACACCACAATATTGTATGTCTCTCTATATATCATGTGTGTTTTTGCGGAAAAGAACATATGTGTCAGAATGACACAAGAAAAAGGGCTGTAAATACCTACACATGCGCTGAATAATGCTTGATTGACGTCATAGTTCTTCATCAATGTCCCTTTGTGGCTTTTAATATATGCTAACAGTGGTGTAATTTATCAGCGTTAAAATGAATTGAAGTGTCATCGCAGGACCTTTTTTTTAAACTTGATGGGTATTAAAACTTTCAAAGGAAAAGAAAATTTATATGTATTTTTAGAATCTATTTAATTAGATTTCACACGATAAAGAAAAAGGTTCGGAAACAAAAATTCGTATATCTACTGTAAAAGTCTAAATTAATGGGAAACCTGACAAAGTATCGTTTTCTAAGTTCTTTTTGTTTGGATAGGAAAGGAATGATGATAAAGCATCGAGCTTTCATGTTATTTGTTTGCTTTGACGAGTTGGTGACAGGAAGATACCTATACCTGAGTTTTAAACGTGACACCCGCCGCCGCCATCACGCACGAATCTTCCCTTTTTGGGTTATATTTTTTTGTTGGCTGAATATCTGTGAGCCGATAAATTATAAAACAAGTCACCAAAAGGCCTAGAATATGAGTGAGACAAAATTTGTTGCGCCCTTTTTTTGTGTGTTTGAAAGGAAAACTATGAATTATTGAAAAAAAAAAACAGGCAGACTTTGGCTGTGTATGGATTTAACGTCATCCTTGGGTTATTTATGGGTTGTTACAAGAAACGAGAAGTGGGGTCGAATGGTTTGAGGTGTTACAAAAATGGAGAAGTGGGTTCGCATAATGGTGTGAGGTGTTACAAGCATGGAGAAGTGTGGCCGCATAGTGGAGGGGGAAGTGTGTTGAATATCATGTTGTTTTGTTTACCTATACACATTCAAAAAACACCTTCAAATGAGTTACGAATATTGAAAAAAAAAAAAGGAAAAGAAAATCAAATAGAATATGAAGAGAACTGAAATTTTTACAAGGAATGTCACTTAGTCAAGTCTTGTGTTTTTTTTGTTTCATAACATTATAAGCAATGATAGGGGACGGTATCATGTATCACTTTGAATTAAGTTTTATAAAAAATATACATTTCACTCGACAGAAATTTGATTTGATTAAGTATATGCAAATTTTAATTTTATAGGTATACTCGTATTTTGTTTCTTCGAATTCATGAAGAAATCATCATACAATAATCTTATGAAAATAAAAGGGATAGCATTTCGACGGATTCGTCATGACTTCATTTGATTAGTGACCCTACTCAAAAAAAAAAAAAAACCTGGAACGGGCGTGTTGGTGATTACGTGTTTGGCAAGTTTGACGTGGTTGTTTTCGATGAACCAACATTCTAGAAAATTCCGAAACAAGCTGAAAGACTTCAGATGAGGGCGATGGAACATCCTGTTTCGCTGTTCCCTATTGATGTATTTTGAGGAGCTACAGCGTTAAGTTGGCGAAGGACGACGCTCTCCATAACTGTACAAGGTATTTGCGTTTTTTCGGCGGCTGAACCTTTAACCATGATAGCCACGGTGTGTACTGAAGGAGGGCGACATGCAGCCCACAGATCCAGGAGAACTTGTTCACTTAGAGCTCCTTTTTTAGCCTGGGCCATCTCGTATTAAAGCTGACTAGGTTTTCGGTCTCCAAGAGGCATGTCATGCGACGAAGACGCTTTTGCTGGCTATCAGCAAAGTAATTGCTCAAATGAATCTTGATGTATTCATATTTTTCTTGATTTGGAGCAGCGTCGTTGATAGGTCTTAGCTCTGTTATGCGCGCAGGAGGCAGCTGTGAGCATACGGTGTCGAATTTTCTTGAGTCTTGCCTAATTCCTGATGCTCGAAAAAAGAAATTCAAAGTTAGAACCAATTTCCGACATCCAGATTCGACGAATGGGGGCATCTGAAGACGGGCAAAATAGTTTGCTGATACCTCCATTTGTTTAATGTTGTTCTCAGGTGGAACATCTTCAGCGGGGGCGTTGTTTTGAATTTCTTCGTTAGGCATCACGTCGGGGTCACCAATTTGTATTCTTGAATCCAATATTATAAAAAATCAAAAGAAAAGAACTTATAGTTAGGGCGTTAAGGCCATATTTTAGGTCAAACCTTGCACTTCATTCTGACGGAATGAACTTTGGTACACTAATAGTCCACATCCCAGGTTTACTTCTAAAATGTGTTTCCACGGTGGCAACACTGGCAGACCGGAAATATAAGGGTTGCCTTCTGACCATATCTTAACACGAATTTTCACATAAATAAGCTTATAAATCGAGAACCAGACATCGGTTGATGTCGTGGAATGTCTCGTTGGATTTGGAATACTTGATGTCATAGGAATATTTTCATTTTTTGACCCCTCCCCCACCCTTGTACGCGGGAGGAGCAAAATACCCTCGGCGGATAAGGGTTTTTATTTGTCAGAAAATATTGGTTGTAAAATGAATATTCATAAAATTTTAAGATGAGCGCCGACGTTGAATTTCATATTCTACAGCATATACGCAGTCCATTTTTATCCATGTATTAGTTTTTTGTATAATGGCTTTCAAAATTGGTGAAGGGGAAGGTGGAAGTATATCAAACCACTATATATTTGTCTTAGTATAATCTAAGCATATGGCACATGACCTTAGGGTAATTTTGAATGCCTAATATTATGCAATCAGAATAATTTCAATTTAATTTCCCTAGAAAAAGTTATAACCTTTTTTTTAAAGTGACGACTAAATTTTCAGTGAAACGAGCATAAAATTAGCAAATTTCAATGGTATGATGATGAAACTTGGCAAACATATCTCATTTGTCGTAGAAATAAGAATCAAAAGAGTCCATACAAATATCTGGGACTAAAGGGTGTTTTTTTGAGTGAAACAGAAAAGTTTAAAACGTTGTCCCGTAAACCCGCCCAGAACTAGTACGTTGATGAAAGTTGGTTGGAATGTTCTGTTTTTTATTGTTGCCAAGAATAAAAAATGATAAATCAAATATCTATTGTCAAATGTGGTTTTTGAGGGAAAATGTTTTATCTGATCTACTCAAGAAATACATTAATTTTTCCATTAAAACGACGATTACTTTCTTAATGGTGATTGTATCGTCTTGATTTTACTTAAATTTAATTCAGCGTTAAAAAATACTTTAAAATGATGCACCATATTATCAATTTGCAACCAATTCAATGTTATCGTTGAAATTGATGTGCATGAACTATACCGCCACATGCACGCTACGCAAAACAACCAAGATCAATAAATGCGTAGAATCATAGAGAATTGTGTACATATTAATAAATAAAAATCGAAATAATTTAATAAAATCCTTTAAAACAAATAATTAAAAAGAGTCAGCTTTGCACCAAAAAGACTGATTTTAAAAATCAACAATTTTATGCATATCCGATTAATATGTGATTTACCGATAAATGTTATACAAATTTGTGCACCAAATTTCAAATATTCAAAACTTCACTGTCCTTTATCCAAACCCATACTGCTTCCTTCCATAGCTTCTGGCTATGATTTTCGGCTATGATCTCAAAATGTGTTTACAACTGAAATAATACACAAATCCTCTTGAATCAAAATTATCTTAATGTTGAAATTAGGACAACGACAACAAAATATATGATTTGCATTTGTATTTGTTTGAGTTTTTTTTTTATTCTTTCCATCATAGGGTTTTTGAATCTGCTTCATTTTAACCTGAATTTTCTGAGATTTGAACCTGAGACCTTCTGATTACGAGCCGAATACACTTCCACTAGACGTATAAATTGATAACTTTTGTACATTTGGAAATTCAGTTAAATGCACTTATTTTAAATCTCCTTAGATGTGATTTTTCAATTATCAGTTAAAGTATCAGAGGAATAAATAGTATAGCGACAGGAACAAATTTTTGATTTATTCGAAGAACAAGTAAGCGGTTTAAATGACCTGTGAGATATTGGCACTTATTCAATTCAATAAAATATCAACAATGCTTAGTTTAAAAAAATATTCAAAAGACGTGTTTTTTTTTGTCTCCTGACTTATATTGTCTTAAAAAGACGTTTAAATAGCACAAAATAACAACGGCTTAGTCTAAGTATTAACATCCTTATTCATAAAGAAAAAATAGAGTATTTTAGCTCCCGTGTTTAGGAAAGCTACACCATGGAATAAGAATGTTCCGGACTCAAATGGAGCAGTAATCAATTGCCTTTAGTTTGATTCCAGAAAATTCTTATTCCATGTTGCAGTTTTCCTAAGCACGAGAGCTAAAAAAACTATTTTTTCTTTATGAACAAGGGTGTAAATGTTCTTTATTTCTAGTGAACAATAAAATGCAAAATATCATTGCCTAGATCATTATGTAGTCTGCATGTTATCTGGGATAATTTCTTAGTTATTTTCCTAACCAGAATAGAAAATGTCTATACATGCTCAGTTATTGTTGTATTATGTATAATATTGTTTTATTCAAGCCTGTACAATTAAAAAAAACACGACTATTAGGCTAGGCGCATATTGTGACGCGTGTGACGTGACCTGACGAAACGTGTCATGCCGTTCTCCACATATTGATTCGCGTGTCTCGTGTCAAAATATATAATAATTGAATCAAAAATCGTCTGACATATTAATAATTAAAATATACTTTAAACAAACAACAATAAATTTCTAAATAGGAAACAATTTTTTATTTTCAAAACCAACAATATTATTTTATTTTTACTTTTTGACAGAAAAAAAAACAAACACGTGCCGGTCTGGCAAGAAAACTGTGTTTCGATCACTGTGTCACGCGATTTTCGGAAAACGCGCGTCAGGTCATGTCGTGTCGCGCGTTGTTATATTGATTTATATTGTTTACAAAAACTCGTGCTCTGCTGTGTCGCGTCACTCGTGTCGAACGCGTCTCAATATGCGCCTAGCCTTATACACAAAAATTACACTTTTAAAATACATGGACACTTGCACTCACAATGAGAAACAACAAAATAATAACAACAAAATTAAAAATATTTCATGTTGAATCAACAATAAAATATTGCATTTCAAAACGATTCAATGTTGATTATTGAAATATAGAAGGTCTTTCGATTGATAATCGAATAGTAGTAGTAGCCCGTAGCGTAATGGTTAGTCCGTTCGACTGTCAAGCTGGAGGTCTGGGACCGCTTCCCAGCCTCGTCCACCTAAAAACTAAAAAGTTTTTTTTCAGGGCTACTGCCTCTTGCGAGGAATTGACAAATCCTCCAAGAGTATCACTTGTCACGAATAAGTGCTTCTCGTCTAGCCGTTCGGATTCGGCATAAAATTGTAGGTCCCTTCCATTCCTGTGGAAAGGCGCACAAAGGAATGGTTGCGAGTTGTTAGTCACTAGGCCCATTGTTCTTCATGAGCCGTTGTGCCACCCGATTTATTTTATTCGGTTGATAATCTAATATTTATGTGTTAATTTCGATAACTCTTTTACCTTCATCTTTTTTTTTTAATTAAATACAATAGCTAACTGTTGACAATAAGTACCTATAATCTTTTTACCAACCTATTATAAGCTACAAAATTAAAAGATACTGCAATATTAATTTAAGGAAACTATAATGATGTCTGCATTAATCTGAAAATTAAGTCACAATTTTAACGCCGTCATTCACTTTTTTTCTTAAAAAAATAATAAACAAAATTACAAAACTTAAACTTTTTCGGGTAAATATGCGCAGTTTTAAATTGAAAACCAAACGAAATAAAAAAGATACATCTCAAATGACGGAATTGCAAATAACTCTTGACATAAGACACAAGCACGAATGCAATTACAAAAGTTAAACATGAACTAAACTCTTAACCTCTGTGTGTTGCCACTCTGTTAAGGAATATGGTATACCTAGTCCTTAAATGTTTTCCATTTTTTTTTTGTGTCTGTAGTGTCAACGCATGGTGTTCACTTGGTAAATTGCAAAACATTCCAGTCGTTTTTCTATTTCATTCTCTTTGTAACTCTGTCTGTCTCTGTGATGTAGGTAGGTAGGTATACCTTAAGGAGAACACACAGAAACACACCATCATTTGTTTCGCTTTTTCTTTTGACTTAAAATTTCCATGAAATTAAGAAATGCAGCCATTAAAACCAAAGGAATTTCCCCTTGTGGCACACAAAAATATAATGAAACAGTCCTTCACTAAAAAAAAACAATACAAAAAAAAAAAATATATAGAAACGAAGCAAAAATGGGAAAGAGACCAGAAGAAGAAAGGATAAATTCTTTCCGCCTGAATTCAAAATTGTGCACCCATTGACGTACAAAACAGGGAGAGCTTTTATATTTTTGTATATCGACCGCTAGGACGTACAGGACTAATACCAAGCTCAGGCTGAGGTACCTACCTACTCCTGAATCCTTCTGATGTACATTGCATTGTGTAGGTATAATCTTTTCCACCTTTAACAGCAGCTAGTTTATTGCCCACGTGTAGATAGCTACAGATAGATAGATGGATACAAATGATACAAAAATTTTATCTCTCGGATAGCAACCGTAAAATTACCTGTTTCAAAGTGACATACCGAAACATACCATACCATACCACTACATCGAACCGCATTCCCCGGATGCCGCACCATCATGTTCTGATGGTGCGTTTCGACTTTCAAACATCAGAACTATGTTCGTTGCTCGTGTACAACGCCCTTAAAAAGTGCTGCGCATAATTTTAGTATGCGCATTAATTCTCCAAGCGCTAGGAAAACAGATATTTTAATTTTTGTTACAAACTAAGTGCAGCTAGTTTCCTGGTTCTGGTCTGGTTTTGCAGAGATGTAACGAGCAGATGCCAAAGTAAAGAAGAGCAAAAAAAAATAAAAATAAAAACGCTTGACTATGCACGAGATGGTTTAATTTCCAAAGTGATCCAATTGAAAAGTCAAGTCTGACCATAAAAAAAGACGAATGAATGCACATAC
Source organism: Melangyna quadrimaculata (assembly GCA_949320155.1). NCBI lineage: Eukaryota > Metazoa > Arthropoda > Insecta > Diptera > Syrphidae > Melangyna > Melangyna quadrimaculata. Next base: position 207,192,600 of record OX439484.1, on the reverse strand, counting down.
CATACTCGTACCTACCTATACCTTAGATATGTGTATTCATCTGTAAAACAAAAAAATCCATTCGAGCGACATAAAAGTTTAATCACGTGATGACGTCAAACATTTTATGCATCATCATCTCTTCTTCTTCTTTTCTGGTATAGGTACCTACCTTCATACCTATTAACCCTTCAAGCTTTAGCGAGAAGTTAGATGAATTTAATAACCTCTGAGCCTGCAGCTTGGAACATATTTCTGTAATATATTGTGATATCTACCGAACGAAGAGGGTAATGAGGGGTTAAAAAAACCCAATACCAATTTTTCAACACGTACCTATACCATCTATCATCTTCTAACGGATTAGTGTGAAAATAAGCACATCTGTTTAGTTTAAGGCACATCATCAAGAAATCAGAGTCCTCCGGTGTAAATAAGGCTGTGAGTTGCTATATGGAAAACAAGTTAAATTGACGCCGCGTCGTCGTCTTTGCTGCCATTCCAGCCTGCGATGCTGTTGCTGATATGTGCTAATGACGTCATTAAGCCTAATTATTATTAATTACAATGTTCAGCTGTGATTATTAATGAGATCGAATATCAAAAAAAACAAAGTGATGAGAGAGGTGACGTCTTTCGTTTTTAACTTGTTTGACAGTTTGCGGCCAAATTAAAATAAGACAAGAAAATGTAGGCTTCTACCTAAGAAAGGAATATCTATTAATAGGAATTAAAGGTTGTTTATTGGTTCAGGATTATGATCATGACGGTATCTACCTAAATGATGTTTTAAATTAGTTGGTTCATTGCAAATATTCTATTTCGTCTCCTTGTTAATTTTTTGTATTGCAAATATTTTTGGCTTTTCGTTTAACGCTGTAAACTGTCATTTTGTCGGCTTTGAATCCAGTTTTAGACTTAATTTTATACCACGTTTCCACCACCACTAAGCCGAGATTTAGGTAATGAGATTCGTTTGGTGTTTTCACAACACAAAAGGATCAAAAAGAGGATTATGGCAAAACATTCAAATGGTGTTTCATTTTTTTGATATGAAGTGGAAGTTAAATAGATAGTTTTTGTTTACATTTCCATGTGCCAATAAAGGAACATCGCGTTTAAATGGGTCGGGGCCACAATTATTCTCCGAAAAAAGTGTTTGATTTGAAAAACTAATGTTTCCAAGTAGATTTGAATGAGTTTTATTTGAAATCTTCATTTGGGAAGATAAGAATTTGTATAGTAAATCTCCGAGATTTCAAGGAGATTTGTGATCAGAGATTTACTCGGTTTAGTGTCTGGTGGAAACGTAGTATTAGCTATAGGACCTTTGAATTTGAAGACAAATTGAGAATCGCACGTTGTTCTTGAGATGCTGTTGCTTGCTGACTCTTCTTTTGTTTTGTTTCCATATTTTGAGACCTTAAAATAGCTGTGTATAACGTTGAAGCCTTCTCCAATTTTGTGTGTTACAAAGCGGTTGGTTTTCCCCTTGCTCCTAATTAGCTCGAAGTTTTTCTATTTATTAATTTCCTAATTGATGATTTTTTTTTTGCCAAAACCGAATTCCCATCTCACTTTCATTAAATTAAAATATATATTATAACAGGTAAATGTTCCATTTGTCCATAATCAAGTGAGACGAAGTGTATACTTACTTTACTGAAGGTTAACGTTTTGAGTGTGCTTCTTTTGCTGCCGTGCCGATCTTCTCATTTGTTGTGTTGTTGTTGTTTTTAAGAATGCATGATCGTTTTGGTGTTTCTTCTTTTTAAAATTCACATTTAGTTTGTGTAGAAAATATTATAAGAAATCAAGCAAGATAACGGTTAAGCATACTTACCTGGCGTAGGGGCTACCGTGATCATGAAGGCGGTTCCCCCGGAGCGAGGCTTGGCCATTGCACTTCGGCTGAGTTGACCTCTGCGATTATTCCTAATGCGAATAACTCGTGCGTGTAATTTTTGGTAGCCGGGGATGGCGTTCGCGCCGCCCCGACATTATTAAATTTTATTAAAAAAAGTTGTGTAGTTTAGTACTTTAGTAGTGGTTGTTCTTGTTTTATTTGTTTTTGTTTGTGAACTGTTAGTTTTAGAACATAGGAGAAAATTATAATTAATATTATTAAGGGTCTGTTTTTTTAGTATGGGCTAAGGGGTAAAGGTTGAATTTGAGCTAACTCACCCTATTTGGTTATTTTGATATTTTATCTTCCGTGTTTTTAAGTCTTCCTCAAATTAAAAACTGCTACTTCTAGGTAGGTACCAATGTTCTACTTGACATTTCTGTAAACAAATCTATTTCCACAGTTTCCTATTCCAAACTCACCATTGAAAAACTGAGCCCAAGAATTGTATAACAATAAGGTAATAAAATAATCGTCTTCGGCGGATATTGCAGATTTCCAATTTAATAAAACATTATGACGTTTAATGTATATAGGTACATTTGTATATTATAATAATTGCTGTCGCTTGATCACCAATTTTGAAAAATGTTTTGTAATTTTGTACCGTTGCAGTGTGATTTGCACTCGTGTTCGTGTAAAGTGTATCAGTTGGAGTTGTTGCTTTTGTTGGTGGTGTTATATGCTTTTGTTGTCACAATATTGCCGTCCCCTCAGATTCTAGCGACGATGCGTCCTCGATGGAAATCTGAGTGTTCCGCCGTTCCTTTTGGAATATCTGAAGCTTAGGTGGTTGATTTCTTCTATGATGAAGATTATTGCTAGGATTCAAGTAAATCTAAAAAGCCTTCATATCAAACATTATTGCACTTCTCATAATCTGCATTTACCAGTGGCGTGGCGTCCATATAACACGATTCCTACCGTCTTCCCTTTCAAAATGTCCGTCAAACGCCATAAAACTTTTAACTGGAATGTAGCCTACTCGTTATTTTAAGATCTCAATCTTGAAGATCCGACCCGTAGAAGTCAAGTTAAATGCTTTTTACCCGACCCATATCACCTTTTTCACAGTATTTTTAACATACTACCTAAAATAACACGGCGGCGAACACCGTGTTATTCCGTCTAATTTTTGAACGCGGTAGTTAAACAAAGAGAGGAATAATACAACACTAATGAAAAAAGGGGTGCGAAACAATTTAGTTCCAATCCAGTATAAGACGGTCGAAAGCGTGTTATTCATGTCGTTCGAAAAGAAAATTTGTATGGGTGACGAAGCCAAAGAAGAACAGCAAAAACCGCTTTCGCTGCCAGCCGCGCTGGAGAGCTGGTCGATTACAAGAGATTCACACACACAATATATGTATAATGTATATGGCAAGGTCATTTTGCAAGAAGTGTAGCATTTGGATTTGTATGTATCTCACTTTTTTTTTAATAATTATTATGAAAGGAACAATACGCTTTTTCTCGGCTTATTTATCTTAACTTTGTTAAAAATGTTAGAAAAGAGTGATATGGCTCGAGTAAAAAGAGTATAACATATAACTTGAGTTCTAATGGTCGGATCATCAAGATTAGGATTTTAAAATCTCAGGAAAATAATAATCTACAAACATATGTTAACATAATTCAGAGAAAAACATTTTAATTCGAATTTTATACCTAAAACAAATTTATTGAAAAAGTTTTTAAGAGAAAAATTTTATACTGACAAATCTTACATATAAGATGTTTGAAATTCGATTAAACGCATATAAAAATATTGATATTTCCATATACCTATTCAACAAAATTTCGGATGATGCACAAAAATATATTTACTTTACAAAATTAGTATTGAAAATAAACGCATAAGAACATGGCCAGAAAATTAAGCTCTTAAATTTGCGACTAATTTGATTGATTTTGCTTCGTCTTCCCAATTCAAGTAATTGACGCCACGCCACTGGCATTTACTAATATTTCCTACATTTTGGCGTTCCATCTCCCTATCCAAAAAAATGTAAATTTTATCTGCCTTTTTTTGCAAGAAAGAAGTCAGACGAAGATAACATGTAAATCCACAATGAAGTGTTTTATTAATAATCATTTCCTATACCTAGGTACCTACCAGCGTTGCCGCTCCAAATAATATTTTGGTGTCAAAATTAAAAAATTGTCATTTTCTTTTCTTTATTTCCTTATTTATTCGTGTATTATCCAAAAATTGAAGTTTCTTCTAATTTTTAGGTAGGTGTAGTCATTTGGAGCAATTTTTAAAAAATGCCTTCAAAATTCACATTTATTTCGGTAAAACAATGAAGATTATAAAAATGTGTCATATCAATTTTTTTCGTGCCAGCGTGTCTCAAAGAAAATCACCACCCAAAAGAGCAATATTGTGCACATCGGTAATGCTAAACCCTTTATTTCTCGTTGGTCGTTGTTGAATATCAATGGTGAATGAATGCGAACAAATTTTATTTAAGCAGTAAATAAGAGGGATGTGTTTTGTAATTTACCAAAAAGGAAAAATATCAAGCTGTGTAGCTACGTTGAGGGCACAGGCGCATACATACAATCAAAATAGCACGTACGACTCTTTTTAATAGCTATTTCAGCTCCGCTTCGACGTCAGTAATTGCAGTTGCGGGGTTGCGGCACTGTTGTGTTCATAGAGACCGAAAAATGAAATTGAATCCTTCTGTTATAGGTATGTTTTATTTTTCTTCGACTTGTTATAATATTTCTTGTTTCGCCGAATATGTACAATGTACATGTACCTACCTACTTCCTTTTTTTACTTACTGCATCACGAATTACGATGGTCTTCAATAAATGCATCGTATATTGTTTGCTTTATATTTTTAAAATTCACATTCAGTTTATGTTGAAAAGATTATAAGAAATCAAGCAAGATAACGGTAAAGCATACTTACCTGGCGTAGGGGCTACCGTGATCAACAAGGCGGTTCCCCCGGAGCGAGGCTTGGCCATTGCACTTCGGCTGAGTTGACCTCTGCGATTATTCCTAATGTGAATACCTCGTGCGTGTAATTTTTGGTAGCCGGGGATGGCGTTCGCGCCGCCCCGACATTAATAATCTTCCAATATATTTTCATAATTAACAAGAGTAGTTCAGCCTTTTCTTCAGTAATTAGTTTCAGTAGTTCAGTAATCAGTTTTAGTAGTTGCTTAATGTGTTGCTTTAAATGATGATATATTTTTAACATCTTAATTTTAAAATGGATGGATAAGATCAAAGATGGATAGATAAGGTGGATGAAAAGTAATAAGTTATTAAGGCCCAACTTTAATAGCTTAAGCCAACATAAGCTTATGTCAAGAATCCAACGAAAACTTGCTTATGTTTGCGAAAGTACTGCACCAGCAATTACTCGTTAGCCCTAATGCAATTTTGCTCGCGTTTCAACCTGTCCTCTTCATTTTACTTTTTAAAACGTTTTTTTTTTCTTTGAGCTGTCAAATTCAATTAAGCGCCAAGCGACTGGAATTGCTTAATTTTAACGAATAGCACCTGAATTGCATACATATGCATTATGGTGTATGAGCACATTACTTTTTTGTGTGCAAAGGTAAATCAATAGACATAGGTAGGTACCTATGTTTAGGTAGTCAATGTTGCCGTTCATTTTTAATATATTTTTTTGATTATAAGACTTTTTTTTGGAAATTTAATTTAAATTAAATTTAATTTAAAGCGCTCTAGCGCTCTGCCAAATTGTATGTCACTTTATAACAATTTTTAATCATTAAATTAAAAAAAGATGTGTTTTTTTTAATGGTATAGGGTAAATGCACTAGTATCCGGACAGTGCTAGTGTCCGGACACTTGGTCATTTATTTGAGAAAAATAGGCATATTATGCAATAAAGGTATGAAATAAGTATCAAAATACAATCTTTTATATATTTAACAAATGTATGCAAGGTTTCATGTACATTAACGCAGCACTGTAAGAGTTATGCGTCTTTTCAGTGGTGCAGGTATACGAGAAACATTAAAATGTCATTTTGAGTCTAAAAAAAATAGTGGAGGCGTTTAAAAGATTTAAGTATTTTATGCAGTCTTAATTAATTTATTCAAATAGAAAGTGACTAATTTGTTTAAAATATTATAGATTTTATTATTTAAAGCATAAAAGTTGATAAAACTTAAGTTTTTGTCAAAATATTTGATGTCCGGTTACTGAAACAAATTTTGTTCTTCATTTTCAGTTTCCGGACAGAGTGTCCGGATACTGAAAATAAGAGAAAAATATTAAATGTATGTTTTATTGACCTTAAATGAAAGGTACTACATTCTACATGATTTTATAAAAGAGAATTGTATTTTTCTCACGGATTTTTAGTATTCGGACAGGGTTTCCTTAGTGAGAAATCGGCTGTCCGGATACTAAAAAATAAAGTCCAGTATCCGGACAAGTGTATTTTGTATGAAATTTAAGGATTTTGCATATTGTAACTTTAATAACATTTCGAGGAAATGATCCTTTAGGTCCTTACGAAATTAAAGGCTCTTGAGGATATTAGTAGATACAAATTAAGCACAATGAAAACAGGTGCTAAATATGACCCTTGAGTGGGCCAACTTGCTATGATTGTTTAAAAGAAAAAAACATTAATTGAAAAAAACCTAACGAAAATTGTGTTTTATAACAAGGAATGAAGTGGCGGATTTAGAGGAGGCTATAAGCGCTTAAGCTGCCCACCCCACAAGTTATTCCTAAAGTGTTTTAATGATAGAATGCAAAATATTACAATGTGTAGAGTTCAAACCAGAGCTCTTGGATTGAAATTTGTATGGTGTATTTGTTTAACAATATGGTGGATTTGAAAACTCCAGGTTCAGTGTATACGTGCAGTAGTGGGTCTAGTACAAACTTAAAGTATTTTTAAACATAAGACGAGACAGAAAGAATTATAATTCCTACTTTCTATAGATCAGATCCGACAAGAATTAGTCTAAAAAACGGGTTTTAAAAAAATAAAATTTAAGTGTAAAAATAACTGATTCAACAAAACCTAAGCTAGGCTCTGAAAATTTTTGGAGCTTAGGTCTAAAACTGTCAAGTCCAAAATGAAGGGTAGATATAGGTAACATTTAAAGCTTTAAATTGCACGTGTACATAGGATATATGTTCCAACGTATGTACCTACAATTGAATTGTTCGTGTATCAAGACGTGTTGGGGGTTAGTTGTACATGTGTTTTTAGTAATACAGTTGTATTTAGTATTACATTATCGCCCGCAAGCAGCAAAGAATTAGGTATGTCAGTATAACTAACTACACATTCACCTAAAGTAACATGGAATTGTTAGAACCTATCTAAATTTTTTGAGTTATTTTTTCAAATAAAATTTTATCCAAAGTTTATAGGTAGGTACCTAGGTATAACTACTAGGTACCATTTAAGTATTCTCAAGCTCCAAATCTGGGAGAATTCTTAAAAAAGAAAATAAATTGTATGTAATCGACCTTCCACCTGAGACTGAATACAAAATAGGTATTCTTCACCATATTTTTGAGTAAATAAACAGAAAAAAGAAAAAGTCCTAGGTACCTACCTATAAATTTTTTTTATATTCTGTTCTTAAATAAAAAATCATATTTTCACTGCTTTCATAACATGAAACTGTTTTTTTTTTTTTTTTTTTTATGAAAAACAAAACCACCAAGTTTAGCTTAAAAATTTTTCGTTATTTTTGATTCAATCAGCACCAATACAATCATAACCTTCAGGTGTTTTTATAATCGAGTCATATTCCCACAATCACCTCTAGCACGTGAAATAATTGTATCAACCCCTGACATTTGACTAACAAATTTAATTTCAACCCCCCCACAGCATTGTGACAATCATGCAAAACCTACCTCCACCACCCAGAGGCAGTGACAATAATATATTTTATGAATGACTGACCTTGTCCACCTGGTAATGGCCCAAGCCAATTTGTCGTGCTGTTGTTAATAGAGCTATGAATTACAAAAACTATTAAATTGATTTCAACTTCACAAACCCCGAATGTCAAAACAACAAGGTTGTTTACACACAAAAATACAATCAATAAAAGAATACTGGTAAATCACTCACTCAAACTATCTTTTCACAGACAAAAATTATTATAGATCGATGAAATGAAATTTATTCTCAGAGTAGGTATTTTGAATTGATAATAATTTGAAGTGAAGTGTGCTGATATCAAAATACCATCTGGTGCCTCTCTGCAGCAGCAACAATTTTCTGAATGAATACACGTGTCGTCGTTATTATATTCTATAGAATAGGGCGGACAAGGTGATACAGACAGCTCCACCAACATCACATTAAAAAAAAAAAAATAAATAAAAATTGAGCATCGACGAACCACCACCACTGGAATTTTATTGCATAAATTCCATTCTTGTTTTCACTACAAAATGTCCTTTTTTGTTTTTGCATTTCATATCCTTTCGCCGTGATATTTCCTCTTTTCGGTATATCTCTCGAATAATTTACATCGCGATAGTTAAAATGTATTTCAACTGCAGTTACACACTGCTGCACTAGCCCCAGAACACCAGAGAACTAGATTGGTATGTGTTTTCTGCTCGCTGCTGTTGCTGATGGTGATGCGATCGGGATGCAATGGTGATTCCTGGTGGCCATGTTATAACTATAATGTAAATATGCAAATGGATCAATGCGAGAGGGTATAGGGTAATGCTATTATGTAACAGGCGCCCAAGAAGGTACAACCAGAGGGCGAATTATGTTTACTTCGCAGCGGAACAGACAACATCGAAAAAATAAAAGTCGGAATTCGACGAGTATGTTAAAGTACCTACATACACTACAATGGAAAAAAATATCAACGAACAACAACAGCACTAAAAACAGGAAAAGGTAGATATATTTTAAAGTCTGTCAGTATATGGCGAGAGAAAAATAAATTCCGTTCAAAGTGAGTTTCGCCTGTGTGTTTCCTTTCCGACGCGAACGCAAATTATTGACAATCGATGGTGGCAAGATACAAAAACATTGTCATTCGGTCTCATTTTCGTTTATCACACACTAGCCAGTGAGCCATCTATACCAGCATCTAAATAGGTATATAGCAACCTTCTCAAGCTCTGTGATCCCTCTGCATCAGAACTGTACCCCGATTCCCAATACCAACTCCAAACATCACATCTGGTTCAACAGTTCCATATCCATGCCATGTACATTGGCATGTTCGACATACAATTTATAGCTTTTAAAAGCCATTTTATCATTCCGTTGAATCCTTGTGGGGAAATGTGTCAATTTAAACGCAGAGAGGAAGAGAGAAAAGACATCAGAAGGAAACCAAATGAAGTTCCAAACCAAAGAAGAAAGTAGGTATATCTACATATAGATATTTATGTAAGTAGGTAGGAGTGGAGTATATTTGCCTCATAACAGAGGATAGCTAAAGTCGTATACATATATCTACATCGGTATAGAGTAATCGTACTTACCTACTTGACTCAAAATTCCTGGTATTGACAATTTTACAAGGCGAAATCAATGGGTAAATAAAATTTAAGTAAATATTTGGAGTAATAAATAAAATTTAAATTTGGTTATTTAATGAAGACTTATTAACTTATTATTGGAATTTTATAGACTAGCAAAATGATTCGCAAAATTTTTTAGGAACCTTCAACAATTTAAAAACAAATGAAAAGATAAATATGAAAATAGGAACGACTGGATCGCACAAAACTTGCTCTCGTAGCTAACAGCTTTAAGGTAGCTTGAAATTGACAATGTGCATATGTATTGGTTCCATAACATTATGATATCATTAAAAAAAAGTTGTAAAAATAATTTAAAATATAAATTATTACTATATACAAAAAATGTATGTATTACTATAATTTTTTTATTTTAAAAGCTAAAACAGATAGAGCTAAAAAAAAGTATGTCATCTGATTTGTTTGGTAAATATGATATGAATTTAAATATAATTTTATATATAGAAATTTTGGAACATTTTTAAAAATAAAATTTGTTATGCCAATCTTAAGTATTTAATAAAATGCAATTTTGCACAAAATTAAAAAAAAAATCACTAACTCTTTTTCAAGATATTGAATTTTCAAAAAAAAATCAATATTTTATTTTTGAATCCAAAAATTATTTTTTGAAAAGATTGTATATTCAAAATTGTAAAGGAGCCCTTATATGAAAAATTTGGTTCAAATCGATGCAGCTGTTAACAAGAAATTTGAAAACCAAAAAATCAGTTTTACGACAGGTACTGTTAATAACCGTTCTACTTCTTCTTCATTTAACCAGCGAGCGATTGCTCTCTCTCTCCCACTTAACTGCTTCATGGCATCTTCTTTGAGCGTGACAGTACCCGCTAAGTTGGTCATGCTATATTTTGTCAAAGATGGTATTTTTGACGTGTAGGCTTAGGCTTCCTCGGATTATCTTGCTTCTTATTCGACCACGCTTTGTCACTCCTGCAATCATGCGAAGCATCTTCATTTCAGCTGCCGTCAATTTACTCTCATACTTCTTGTACATTGTCCAACACTGTGAACAGTATGTAAGCGCTGGACGAACAACTGCCGTGTAGAGCTTTCCTTTCAGCTTCGGGGGCATTTTTCTATCACAAAAGATGGCATAGTTTTCCCGCCACTTCATACACCCAGCACCCTACGCGATGTTTGATGTCGTCATCACAAGATCCTTCGCTATTGATTATTGATCCAAGATATTTAAACTTTTCGCACTTGGGAAGCACTGTTCCATTCAAATAGATGTCTGGAATAGGCCTGTGTGGATCAGAAAATGCGGTATCCATTTCCACACAGATTTTTTTTACAAGAAAAAATCTTTCCCTTCCTCCTATTTTTTTCTAACTAGTGCCGTGCATTTTATTTAAAAGACCTTAATTCTTATAGGCATATACTATACATACATAGTTAAAATTATAAAATTATAAACCATAATTTAAAAACTATAATTTAAAAAACTATAATTTAACTATAATTAAACAATAATTTAACTAACTAATAATTTTGTACTAACATAACTTCCTAAATATCAAAATTAAGGACACATCTACCATATCCAAAAACAGAATCCCCCCTCATATATATTTTATTTAATCGGCCATTAAATATATTACTTTCTATATTGAGACGATAGTAATTTTCCAACCTCGGTACATATTTCTCTTTATCGAAGTCCTTTAATGTCCCCCGCCAAGTCTGCACTGATGTATGTATGTTTATTTTAGTAAGTTCATAATAATGCTTTCATTGATGGTTTATATAAATAACAGACAGAAATAAAATCTAAAAAAGTAAAAATAACAATGTATCATCAAACCCCTTAATAGAGATCACATCTGTTAAATTTGGTTCGTACAAAATTAATAGCCTATAAACGTATGCCTTACCTTTATTTATCATTCATGAATGTGCCATCATTGCTTCGTTGTTTATTTCCCATGTTAATTTTGTTTTCAACCTAATGTGTGCCTTACTAAAATCAATCGATGATTTGTCCTTTGATCCTTGACATCCTTAGAATCTTAAATCTAATAAAAAAGCTTCAAAATTAAATTCTCAAAAAAAAGTTAATAATTTGAAGCATTTTTTTTTTATTTGACTTAATTTTCAAATCATAAATTCTTTTACAACTAGTTATGAAGTACTCGTACAATCGAAAAATAATACCATTTGGCAATTCAATAAAATATTTAAAAATAAATGTCAATTTCATAGAAAAAAAGAAAAAAATATTACGTATACGCCATGTAGCACCTAATGAATGTAACTACTCTACAAACGTTTTTATTCGTTATTCGCATTTTTCTATTTTTTTATATCACACTTATAACTCAAGTACCTACGTATACATACATATATAATTTCAGAAAGTACAGAACTCACGCAATCGGCGGCGATGACGATGACGACGCGACGCGATGTCTATAACATTCTTGCTTGGATGTGCGGAAGTGGTTGCCTCCATTAACCAAATCAATTGTTCGTTGAAAATTCTTCGTACGTCTTGAAACGTGCGGTGGAGCAGCGTCAGTGCCTTCGTTTATTCCTTGTTATATCGATAATGATTGATCTATTGGATTATAAAATTGCTAGAAGCAGTGATACTCTTTGACACGGTTGCTGATGGGGAGGGTGCAGGTTTAATAACGAATCTATGTTGTGTTGTTCTTGTTCTTGTTGAATGAGAGGGACCCTCGCAGCTGGAGTGGGAGTACGTCTTTGCTTGGCTTTGCTGGGTTTTTTATTTCTGTATATTTTGAAAATGATGTGAAATGATGTTGACTGTACTTATACACAGGGTAAACTGCTTAGACGCAGGCACCGTAGTTGGAAGGAATGGGGAACTTTTTAAAGGATGCCCGTTTTTAAAGTTGATGAAATATAAAGTTGATGGCTTCAGGAAGTTTCGCCCAAAAAACTTTATGAAACCTTTAAAACGATACCTACTTTCTTTTTATTCTTTTATTTAAATAGAGGGGAGCAACCAATAAAAAATCAACTGAATTTCTCTTCTTTCTTACTTTTGTGTCTGAAGTAAATTTATTTTAAAGTAATAAATACAATTTATTAAAGCTTAAGCGTATAATTTGACTTGGAAAATTTTATTAAAGCGAGATACCAATGACTATTAAAATTAACCCTAGGCAGGGAAATGACATAAACTTCAAAATAGAAATTCCAATTAATTTTCAATAAATAAACTCATGTGTTTCTTGTAATTTTTTCTTTTTTGTTTTAGGGAAGTACAACAGCGCCGCGTTCAGCATACCCGGGAGCTCCGCCCCCAGCCCCGGTATCATTAAAAGGGGCCCAGAGGCCAGCTATGACTAGTCCAGCTGCAGGTGGATTAGCTGGTGCTCCATATAGAGGTGCTAGTTGGACACCACAGGGTTACGCACCAGCGGCCGCTGCTGCACAACAGGCCTACAGATATACAGCTCCATTGCCACAACCAGCATATGCCGCATATACACCTCATACAACAACAACTACAACGGTAAATAATTTAAATAGCTTTATGCTACGTACCGTTTATTATTTAGATTAAATAAAAATTAGGGTCTCATTATGTATTAAAAATGGATTAGGCACATAATCTATGAAAATTATTTAAAATTAGTATAGGTAATTTAAAGTCGAAAGGCACTTGAACGTAGATATACTGAATCCTCAATTTATATAGGCAACCTGTGTTTCAAAACAAAAATAAATAAAAAAATAAAAATAAATCCATCATTTAATATTCAACTTAAGATTTCTCGGCAGAAAATAAAAAATCTCAAATTAATTTTTTTAAAGTGAATATACCTGTTCTAGGTTTCGTAATGATTTTTTTTTCTTCAAAGAAATTACTTAGGGCCAATTTTTCAATAGTCAGTTAAACCTCAGATAGTATTTATTCTTCAAATAAATCAAAAAATTGTTCCTGTTGCTAAAGCATTAATTCCTCTGATAGCTTAACTGATGATTGAAAAATCGGCTCTTAGGGGTTTTAAATAACCTCAAACATTGCGCAAACATTTTTATTTATTTTTTTTTTAACTAACGATTTCTCGGAATAGAAACATTAAATTTAAAGAAAAACATCAATTCCTTCAAGTTTTTTTTTTCAAAATGAACTAACTTTTGTCAAACTTTTGGAGACTGAAAAACATAATTTCAAGAGAAAAACAGAAAATAAAACGGTTCCTTGGACCACCCTAACAAACACATTTTTAGATGCGCAAGAGTACAGGTATTACTTTCGAGTCGAAACAATTTCGAAAATAACATTATGATAATGGAGAATTCCAAAAAAGTGATTTTCGACCAGACGTCCGTCGTCGGTCTATTTATATATGTGCGTCCTGATGAACATCGAGCTAGAACCTAAACGGTTCCCGTCTCTTTTCTCTGAATTTCTGTCCATTTAAGTCAGTATTTCAAAGTTTATATACAAAAATAAAATTGACATTAGGACTATGAAATAAAATGCAAAGATAATCACAGAAATACAGAGTAAACGAATAGGCATAAAATGTCTTCCTTTTTTCCCTTGAACAGGCAACTCCCTTAAATGGACAAAAATGTTGTCACCGTCGCTGTCCGCCCTAGGGAGGTTCCAATGTATAAACCGTCAATGCCTGGCTTGGTAAATCTTAGTAAACAAATGCATGTTAGTGTGATCCAATCGTATATTCTATTTTTTTTTTTTTTATTTGAGAGTTTTACTGTGCCTTGATATAAGACCGATACCCTAAAAGCCCAGGGGAGCCAGACAACAAAGCTAAGATTTTTTCTGTGAACATTATGCTATGGTAGCTATGAACACATGGATGCTAAGAATCTTCAATTCGGCGACATTTAGGAGGAAGCGAGTGTTATTTTATCAAAGCTGAATTCTTGATGTCCTAGGGGATGGTCCCACTAACTTTATTTGACACTTCTTTCCAGGCATCTACAGTGGGGTCTAACAGCAGCCAGACACCTCAAGTCTGATAAACTAAGCGTGCCATTTACGTTACAGTTTTAAAGCTAATTTTTATTTGTTTTATTGTTAACTGTTTTAAAATAATTCCCCATCAGCCTGGCATCTACACTGGGGCGTATGCATCAGCTAAACATTTAAAACCAGATTAAATAAGCGAAAAGACCACGTCAAGGTGTCAAAGAATAAATATTTTGATAGGTTTGATGTGACGTAAAACCCCACTGCAGCTGTCTGGCTGATTTGGAAATATTGTGTTAATTCAAAAACGCATCACTGCGCAAATGATGCGCAATCACTTTCTACAAGACATTCATAAAATGCATCAAACTGGCATCATTTTTTGTATTGTTTTTGGATTGTGAATTTTTACCTCGATACAAAAATTGATGTCGATTTGATGTTTTTTATCAGTGTTTTGACAAAACTGATTGCGCATCATTTGTGCAGTGACGCGTTTGTTTGAATTATAAAATATAAAAGCTAGATTTCATACTGTAACGTAAATGCCACAATTTTTTAACGGATTGAAGGTGTCTGGCTGACGTTAGACGCCACTGTAGATGTCTGGCAAGATGTCAGATGAAATTAATGACACCACCCTCTATAAGACATATCCAACATTCAGCTTTGATAAAATAACGCAATGCTGCAAAATTTTAATGCAACTTAAACAATCGCTTCCTCCTAATTGTCCCCGGATTGAAGACTCTTAGTATCCATTTGTTCATAGCTACCATAGCATATGTTCACAGAAAAAAAATCTTAGCTTTGCTAAAATAATATAAATGTCTGGTGGCCCTGGGCTCTTACTCTACAAGTTCGTAGCTCCCATCAGTCGTGAAATGAAATGTTTTCATTTCTTTTTTTATTAACAATTTTTTGTTAACCAACCAAAAATACACATTACCTACACCTAAATTGCATCTTGCGTAATTTTCTTACATAAATTGTTTGTTACAACCACAACAAATCGATTCGCATAAACGCAATAACATTGGTGGTCAACACCGAAACAATTTCCCAACTCTTATCCATTCCAATTATATCCGATGTCAACAGAACCAAAATACTTAAACCTCAAAACATCACCCATTACACCGCCTGATGGATTGTCACCCTTTTGCAATGTTCCGTAGTAACCACGATTTTGTTGTATGTGTCTCTCGCCGCGCCGCCGCCGTTTCGCCCGCCACTGCCCCGTTACCGTCATCACCACTGCCTGATATCCTAAAACCCCAAGAAAGCTTAATTAAAATTTAATTTGATGGATGACAATTTATCAGTATACGACTTCTCCGTAAACTTACCGCTATAGGTACACTCCCATAGCCAACTTTACTATGGATAGATATCTCAAGACTTTTCCGAACCCGCAAATCCGCCAAGCGCGGTTTTAGTCCGTTCGTCTTTGGTTGAACAACAAGACTGTGGTGGGATGTGAGTAAGTGATGAAACGGCAAAGTTGGGCGGTCGGTCGGCGCGGCAAAGTTGTATAACTGATTTAATGATTTATTAAAATGACACAATCATAAATTTAAATATTAAATTAGTGCTGCGATAGAGCTCAAGAAGGTAAGGTAGGCAGGGAGATAGGTGGATTTTGGCATTCCTTTGAGCAAGTCCATTATTTGATAAATGCCGCTAATGGCTTGCAAGGAGATATCGAACATTCCTCCTTTGCCATCACGCCCGCCGCCGACACGCCATCGCAATGCTAATACGAGTGTCTAGTATAAGGCGGCAAACACACATGTTAAGTACTTATGTGTACTCATGTGTTTGTTTCTGTATATGTTAATCTCCTTAAATCAAATTACCATCGCACATTATACACAAAAGGTCGGGTTCGAAAGGATTCAGTGTGAAACCACTAAAACCGAGTGATGTAATCATCATAACCATCAACATCATCTCGCTACGAAATCTCTCTTTTATACTCTGCCTGTGATGGGGGCCACCATAGCAGCAACACCATTGGCGTTAACATCATGAAGATGTGACATATGGATGAAGTTAGTTGCTGTGCAATTTCGCAAGTTTTCCCAACCAAAAGTTATGTTTCGATTTTCAAATAAAAAGCAAACAAAAAAAAAATTAAAAAAAACGAAGAAAAACGAAAAATAAAAACGAAATCGTGTCCAATGACAGCCGGCAGGCTGTCATATTTCCAATTTAGAAGTTGGTGCACCATGTCAGAAGTTTGACGTTAATTGACAGTTTGATGGTTAAAGGAATATTTTCCTTCTTTTTAATGTTGCGCTGTGCTGTTGTTATTATTGTGTTTGCTTGTTGTCCATCGATAGAAGGAGGATTATTTTTATTATTGAGGTTTTCTTTATTTATTTTTTTTTTATTGATAGGACATGGGAGAGAGCAGAGAGGTTAAGGATGTTGATTGATTTCTTCTTGGGTTACTTGTCGACAAGCATTATTATTATTATTGTGTTGTGATAGAAATGTGTCTTTCTATAAAATTATTTAATGGTTGTTTATTTAAAAAGAAAGATATTCGATAATGTTGGTCTGTTTTTCTTCCGCTATGGGAAATGATTGAAGTTATCAATTTTCAAAATCTTTAAAGGTTGCATAAGAACTGGGTAGGTATATAGTGTCAAGTGCATTAGTTGAATTTACGAGTTATTTGTCAATATACCTATTCGATGAATACCTATACGATGAAAGACGGTTAGTTTTTGTATGCAAACTAGAAGTTTGTATGTGTAGCAAAAATCATTAAACGATTTAAAATGATTTATAATCATGTCGCCATGGATTGATTTGTATTTTTTTTTTTTTGTGAATATGCGTTTGGTCAGTACCTCTAAAGAAGCTTTAGAAGTTTTGAAAGGTTAACTGTGTAAAAACTTGGGTTGGAGTACAAAATTTTCGGGGGGTTTGATTCGCTCGGGTTTGAATTCGAGTGGTTTTAATGTTTATGATTCTCACAAAAATTTAAATTTCTTTAATAACCGGTAAAAAAACTTCACAAACTGTGTTTTTAACTAACTCTAGAGAAGCTGTGAGTGCAAAAGTGGCGTCACCCCTCTTCCTTATTTTTATAAATGATCTTTTGTCTGAAACTTCTAATCCAATAAATTGTTTCGCTGATGATAGTACCCTCAGCTTCTCATATGCGTTTACAGAT
Source organism: Melangyna quadrimaculata (assembly GCA_949320155.1). NCBI lineage: Eukaryota > Metazoa > Arthropoda > Insecta > Diptera > Syrphidae > Melangyna > Melangyna quadrimaculata. Next base: position 207,175,061 of record OX439484.1, on the reverse strand, counting down.
TCTCATCCATGTCCTTCGGATGTGGAACTTGAACGGCAGCGTATGATAAGCTCATAAAATTTTGATCTCGACAGCATTGTCCAATGGGGAATCAAAAATCGCGTAGAATTTAATGCTTCTAAAACTTAATGCTGTCTCCTGTCGTTAAAGCAAAACCCAACCCAATGCCGCTATCCATGGACGGCACTTGCATCGAGGAAACCGGACAGCTTTCAGTTCTCGGTATGTGTGTCACAGACCACCTATTGTGGAATGACCAGATATTTGATGTCGCCATAAACGCTGCTATGTGTTTAGGTTTTCTCCGTAAATGAAAGATATTTTTCTCCCCTTCTGATCTGGCTGTGATCTAGAAAAGCCTTTATTTGTCCAAACTTTAGTACAATTCTCATGTTTGGGCAGGTGCTCCAAAAACTCACTTGAGTTTGTTGGACAGAATACAAAAGACAGCTCTAAAAATGATAGGTGAAAGATCTATAACGGAAACATTTACATCTCTCGAACACCGCGCGCCGTAATGTTTCGTGTCTTTCCCTATTTAATGGCTATTATTATAATCAGTGTTCTAGTGAAATAGCCAGTTGCATTCCTCCCCTTTAAAAATTCAACCGTAATACTCGCACACTTCTCCAGTCGCACCACATGAATGGGGAATGCTTTACCCGACTCGACTCTTCCCTCCCATTTCGATGTGCAAACGTTCAAAACCAATGTCCATAACCCCTTTTGCGCGCGTTGAATATAAAAAAAAAATAGTTTAAGATTCTTGAATATCTAATCTTTCGAACAAAAATATAAAGTTACTATTTGAAAGGCATAATGTTCTTGTTTTAGTCGATTTAAACCCAATTACAAAAAGTTGGTTACGCCACTTTTGCACTCACTGCCTCAGATATAATGCAAGATTGGTTTCGTGCCAAAAAAAATTTCGAGGTTTAAATCAAAACTAACATTACCATGATAAAGATGTCTAATAATGTGATTTTCGACAAGATGTCCGTCGCTCTGTTTGCCTGTGAGTCTCTGCTTCTGGGCGTCCTGATGCACATCGAGTTGGGCTGATTTTCTTGAAATTTGTGGTGTGAAGAATGTTTATAATATTTCCGAGAGCAGGAGTTTAAATGATTTTTAAGCTCATCTAGAACGTGTAGCTGCCATACAATGATTTTTGTTTTATCAAGGTTTCTCAAAAACGGCTCAAGCTGCTTGGATTAAACTTTATATACATTTTCTTTATAACTAGTTGTAATAATGTTGCATACCACGTTTTTTGCGTAGGTATATTGTTTTTACTTTTTTCTCGTTATCGATTTAAAAATGTTATGAACCCATTAACTACTATATTTACACCATCAATTTCTAGCGACATCCTATTTGTTAGCTACGAGAGCAAGTCCGTGCGATCCTTTTTTTCAAAACCATCTGCCTTGAAATGGAAATTGTTAAAATCAATTTAGTGTAAAATTTCCTTAGGGTAAAATTTTGCCGTATCTGGTAACCGTATAGTTACCTACAAATCTAGATTTATACAACCACACCCCCCCCCCCCCGCCCCTCTTATAAACACTTCACTCTTATACGGCTTATAAATTAATTTACAGTCAGTCAACCAACAATTTCAATGATATTTTACATACAAACAAAAATCCTCCTAACTTCCTTAAATTACAATATAATAATCTTCGAATTTGTTCCAACAATCTGCTCCGACTTAAACTTGTCAGGTAAAATTTGTTTCAATTTGCTTTTTAAACAAAAATTTCAATGCCATCGCACATCTTTCCACAATGAAAATTAATTTATGTGTAGGTAGTTCATCTAAGCAATTAAAAAGGACCTTTTCAACAACAAAAACAAAAAGCTTTTCTTCTAATAAATTCTTTAGCCTGATTTATTACATTTTTCGCTTGTATAGCTTTTGGGTATTTATAGGTACTTGGCAAAGTAGACTTTTGGTTGCCATTCCCCCTTCTCCCTGATATGAGCTTGGTTAAAATTGTCCCCGCACTTTTTCATCATCAATCATACTCATCTACTTGCTCAACTCTATATAAACTTTAAACATTTAATCTCTTTCGAATTTCTGATTCAATATTAGTGGTAAGTAAATAGCAGGTACCTGGCGATGATGATGATGGTGTTTAAGATGAAAATTCAATTATTATGAACTCCTTTGTTTTGGTTTGGATGAATTTCATTCAACCCCTTTCGCATATTTTCCAACTCAAATGATTGTAACTTTTCAACACAAATAAAACAATGTCCCCTGAAGATACACTACGTATAGAGTATAGATGTAGAACTTTATTCCCTTTCCGCAGGTCTATCAAGAGTAAGTTGCTTCAAAGTTTGTGGCATGATGATAGCCCCAGGCGGGAATACCTATACCTACCTAACTATAACTTCTGAAGACTTTTACAAACTTACAATCTAAACACCTATCAAGTATCTGCCCTATTTGTTTATCTTTAATTCATAAAGGCCTACCCTACCCCCTCTGTTTTGTTGGAATTTAAGATTGTATTCAATGTGCCCATCTATAGGTATATCTTGGCCCCCAAAAAGGTTTTAAAGGAAATATCCTAACTATTCAATAGAGCAAAGAGTGTACACATACAGGCACACACTAAAAATAAATTCCTTTCACTTTTTTGGATTAACATCTCTTTCTTTTCTTTTACTTAATACGTGTTTGTGTATCTTTGAGTTTTTTTTTTTATATTTTATTTCCTTCTATGAATTCCTTGAAGAAGCTTAATTTATTCCCAAAGGTCAAACGCAAATTTGATATCATCGACGTCATTATCATCATAGCCCCGTTGTATATTAAACACGACAGGCTAAAGAAAGTAAAAAAAAAAAACACAAAAATTCTAGAGTATTCAGATATCCGAATTTATAAATTTTTTTCGTGTGGGTTGGCCGAAAAAAAGAGAAAAGAAAAGAAAAAAACCAACAGGAATTTACCGGCAACAGCCGAAGGAAACATGATTTATAGGAATTTGTCCATAAATTTACGCCAACTGTCGATAAGAAAAGTAAACGAAATCTTCAACATGGCTGAGCAGCAGGGAAAGTTTATTTTCGCCATTAAAGGGAAACATGAATTGAACGTAGGTAGGTAGGTATAGAAGGAGGGAAGGAGGGAATGAGGGAAGGGGGCTTATGGTGGTGTTTCTATATAATTTCTTTCTATAATCGAGAAAGAGAGAAAAAGCAAAGGGAACTAATCGTGATCGTGGTGTATGTTTATAAGAGAGTTAAGCTTATTGCCCCAAAAACTGACTTTTGACACCTTATTTCTGGCCGACACTAATCGTGAATGTTTCCGTTCATTTTCACATCCGTATTTGTTTCATACTGATGTATATTTGTTGTTGTTATACTTTTGTGTTTTTAGGGTGCCATAAAAAAAAGCTATCAAGACTTTTATACTTGTTTATTTTAAGGGGATTTTGTATCCTGGTTATAGCTACAGCTATACGTATAAACAAGATGTAAGACAATTTGTTCACAATCGGACATCTAAAGGATCTTTTTTTTTTTGTTTAAACATGGTTATGCGCGACTTTGAGAAAAAACATGAGATGATGAAGGCTATAATAATTCTTTATTCAACTGTGTTTGCTAGATTATTTTAGGTTGCGTAGGTATATATAAATTTTGTGTACGACATATTATTTATTTTCTTTATATAGGTACCCCACTTAAGCATAATTAAAGTTTTTCTTTTCTTCTTCTTCTGCCAAAGGTTTACATTTAAGCAGCTTTGTATATAATATAGGACGAACTTATACATACCTACCTAGATCTTCTAATAAGCTTCTTAGATTAAGAAAGATACGAGAAATATAATTTGAGAAATTATATTACATGTTTTTATATAGGTAGGTAACTTCTCTTGTCTGGAGTGTTTGAAATGTTTGCTGATGTTCTTGCCTTTTAGTTGAAGCTTGCCTTTCTTAATTTTTAATATTTTTGTTGATTCAAAGCACCAATTTCATTGGAAATGGTTTTAAGGCACTTTTTCTTAAATATCCTTGGAATATAAAGAATTTGATGAAATATTTTCCATTCTATTTGACTGTTTTCTGTTTAAAAAATGCATTCAAAAATTTGAGTGGGTTATCTACTGCGTCTACTAAAATCTATAGTTTATTTTTCCTGTTTGAGTGGGAGGGCCAATTTTTGAATAAAAATTGACTTAAAAAACATAAAGAAAATCTTTGAAATTTGCACGTTTAAATTCAAAAATACATTCACTTACGTTTTTATTGTTTTATTATCAAAATGTAAAAAGTTTTCGAATACTTCCTTTTCAAATTCAAATTTTGAAAAAAAAAAAAAAAAAAAAAAAACAACGAAACGAGCATTTTTTGTCAATCTTATTTTTACTTCGAACTCGAGATAATAATTTTCCCTAACATTACGATAATAGAGAACGCAAAAAAAGTGGGTCTCGTAATTCTGTCTCTCTCTCTGTCCTCGCCCGAACAGCCTTAATGGCTGGAGGGATTTTCTTCAAACTTGGTATATCTATAGTGTTTTGTGACTAAATGCGCACAGGTTTTTTTAAATTTTTTCTCAGGACCAAAAATAACGGTACCTGCCAATCAATTTTTTTTTAAATTAAGTATGGAAATGCTACTTTTAATAACTTTTTTATTTCCATAAATTGATAATTTTGGGTACCTCCAGTACAACCATTTTTTTGGTTTTTGATTTCCTCGAAAACAGTTATGGTGAAACTTTACATTTTTGTATGGTAAAACTTGTAAAAAGTATAAACTTTATTTTGAACAAAAATTTAATTTTTTTTTTGTTTGAAAATTTAAAAAAAAATCAAGAAAATTTTTTGAAAACTTAATATTTTTAAAACCACTTGGTCAATATTGTCAAAACTAGGTGTAAGATAGTTTTTTTGTTGTAGAATACTTGAAAAAATTATCTTTCTAAATTCAAAAATAACGGTACCTTCCATACCGATGTTGAAAACCCGTTAAAAAAATTATTTTTCTCGAAAACGGCTCCAAGATTTTTGATAAAAAGATGTGCGTTTACTATTTAAGGTATGGCCAATATTTTGATGAAAACAAATTTCACCAATAACGTTTAATAACGGTACCTCTCATAGAACCGATTTTTTGGTTTTCAAATTTCTGTTGACAGCTGCTCCGATTTCAACCAAAATTTTTACACAAGAGCTCCTTCACAATTCAAATAATTTTACATATACAAAATTTCAAAAAATATATTTTTGGATTGAAAATTCAGTATCTTGAAAATGAGTTAATGAAATTTATTTTGTGTTAAATTGTATTTTATTAAATACTAAATGTTGTTAGATCTTATTTCTGAAAATGAGCGAAAAATTTTATATATAAAAAATTAGTTTTTAAGAAAACCGCTCCAACGATTTTTTTTTTTTTTATAAATTCATATTTTTATCAAACAAATTAGATGGCATACTTGATTTTGAGCTCTTACTTTCAAAGCCATTAAAATAATAAGTTTATAGTAATTTAAAGTAATAATTTATTTCATATTTTTTAATGATATAATATTTTGGAACCAATAGCTATGTACTTGTACATCAATTTCTAGCTACGTTAAAGTTGTTAGCTACGAGAGCAAGTTAGAGCGATCCAGTTGTGTCCATTTTTTTTTTAACTTTTCGTTATTAAGTAGTATTTTGGATTTCAATATTCAACGCTCTTATGAATTTTAAATCAAACACTGAAACATATTTCTCTCTTCAAATTATTAAAAAAATAAATAAAGAATTTTTTTAAATAAAAATAAGTAGAGTACGATTAAATAATTATTTCATCAACCGGTGGATTATCTTCAGCTTAGGTTTTACTTCTTTTTATTGAGATGGTTGTTTCCGTTATTTTTAACATTTTGAAAAGTAAAAGTCGTACAGCCATCCGGGTTTCAGTGCTTAATTTAAAATCCATAGGAGCATTGAATTCCTTCCCAGGTGGACGAGGATGGGAGGCGATCCAAGACCTCCAGCGTGACAGTAGTGCGTTCGACTGTCACGCTGGAGGTCTGGGATGGCTTCCCAGCCTCGTCCACCTAAAAAACTAAAAAGTTTTTTTTTTTCAGGGCTACTGCCTCTTGCGAGGAATTGACAAATCCTCCAAGAGTATCACTTGTCACGAATAAGTGCTTCTCGTCTAGCCGTTCGGATTCGGCATACAATTGTAGGTCCCTTCCATTCCTGTCGAAAGGCGCACACAGGAATGGTTGCGAGTTGTTAGTCACTAGGCCCTGGTTCTTCATGAGCCGTTGTGCCACCCGATTTATTTATTTTTTTGTTTAGGAGCATTGAAATCTAAAATCCAAAATTGTATCTACTTAATAAGGTAAAAGTTTAAAAAAAAAAAAAAAATTAGTATGAAATTTTTTTTTTTCTTCAAAATTTTTAGTTTTAAAACTAAAAAATAAATAAATCGGATGGCACAACGGCTCATGAAGAACCAGGGCCCAGTGACTAACAACTCGCAACCATTCCTGTGTGCGCCTTTCGACAGGAATGGAAGGGACCTACAATTTTATGCCGAATCCGAACGGCTAGACGAGAAGCACTTATTCGTGACAAGTGATACTCTTGGAGGATTTGTCAATTCCTCTCAAGAGGCAGTAGCCCTGAAAAAAAAAACTTTTTAGTTTTTTAAGTGGACAAGGCTGGGAAGCGATCCCAGACCTCCAGCGTGACAGTCGAACGCACTAACCATTACGCTAAGGGCTAAACTTTTAAAACTAATTATTCCAAAACTTTTTACTAAAAAAACTTGATTTCAAAATAAAATAAAAGAATGGATGTATTTTGAAATGATGAAATTTGTTATCAGCTTTAAAATAACGAAAGTGAAAATCAAATTGACGCGGCATTTGCACATCCCTTAAGCATACATTTTTATTCCCTTTCCAATAATTTTATATACGAAAGGTAGCTAAACATTTTATTTTTACGTAAGGACCTCATCCTTGAAGATCTGACTATTATAGTCGAAGTTATAATTTTTTGAAAGTAGCCATCGTGGTTAAAATTGAATTTCTAGAATGATAACAGTGAGTTTATTGTTACACTAAATTAAGATTGATTGATTACTTTTTACTTGATGACTTGTAAACAAAAATTTTAGTTTAAGGGTTGAGTTATGCTTTTTTCTAAGGTTTTGTATGTTCTTCGTGGGTCAACAAAATAAAAATTAACTGCAAAAAGAACATTTTTGCAAATTAGTTTGAGAAAAATAAATCTCTTTTTAATCCTGGTGTTTTTATTAATAACACTCTATGCGCCCTTCAACTCGCTTCTACATTTCCCCAAGTAATTTTTTTCTTATTATTATTTCTTTTAACATATTTCTTCTCTTACCTTCAATAAACGTGCCTTTTCTATTTCTCATTTTGATAAAAAAAAAAAAAAAAATATCGTCGAATAGAAGCACAAGCAACATCAACAGCAAGAGAAGTGAACAAATGTTATGTAAAATGAACCGAAACGCAAATGACGCTGATATGACTCCCCAAATGAAAATAAAAATTAATGAAACTTTTTTTCTAGAGTTCTTTAAAAGAAAAGAAAACACCAGAAATGAGAACAATTCAGTAGAAGAACGCAAGCAGGAGAGTTAAATTGGAATACTTTTGGCAAAACTTGATGTTAGAATATTGTTCGCGTCTTCAAAAAAGACTCCAAATGAATTTCATATAACTATAGCTAGGTTGATGTAGAGGAGTCAAAAGTTGAAGGTTCGAGACCCGAGATTCTAGGAAGACAAATGAAGGAGAACGACTAACGTTTTCCTGTTCATATTCTACATAGAGTAAAAAAAAGTGTAGGACGAATGCTTCCTTATTAATTCTATATATGTTCTTCCGTTTAATTAAAGCGGTAAAGTTTTGAATATATTTGACTTTTGACATTTTTTTCGGCCCGGAAATATACAAAAAAAAAATAAAACAAATCAAAAACGGAAATTGCCGACGACGATACAATTCTCATCCTTAACGAGTGTTTAAGAAAAAAAAAATATAGGTACCTCCCAATTTCATGCGAGTTAGCAAGATTTTTGTTTTTAAATTCTAGAGATTAAGATTGGGAGAAATCTACACATCAGTAAACAACACTCGAATAAACGGAGACACAATGCGATATCGACATCCGGATCCGCCATCGACGACATTGCGTCGGCTTAATGTCGCGTCGTCATTGTTGTCTTTGACTTGCCAACGCCATGGCTTCTCGATTTGAATTACATTTTTAGATTTCAAGGTTTGTTTATTGATTTTTAATTCATTTCATGTGAAAGCTTTCTTCTTTTAATATATAAATTAAATATACAAAATATCTTAGAACTTTGATGAGGGCGGTGATATAAGCTTTGCTTTGTTGCCTTTTGATGTCAATGAACTCATGAATTATACGCACATCCACATATCTAGAAATCTTCAACAAAATTATGGAAACATGTTATCTCTCTCTCTCTTGAAATTTAAAAAGGAAACGCTTTCTTGAGTGTTTGACAAGTAGGCGCAATTTTTAACTTTGCAATCCTCGCAAGTTGAGGATTGATTTTTTATTCATATTTATTAACTCGAGGAAAGATATATTATATGGAAGAGGCGGCAACAGAAACTATAAAGAAGACTTGATTTATTTTGAAAAGAACTTGTGTGTTTGTGTGGAATTGTTGATGAGATAAAGGGGTCTGAAGATAAATCAAAATCATTTGAATATTTAATAATGTAGAAATAGACTCAATTTAATATGATGTCACTGATTGATGCTTATTTTTAATGTACTCTTAGAAGTTTCTAAAAATATTGACTTTACAAAAACCTAAACTCTTAACAAATTGTGACAAATTAAGCTACGGTTACTTACTGACGAAACGATATTAAATATACCCCATTAGGCTAGAAAACCAGTGAGTTCTTTTTTAGCTCTTAATTTTAATAATTAGAGTTCCCTCATCACAGTCTCTCCTATACGGACTTGGAATTTCATAGCTAAATAGAAGGAAATATTTTAATGAATGGCATAACATTGCAAAATTGAACGTTATAAAAAAATAGGTCACAAGTTTAACCAATTTTAAAGTTAAAAGTAAAACTCAACTAATAAAATAATCATATATTTAATCATTACAAAGTTTGCGTTTCTTTTGCTATTTTATAAATATTATTTCAACTATCATTACCTACCTTTATCAAAAAATGATCATTACCTTTTTTATCGTGCAGTAATTTTCCTGTCGAGTAGTGTCCAACAGCAACAATAAATTTTCACTTTAATCATAATTCGATTCTTCGCTTCAAAACGATTTCGTTTCTTTTAACAGGCTCTAACTCTGCAAAACTGCAGCCGAATCTTGAAACTGTTTTAATTTCAACAAGCGCAGTTAGTAGTTTTTGCATAGCCCATAACTTTTTTCTTTTCGGGTAAAGTTTTTCCCCACAAACATTTGTTTGCATTTTAAGGTTTGTTTTTTTTTGACTTTGGTACTTTATATTCAGAAAAACACACCATTTTTCATTTTTTTTATTATTTAGCCCAATTGTATTCTCTTAAAAATAATAATAAGGTACACACTATGTTTTTAAAAATCAGTAGATAATTAGTAGTTCCAATTTTTAGAAAATTAACTAATCAGTCGAAAATATTAACTAATTCTTTTAAAACAATAATGATTGATACAAAATTTCTTATATTTTGTGGAAAATGCGTGAATATTCTTAGAATTACAAGAGCTGACAGCAAGCTTTGGAATAGAGGTAAAACCTCGAGCACGAGCAGTAGCGGATCTAGGATTTGGCTTTTGGGGTGGCTTGAAGATCCAGTTTTTTGACAAAAATGAAAATGATATCTAAGAGGTCTCACTGGCAAAAGCTCATATGTGTGTTGACAGTATGAGCCCCCTGGAGATCTCATTTTCGTGAACTAGCCAAATCAACTAGCAGAGTAAGTACCTGTTTTGTTAGAACTGACACTGGAAAGCACAGACAACAATATTTTACCGATTGAAAAAACTCACGCTTGAGGAATTTGGCTTCTTGACTATAGGTCTTGTGTTGATTTTGTATGTATAATTGACTTCGACCTTGAAAATATAAGCCCCAAGATTCTCTAAGTCCTAGCTAGCCGTAAAAAACAATTCATGTTGTATTTAACAATTACACTAAAATTGACACCTCATTTTTCTCAAATTCTAATCGAGCAGATGGGACCATCTGCATTTTTTTTTTTGTTAAATCAGCTAAGTTTTTGGGGTAAATTGTTGTTGCAATAGACATGATAATTATTGAGCCCCGACCCTGTTTTCTCCCAAGCTTTAAACTCAACTTCGGACTTTGTCCCAAGAGTAAAGCCCCAAAAACTTATGCATATCCATGTTCAGGTTGAGCCCCAACCTCGTTGATTTCTCTGATTTCCATCAAATTTAACAGCTTAACAATACGACAATAAAACTCTACACGTTGTAATGTATTGCTTACTATATTTCAATTAATTTTAGGAATTTGTTGGGGGGGAGGGCTTTAGCCCCTATGGCCACCGTCTGCATCCGACACTGAGCACGAGGAGTTTTTGGTTGGTTTTTCCTTGTTTCTAAATAATAAGAACATATTTTTTCTTGAATATCTAATTTTCTGAATAATTATAATTATATTTTTTTTTTTAAATATTGGATTTCCCAAGAACTAGTAACTGTTTGGAACTGCTTAATGGCGAAGACAGCCAAAATGCCACTAATAAGCAGAACGCTCCATTCAACTTAGAACATGATGGCCAAGAGTGCCGTCCACCCGACCTAACTGAAGGGCGGCTGGCGATATCCAAACTTAAGTCGTACAAGACTGCTGGTGCGGATGGCTTACAAGCCGAACTATTTAAATCAGCGGGAGATGAATTGGCTAGGAGCATACACCAGCTCATCTGCAAAATTTGGTCGGATGAAAGTATGCCCGATAAATGGAACCTCGGTATAGTGTGCCCCATCCATAAAAAGGGAGATGTTCTGAAATGTACCAACTACAGAGGAATTAATCTCCTAAACGTCGCTTTTACAATCTTGTCGCCTATCCTGTGTGACCGCTTAAAACCTTTTGTCAACGATCTAATCGGCCCCTATCAGTGTCGATTTAGGCCAGGCAAGTCAACTGTCGATCAAATGTTCACACTCCGAGAGATTTTAGAAAAATCGCGGGAATTCCAGATCGATACACACCACCCTTTTATCGATTTTAAAGTCGCGTATGGTAGCGTGAAAAGGGACGAATTATACAGAGCCATGTCGAGTCTCGGCATCCCTGCCAAACTCGTCCGCTTGTGCAGGATGACGATGGAGAAATCTCGCTGCTCCGTCAAAATTGGTAAGAACACCACCGATTCCTTTGATGTTGAGAAAGGATTGAGGCAAGGCGACGCGTTATCATGCAACCTATTCAACATCGTTCTTGAAGCCATTGTACGCAACGCACATGTTAACACCAGCGGTAGAATCTATCAAAAGTCCATTCAATTGCTTGCGTATGCGGATGACATAGACATTGTCGGCAGAACGAAGCGAGCTGTGGCAGGGGCATATGCGAGCATTGAATCGGAGGCGGCTAGAATGGGATTGGCGGTTAATGAGGACAAGACGAAGTATATGCTGTCATCGAGAGAGGAATCTCAACATCGTCGACTCGGGCAAAATTTCACGATGGACAGATATAACTTCGAAGTTGACAAGGTCTTTGTCTACCTGGGCTTCACTATTACATCGCAGAATGACATCAGTGCAGAGATCAAGCGAAGAATTACTCTTGCCAACCGCTGTTTCTTCGGTCTAAGAAGGCATTTAAGTAGTAAGGCCCTCTCTCAGAGAACCAAGGAGACTTTATACAAGACCCTTATTATCCCGGTCCTGCTTTATAGGTCAGAAGCATAGACACTGAAAGATTCGGATAAAAATCTGCTAAAGTGCTTTGAGAGGAAGATTCTTCGTGTGATTTTCGTTCCGGTGTGTATCGAAGGAGTATGGAGAAGAAAATTCAATGACGAGCTATACGGTCTATACAGCGACGTTGACCTGGTCAAAAAGCTGAAAATACAGCAGCTGATATGGCTGGGGCACGTGGAGCGTATGGACAGCAACGCAACTGCCCGACGAGTCTTCGAATCTAACCCCGATGGGGTACGCAGCAAAGGAAGAACCCATAACAGGTGGCGCAAACAAGTGGATGACGACATCAAAGCACTCGGTGTGCGCAACTGGAAGCGGCTAGCTAGGGACACAGCTGGCTGGAGGGGCTTGTTAGTTGAGGCCGAAGCCCACCCTGGGCTGTGAGCGCCATCAAAAGTAAGTAAGTAAGAACTAGTAAATTATTTTCTTGGCCCAGTAAGCCCAGTCAAATTCGACAATAAATTCGCAAAGCGCGATGTAGTTCTTCATTTTTGATATGTTGTTAGGGCATATTAGAGTAGTCTGTAGCTAAGTTTGCAACTTCGAAAAACCTGTGCTCGCTGCAGGAAAAATGCAACAGTGAAAATAACGCTAAAATCACCCCATTTTTTCCGACATTTTCCTTTATAACTTTGGAAATATGCAACTTAGGAAAAAACCATCCACTATAAACTTGACCACTGGTGCCATCACCATACCTACCTTAATACTTATTTGTCTGATTCATATAACACACGATCACGGGTTAAGATTTCCATATCAAATTGTGTGCAGTGTTTAATTTATTAAATAATAATAAAACTACCTATCTATGTAGATAGGTAGGTAGGCAAAAAACAAAACACATTTCCCTATTTTGTCACAATTCCTATCGATCGGTACCTACTTGTGATCTTGGTAATTACAAAATAATGCGCATGAGATATCAATTATATATAATTCACTACAATTTACCTACCTACCTAAGCAGCTTCCTCGACACGATCAACTCACATGCGATGGTGGGGTGGGCATGGGTATGACTCACATTAAAATGATCGTCCAACTGATCGTACATTCTTTCCACACTACAGTTTACAACAACAAAATTATTATATTCAAGAAAAATAAACCAACAACAAAATATAAGGTAGTATTTTAATATTTTCGTTCTTATATTCACATTCAGTTTCTTCGAGAAAGATATTAAGTAAGAGGATTTGAATGGGTGAAGTTATCGCTTCTCGGCCTTATGGCTAAGATCAAAGTGTAGTATCTGTTCTTATCAGCTTAACATCTGATAGATCCCCCATCGGGGGACAACAAATGTTAAACTGATTTTTGGAAATAGACGGAGTGCTAGGAGCTTGCTCCACCTCTGTCGCGGGTTGGCCCGGTATTGCAGTACCGCCGGGATCGGCCCAATTTAAAAATTGTATAGATATAGATATAGAAGTATTATCAAAATAAAATACTAAATTAAATAATAATTGTACATACTATCAACCGTTCATCATTTGAAAGCGAAAGTTAGTTTTCTGAATAAATTAACGGAAAAGATAATGAAAATAATGATAATTGATTTGATATCGCTAAATTGAAGAAACGAAATAATCTCATGTTTTAATTTTTTGTATGAAAGTTGTGCGTTGGTGTTGCTATTTTTGTAAGAAGGTAGGTAGAGATGGCGGTCACAAGCATCCTTGCTCGATGACCCAATTAACCCGGTAATGCGCCGTTTTGATACCATAACTCGTTTGACCTGTGGTAGTTAAAAGAACATTTTTTAAGAAAAAGAGGGTATTTGGTGATAGATCTCCCCGCCCGAGTTTAGCTGCAGTATGCTACGCTAAGCAATTTGCTGATTTGCCCGGGACGCATACGATCTGATCCCTTAGGGTGATCGTCTAGTCGCACACTCGGATATGGTAATCTCTGTACACCTCCGTCTGTTTGCACAACATGACTTGTGGTTACCAGAGAAAGTACCACCCGCCTGTATGACCAGACGCTTTTATTGGATTTAGACATGTGATGAAACTTATTAAGGATTTGGACATAGGAAAAACACCCGATAGGACCAAAGTTCGCAACTAAAAACCATCTACTCATTTTTGTAAGAAAGTTGTGCGTTGGTTTTGAGTATTTGTCGACTAAAATATATAAGTGAAAAGTTAAAAATGACACCTGACTCTGACATATTTTGATTTCGTTGAAATTTTTGCAGCATTTTTACTTGCATTTTTATAGAAATAATTTTGCGTGTAGGTAGCTATGATATCCAACTTAATTTGAAGCATACACAGAACGTGGGTTCTTATTGAAAATATGTAGCTAGGAAGCTATGAGGTATAGATTGAACATAAATAAATAAATATTTCTTTTTGTTTTCGTTTGATAAAAAGAAGTACGCATACGCCCGAGTGGACCATTATTTTAATTTAATTTTTACGGTACAATAGTTCGAGTAATTAATCTAGGTTCTGGAGGTAGGTAGAGCTTTAACGATAGGTTATAGTAGGTATGTACCTACTGTGACAAACAAATCAGTTTCTTATGAAATTTTGTTACGAAAATGATTTTTTTTTAGATAGGTGTAGATAGTTTTTTATCATAAAGACAAAAATATTCTAAAGATTAAATTTGTTGGAATACAAAAGGTAATCAATTAGGCAAATTTGGTTTCGTACCTATAAAGTTAGGCACCTACATATTCGCTTTGCTAAGTCATCTAAATAACGTGCAGAGTACTTATCCACTGCTGCGTCTTCCTATAAATGTTCGTTCTTCTTAAATGCTTTATCTAAATCAATCCTTCAAAAACATTCTTAAACGGATTATATACAGAATATCAGCTAATTATACGCGGAAAACCATCATCCAATTAAAATCGCTGATCTTCCCTCGCAACTTCACATCATCAGCAGCCCTATATAGGTACCCATTCCCCTAAGACACACTAAATTTAATTGCCCAACACCCAAAACAGTGGATTTATGCACGCGCTTCCCAAGGCATAACCCTTAATACCGCACCAAATGGAATACTCAGTGATTTTATTCGTTCTGTCAACGAGACCTACATATACCCCCCACCCGCTCCTCTTGCCAAATCATACAAAAAAGCCATGTCATGCATGTCCCCAACACCCTTGGGCTAAGCAGCACGTATATAACAGTACACAGACCAAATCGTAACGAGTCCAATTAAATTGAAGCAGAAGGACACGACGAATCTCCCTGCACTTGCACCCTCACATAAGAGTTCGACACTTCAGTCCTTGAAGCATGTCGGTTTTGTGGCTCGTGGGTCGCGGGGGCCACAAAACACTCTCTATACCAACGCACGTATACATGTGTACCTATAAATTTATATCATCAGAGACAGACACTTACGAAAGACACCAGTGGAAACGGAAAACTTAATTCAATTATAATTGTTCTCCACAAAAATCCAATAAAAGTCATTATTTTCTCCATTCCAACGAGAGGCGATTAAAAATGTCAGTGGATGGCTTGAGATGGGACGATGGGACGCATCATCAAGGAGGAAACGATATGGTTTATTTATATTTATTTAAGTGGGTGTAACTGTATACATTGTTGAGTCTTCCTTCTCTAGGAGTACCTACCTACAGACTTTTTTTACTTTTAAAAAACAACCAACGCCCCTTTTTTCCACCCTTTTCCATTGTTTAATTGCAATGACGCGCATCATATGAACAAATTAAATTGTATAAACGATTTGTGTATCCATCAGATCTATACATACGTACCTATTTTTTATTCCACCCTTTTTTTCATGAGATCCTGGTAATTTTGTTGCTGTTGATGGGATTTAATTTGGGCAAAACATTGTATATCTCGCGTTTATTTTTGTTTGTTGTTGTTGTTTTATTGGTATTTTTTGTATTCATCCTTAGCCTCAGACATCCAAAATCCGTCATTCTCACAGCCAGAGCGCGTTAGTTTTCGATTTATTTGCTATGCTACATTTTTCATCATACTGATGGAAACTGGGTCTAGTTGTTTTTTTTTTTTTTTTTTTTTGTAGGTATTTTATTTGTTTTTGGTAAAAAATAAGATACAAAAAAAAAATCCGAATTTCAATTAAACGAGCTATTAATAAAAATCAACCATTGGACAGCAAACGAGCGCGAATAATAACAATTGAAAAGGATAACACGTGTATATAACTATACCAACACACACTTGAGTGCATCTCATCATTTAATTTTTTATTTTCGAGTAAAATAAATAAATGTGCATACAAACATATGTATATGTAGGTTTGATATGTGTACCTACAAAAAACTGTTATAAATCGCACTTCACTGAACTAATGTCCAAGTGGGTCTGGGTGCGGATGAGAGTGCCCCTCACAACAAAACACAACAAAAAACCATAAATAAAGGTCTTTAGTGTACCCATAATCAAATGCCCACAAGGGAAATGATACTTTGCTTAGAATAATAAATTGTTACATTTAATTGTTCAATTTGTTTTCATTTTTTAGAAACAAGAGGGAGTATGAAAAAGATTTTGTAACATATTTTTTTTTTTTTTATTTTTTTTTAGAGATTCTGTTGGGTTATAGTTTTAACGTGAAATTTGAAAACCAAAATAGAATATCAAATTTTTTTCCGAATTGCGATTTTAATATTCTAAATTTTTATTTGTCACAAAATTTCAGATGTGGGACACACATCTATATCACATTTTAAGTCGCATATGATATTGGAATTTAAGTTGAATTGTTTTTCATTTTTTTCAATTTTTACATTTTCAAATAGACACACCATAGGTAGGTTCTCGTATCGAAAGTAAGGGGATTAGCATTGGATTTTTGCCTCAAATATTTTCTTTTTGTTTTAATTGTGATAATATTTTTAAAACTAGTAGTATCAGTGTTAACAATACGCCAGTGAGTTTGATAAATTATTAAGAGACATTTGAAAAATAATGGACTTCGGCAACTCATGTTATAAAATATATAAATTGGGTGGCGCAACGGCTCGTGAAGAACCAGGTCCTAGTGACTAACAACTCGCAACCAATCCTGTGTGCGCGTGTCGACAGGAATGAAAAAGAAAAAAAAAATCGGGTGGCACAACGGCTCATGAAGAACCAGGGCCTAGTGACTAACAACTCGCAACCATTACTTTGTGCCTCTTTCGACAGGAATGGAAGAGACCTACAATTTTATGCCGAATCCGAACGGCGGTGGACGAGGCTGGGAAGTGACGTCCACTTTAAAAAATTTCAGGTTATGCTTCTGTTATGATGTAAGGCTGCTAAAGAACAGATTTTGAATTGGCTCACTATATTTTTTTTTTGACTCAATACGTGTTAATTAACAAGAACCTACTGTTTTACTCTTGCTATATAAAACAGTTTTTGGTTCTAATCAAATCCTTTCAAACCTGAGTTGGTTCTCCGTCAAGATCGCCATAGTACATAAAATGTTTATACCCTATTGAAAATATTGATTACAACAAATTGGAAAATTATACTTTGAAAATAAAAAAAGTACGCATACGCCCAAGTGAACCATATACAATGTTTTGAATTATGATCTCTTGTATTAGTTGTAAGGATTTTGACACCATATCAGTACATATCTATATTTTGAAAGAGGATTAGATAAATGATTGATGTGCTTCTCACCACCTCTAAGGAAGTAAAGTAGCTACTGAATACACAATATTTTAGTCTTTAAAATGTTTTGAAGCTTTCCCGATTTGACCCCATCAAAGCAGTAGGTACAGTTAAAAAAAAAAGAATTTTAAAATTTGGCTATTAGAGCAACGCAATAAAGATGATTAGTATTGTATTTTGAAGAAAGTTGGAAAAACCTCAGCATATCTATGCAAAACGGAGTATATTAAGAGTCATCAAAGCTTGAAAAGGAGGCCTTATGTAAAAGAAGGCTTACAAAACCTTCCACCTCTTGCCGTCGCTCGTTGGTACAAGTTTGATTTTAAATCGTCAAAAAGACTATTGTTTCTCAACTTTGTTTTAAGTGTAGCGCCTCCCGAAATAGCCGAACAAATTCCTCATTATTCTATTGGCTCAAAAATAAATGGAATTGAGAAAAGTTCTGGCGCCGTTCAAATTGACGAATCAACTTATGATGCAATTTGTTTATTTCGAAATTGCTCTAAGCGATCAAATTGGCGTTTTGTACGGGTCACATAACTTGGACTTATCATTTGATTAGTTAGTGAGGGCTGAGGGCATTGTCAATACGCAAATGTTGTTAAAAATTAATCCGTAGTGCGGCGAAAAACTTTTTAAGGTTATTTCTGAAGCTTTAAACATTTTTGATTTCATCAAAAGGCGACCGCTGGTCAAGACCACTTTGCAAAAAAAAAAAAACTCACAAATTTCACTTTACGATTTTTCGAGGAACAATGTTTATGAAAAATAAGAATAAGAATTAGATGTAAACTATTAATTAAGAGTAATAGACCTACCCTAATCTTTTACAAACAGTTTTCGAATGGGTTGCCTAAAAAATATTAGCTCGAAATAGGGTTGCCACGCTTTAAAGGTAAATTTGTCCCTGTATTCAATTATTGCATTGAGCTTGTGCGGTAAACCATAGAAAATAAACTTAAGAAAATATTATATGAAAGGAAATTTAATTCAAGAATTTCCAAATACAAGATTTTTTGATTTTTTAAATTTCAGTATAGGGTAGATTAGGGTGAAAGTATTAAAAGATGGAGAACTCATTTTCTAAATGGTAAGTGATAGATAAATGATTTTCCTTATAATCGATAGATTTTCTCAAAAATCTACAACTCGAGTATAAAAGTTTAAAAGTCATAAATGACAAAATAGAAAAATCTTCAACTGGAGTATGAAAGTTTAAAAGTAAAGATGACGAAATAGATGTTTGAGAAAAATTTTACTGTAAATCAGTGTAACGTTTTATTGAAATAGGTATACATTATTTGTTGTTATAAAGCCGATTTAAAAAAAAAACTTATGGGTATTTATATATATATTTATTGTATATTTGTAGTAGCCCATAGCGTAATGGTTAGTGCGTTGGACTTCCACGGTGGAGGTCTGGGTTCACTTCCCAGCCTCGTCCACCTAAAAAATTTTTTTTTTTTCAGAGCTACTGCCTCTTGCGAGGAATTGACAAATCCTCCGCGAGTATCATTTGTCATGAATAAGTGGTCTCCTCTAGCCGTTCGGATTCGGCATAAAATTGTAGGTCCCTTCCATTTCTGTCGACACGCGCACACAGGAATGGTTGCGAGTTGTTAGTCACTAAGTCCTGGTTGTTCACGAGCCGTTGAGCCACCGAATTTTTTTTTTATTTATTTATTATTTATTTATTATATTCTTTTTTTAATTTACAGGAACCTACTACTCTGTGCCATACGGATGCCTATAAAATTTTTTCTTTATGAATATCTCTACAATATTACCTAATATTTCCCCAGTACTTTGCCAATAACTCTGCTAAAGCCTCCTTAAAACGATATACTTTTAAGTTTTCCATATAGGAATTAGTATAGGCCAAGAGCCATTTTTCCGTTCATATGTACCAACCACCTCCCAAATCTATTCTACACTCTATTTAGCGAATTTAATTAAATAATTTAATTTCAAAGATTATTTTAAATTCGAGATTCAAAATGTAGGTCATTCTTCAGGATTGATTCAAGGATTCAATAGGGATAATAACTCAAGGGCTTCATTAATCTCCATAGTCATCCCTCTTGCCATATTATATCGGTTAATATATCACTTCAAGTTTATCAACCACTGTGACTGTTTAACTTCCTGTTTTTGTTTGGTTTTGTATTTCCTTAACCCACTAAATTTATCCTTCAGTTGATGTTAAACAAAAAAAAAAAAAAAAAATCAAAATCTCACATTCAAAACTACTGTATGCAGTCGAGCTCATACTTTATTCTATACAGCACAGCACACAGTGTTGTTCCACACGCGCTCTCATGATTCGTTTAAGTAGATTCAGGGCCACCACAAACTAAATGAATGACATTTCATTAAATACCCTACCCTACACCAGTATCCTTACCAGCGTTATATTTATGCCGCCAGAGTTACACTTATAGTTGGTATACTTTCAATGACCCATTTTGTATACGGCCCGGGACGGTGCATCCCAACAACAATATCAACCCACTATGGGAACAACACTTGCATTCCAAAATGACAGATAAAATATAAAGTCCGAAAAAAAGACATACTTTGGGTGCTCAAGCACATAAATCGTACCCTTAGTGTCATTCACAGAATTGCAATCGGTGTGGGTGGTTGTGTGTGTGTGTGCGTGTTTGTGGATTGAATGTTGGTAGGTGCCAGAGTGCAGCACTCAACCTCTTACTACTGATGATGCGAACTTTCATCAACTAAAAAGGATATTCGTAAATATAGCTGACTCTGGCTGTGTGTGTTTGTGTGAACCTCATTTTGTAACCACTTCAAATAATTTTTTAGTTTATTGCAAAAGCGACAGGAACAAAAAAAAACATTACAAACAAAAAAATAATACCTAGAAAATCGTGACGGACGGACGTATGCAGAAGAGCATTCATCCTTTAAAACGGAAAAATATTGCAAGAACAAATATATTTACTTATATTTATTATTTTACGGGATGAGCAAAAGAGGATGTGGAGTTAAAACAAATATATATGTATATAATACCTACAGCTACACAATAATAATCCAGACGAGAACAATAAATTTCTCCCACACTCTTATCGCCCAGGATATGAAATATCCTGATGATGATGCTGATGCAGCTCACGCCGAGAACAAAGCACTTTACAAAACACAACAAAATGAAAAAAGTTTTTTAACGCTGAGTTGTCGTTTTCAAAAAGAAAAAAAAAATGTATATACAGCAACAAAAAATAAGTTGGCGGTGCATGTGTTGAGAGTATAGGTATGATGGGCCATGGTTCGGGGCCAACAAAGGACCGAAGTATTACAAAAAAAAAAAAAAAAATAATAAAAAAGAAAAATCATTAAGGATAATTCACCATCACATTATATGGAAAATAGAGTTTGTGCTTGGTTGTGCGCGGCCACATGGGTAAACTTTCCAGGGCAATCAACTTATACACATATTCAGCGCTAATAGCTAAGTCAAATATTGTCTTCCACATCCTGATGTTCTGTTTCTCCTCACAACTCCCTTTTCTTATTGTATGCTTGTTGAGATATATTAAATACCAAAGACAACAACAAGTTTAATGCTTCATGCATATGCTACCTATTTTGGCCCATTATCCTTTTGTCCGGATCATTACCCGCATGGCGTTTGTCGTTTCGATATTCTCATATGCTTATATACGTACCCACCACATCAATATGGAATATGTCTTTAATTCATGAATAATTCAAATCTTAAGCTATTATTTTTCATATTGGTATACAATAACCCCAGGGATCCAGGTATACCTGTTACCTAATAAAGAACAGCTAAGTACCATCGATATAGTGTTAATGGAGTAAAAGACAAGTCGTTTTATTTAGTTTACACACTATTCAGTTTAGACACTATTGGAGTGTGAATTTTTAAGGCATTGAATGTTTTATTTGAGTTAGAGCTTATCATTGTACGATGTATGTCCTTATGAAGGAATAGCTAAAGTCTGAATTTTTTTAAGAAATTAATTTTTCTGATGTTGCTCAGATTTTTATTGGAATATTTTTATTTTGGTGGCTTAAAATAACGTGTCTAATTTTTGTGTTCTTACGCCTCCAAAGCGCAGAAAAAACCTGACAAAATGTTGTATTGGGTATCCTGACATAAACACTTGTATAGGTAATCACATTAAGGTATAGTTCCATCCACACTATAATTTTCAAAAAAGTGCGTATACGACCGAGTGTTCCACTGTTTTTTTTTTTAGTTTTAAGAAAGAATAAAAATAAGCGAAAATAAGCGATGCCAACTGAGGCTTTTTAATGCCTTTTAGGCCTTTTTCCATTGCGTGAGGCTTATTTTTTTCCTAAAAGATTTTTTTTTATTTCATAAAGGTGTAGGTACTAGATTTTATATTAATCAAACAAAGAAGAATGGGCAAATTTGTATGGAAATTGGGTGCGAGGGGCCAAGAATGGTTTTATTATTTTTGGATGTAGTTTGGTCCTTCACGTACGGTGTAGAAGTTTTTTCGTTGTGGTAAACTCCAAACTGGTATAAAATGCATTTTTATGTTTAACACTTTAATAGAGTTTTAGAGTTTAGTTTAGAAAATGAAAGTGAAATAACCCTTAAAGACATCAGTCTCGAAGATATTTGTTAAAGACAAAGCACATACACATATATCATTTAATATTAGTACAATTGCCATACTTTGTACAATAATCTAGGTATATTAAAAAAATGTGTTTTTAAGTTAAGTGCCTACTCATGCTCTATAATCGGACTTATTTCCGCTGCTGGTACTCAAATATCATCGGTTTGGTTTCTTGTCCAACCTATACACCAAACCACGCACATAATATGCGCGCAGCATCCGACTGTGCGCCTTCCACTCAGACAGGAACAGTAATAGTGTGCAATAGCTGCTCTCCCACTC
The DNA here is from genome assembly GCA_949320155.1 of Melangyna quadrimaculata. Classification (NCBI taxonomy): domain Eukaryota; kingdom Metazoa; phylum Arthropoda; class Insecta; order Diptera; family Syrphidae; genus Melangyna; species Melangyna quadrimaculata. The sequence continues at coordinate 207,152,543 of OX439484.1, read as the reverse complement.
CTTTTGTGGGCCAATCACAATGTACGAATAATAATTCCTAGAAAATAGAGCTTAAAATGTCTGTCTAGGCTGCATTCGGATACGCAACAACCAAATGTCTTGCTCTTGGATATATTGCGTAAAACCTCTGTTCTAACATGTGACTTAAAGCTCTATTCAAATAGTCTTGCGGAACTTTCTTAAGTTCCGAAGCCATTGAGAACCGATCTGACCAGCGCCAGCGTCATCAACCAAAAAAAGCATGGTTGAGCCTTGCATTCGTGTAAAGAGGGCAATCTTATCATTTGGTACTCAATTCTTAGAAATCCCTAGTAAACTAGGTATAATTAGACCAAAATGCAATAGGAAAAGTGCAGCCTTAATAAGCTTGTCCTATCTCCGCCACCGGTTTTCTTAACGATTTGACTGAAAGTATCGGTTGGTTTCCTCTTTTTAAAAACCTGCGATGAAATAAGAAATCTCGTACTGTTGCCTCCTGAACTCGTAAAAGTGGCCTGGTAAAATAACCACCTGCTACGTATTGTGTCACTAGACATAGACTAGACTAGAAATAAGGATAACGCATCAGATAGTTTTTCAAAATGTCAACTGCCTCAAATATGCATTTGAAAAATGCATGTGCAAATGTCTTCATATCTCTTTTCCTAAATGCACTGCAACGAAATGCCCATACCTGAAAGTTACTCACTTGTAGCAGACCTTTCATTTGACACTAATTTCATTCGTGGCCGCTCGCACCTAAAAATGCCCATTCTCCTTTATTTTGAATTTTCTAAAAATTCTAAAAAAAAATATTCAAAAAAGTAAACTGTAAAATTTGTTTCCACCCTAAAACTATTGGCGAATTCCGAACACTTTCCATTACAAGAAACCAATATAATGTATCTTTATCCATCTAAGATTTAAAGGATCAGGATGATGACGACCTAGATTAAAATTTAAAACTATATTTCATTTTTACACCCATGTACCTACCTAAAAATCTTTTTTAAAGTAAAGATTTTTTTTTCTGTTATTTTCTTTATTTTTTGTTAAAATTGTGTTTAATTTTTGATTTAAGCTTGAAAAATGCGGCTTGTTTTGGAAACGTTCGCAACTTTTTTGCGATCATATAAAACAAAACAATCTGTGCAAAATGTCCTTGAATTCGGTAAACGTGTTCTCAAAATTGCATGAATACAATTTGTAAGATTTTAAACTTCACTAAGCTAAAAGAAAAGCTTTCCACTAAAATTTCTCAAATGCTCGTTATTTTCTCAGACACTTCTCAGGACTTTCAAATGTTCATGTCTCTAGTTATGTATATATTTTTCGCAATTTTGCATTAAACATTATATTAACACAGCAAATTTCAACTCTCTATTAATTTTTGGTTTAGAAATCATATAATCGAGCTTTATTTTATTCATCCTCATTTACCCTTATGAAACTTCATCCTTATTTACCCTTATGAAACTTCATCCTTATTTACCCTTATGAAACTTCCAGTTCTAAAAAATCCCGTATTTACAATATGAATTGGGACGAACAAAAAAATAGAAAAAGTATTTAACTCAATAAAATTTAAAAAAAAGGTACGTATACGCCAGAGTGTACCATTATTTTTGTGTGGCACTTGACCTCTTATAGAAGTCAAAGAAATCATTAAATCGACCATCAGTATATTGAAATAATGAAATAATGTTTGAAGTTAATGATTCATGTGCTCTTACCTAACGGTGATACTTTTCAGCATAATCTCATTTCTCATTTCACACTTATGGTCCATTAAGAAAAAAAAATTAAAAAAAAAAAAATGGCCTTGGGCACAAACACACGCCAGAGTAGATATACCTTATCAAATATAACTTTCCAATTTCCACATAACTGTACCTATACTTATACCTTCTTATATCAGAATACCTGACATATGGAATTAGTTCTGATAAACATTGACTTTTAAAGTGTGGAATAAACTTATCCTTTACCCAATTTCATTAGGCAACCAATTTCACAAATTGTTTATTAAGGAGACACTAACACTACATACAAAAAAGTTTACAAAACCTCTAGTTGAGAATATCGATTTTGGTAGGTCATCATGGACTCATCAATTAAAATTTCAATTCTTAGCAGCTTTTCAGTATTGAACCAAAAAAGAAATATCTCAAGGTTAATGGCGTAGGTATGTTTAGTGCGAAACTCACAAACGCGTTTAATTTTTAAACATTTTGAAAGTGCAATAACATTTTGAAAATGCATTCAAAAAAAGCAAAGAAGTCAAAAAATAAATATGCTTCCATGACACAATTTTCAAGTAAGTAAGCTTAAAGTTATCTTTCACAAATTTATAATATCAACAAAAAAAAAATGTTAAAAAAAATTATTTTTACATGGTTCTAAGCAAAACGGCGTTATATGAGAAATTTTTATTATTTTTCGGTGGAGAAAATTCTTAAATCGTCATTTTCAAGCTTCAAGATTTTTTTTACAAAATAGTTAATTATCTACTTTTTTTGGATTTAATTTATAATTTATTAAAAACTCATTTTTCATTCTCCTTTCTAAATTAAATACAAAATAATACAAATTAAAAGATATCTACTTGCAAAATTTATTATTGAAGGTATATTTCTCTTTGTATGTAGGTTAAATGAAATTAATAATTAATGACAAGAATAAAAATCTAAAAAAAATGACTTTGTTGTAAAGAATTTGAAAAGACCTTTTGTTTATTATTTTTTTTTTTTTTTCAATTTTTTAAAAAGGCACACAAGACGCAAGAAAATTAATTAATCAAAATTAAATTTAAAGTTACCCGATTTTCTTTTCTTTCTGATGACTAAACCGCAAAAATTCGAGTGACGAGGCATACATTGAAATTTGTCGAAACTAACTTTGTATATTTTTTTTTCGTTTGATATTTTCTAAGAGAACTTTAACCTAATGTGTGTGGTTAACAGGTAAACCTGCCAATACCTAATACCTATTCGATGGTATGTTGTTAGTTTATGAACTTTAAGTCCTGCGTGTGTAGGTTGGTTATAACTTATAAGAGTTCAAATTGGTTTATTAAAAAAAAAAAATAGGTAATCAAACTGAGCTGTAATTTGGCCTGTAGTTTAATGAAACACACAGAAATAAGGATTCTTAGAATAAAACGATACGTACAAGTTTCAATTACACGAAAATTGCTCAATGATTTTTAAGTTTTATGTTTATAAGTTGTCAAAAACAAAAGAGAAAGTTGGTATTGATTTATGGGTTTTATTTAATTTTTTTTTTATATATAATAAAATCTCTAAATTGATTGAACAAAATAATTGTTTGAATTTTAAAATTCATTTTGCCATGTTAGGCATATTATGAAATCTTTTAGTTTGCAATGATTACATTATGGTTTATGCAGTTTTTCTGGTTACATGAGAATACTCGTATATTGCATTACAATCGCTGATTGAATCGACATTGAATCTTCTACATTAGACCCCAAAAGAATAAAACAATGTAAACTGGTTTGATGGAATAAAATTAGCGTGCGTCGATCATACAATTGATTCCCTTTTGACTTGTGCTGAAAAGAAATTTTCAAAAAAGGCTATGTTTTTGTTTTGAAGCCGATTTAAGCTTATACCAAAAACTGTATTTGTATCTTCCCACATCACACTGATATTGTCTATTATTCTGTTTAATAATTCTGTCGAAGTTGCTTTTAGATTTCAATCCGGTTTAATTGAATTCTTTAATTCGATATTACAATTAAGTCTCGATAATGATTCTTTGAAGTTCCCAAAATGTTTGTATAGCGAATGATGACTACCAATTTAACTGCTGAAAAGCCTCTTTATATTTTGTAGATATTTTAGACTGACGTCTAAGAATTTCTATTAGACTTCTATATTAGCCGTGAATTTTGAGAGAGGGTATAGCAACTCAGCAACATTTTTACACGGAAAACACAAACAAAACTCTGTATAAAAATTTGTTTTGATACTGTTTTGCGTGTAAATATTTGACTGAGTTGCAATACACTCTCTCAAAAAACACGGCTATATTTACTTAAAATATTTTGACCAATATTGATGTATATAAATTTAACTTCGGTTAGGCTTCTATATAGTATCCTAAAATATGTAAAAGTTTGTACCGTCTACAAATTTAGCTTAGAGTAAGCGTCTATATAATTTGTAAAAGTTTGTAAACCGAATAACGTCGACAAATTTAATTTCTATAAGACTTTTATACAGATACTTAAAATATTTTGAACCAACTAACGTCTAAAAATCTGACTTTGGTTCTTCTTCTTCTTCATTTTACCGGCGATTGTCATGATCTCGAGGGGGACCACAACTCTCCCACTCAACTGCTTCCCCTAAGGTTCGACTTGTGGGGTTCGCCGGGTTGACCTCAGAAAACGTCGACAGGCCTCCCGGTTTTAGATTGTTCGATTTCTGAGGCTAACTAAATGCAGTTGTCGTTGCATTTATTTCATCCAAGAGTTTTTGCGCCAACCTTTCTTCTGCGATAGTGTTGGAACGTCTTGTGCTATTGCCTTTTGAACAAGGATCTCATGGCATCTTCTTTGTACATGACAGTACCAGCTAAGTTGGTCATGATGTATTTTGTCCAAGATGGTATTTTTGACGTGTAGGCTTCCTCGGATTATCTTGCTAAAAATCTGACTTCGGTTAAGCTTCTATATAATTTCTAAAAATTGAAAACCTACTGACGTCCTCAAATGTAGCTTTGCTCGGTCTTTAAATATTTAAATAGATGTCTAAAAACATAATTTCGATTATTTCTAAAAAGTGTTTGTACTAACTTAGAATGCAAATTGGTATTTTTGAATGTGAAAACTTTGAAAAAGTATATAAAAAGTATTGTATTCAATAAAGCAATGTATAGAAAAGGTTAGAAATCTTTTTCATAAGAAATTGGACAAAAAAATACAAATTTTAGCTTTTTATTTCATTTATTATTGACTTCTAAACCAACTATTGTAGATATGTAATAATACCTTTACTTAGTTATAAAAACAAAATTTACAATTTTCAATTTTTAAATAATAACTATTTTATCTTTTTTTTTGCAGGTGAGTTTTAACGAATTAAACGAATATTTCCAAACGAAATCGTGAGTAGGTACTAAAAAAACATAAAGTTAATTTAATAACCTAAATAATAAATTGGTCACTTACGCGTGAATCTATATGCTATATGAACGTGATATGAAATAACCTTATGATGAAAGCCTTCACCATCCGGCTTACACACCGTCGTATCAATCATGCTATGTCTATGAATTTTCAGTGCGCTTTGGTTATTTTCATATCCAACTCATGCCATTATGCACACCAGATAAATACGTATAAGTATACGCATAATGCGCGTCTAGAGTCCACTAATTTCCGCCCGAACTAATTACGCACTCGATTTCAAAAAAGCACTCATCAATGAAATGTTTATGTTTCACCCTCAACTCAAAATGCATATTTCATGCTAATTTTGCTCAAAAATCCATTTCCCTTTTTATAGCTTCTTTGTTTTTCATGTATTCTATCCCCCTAAATCGCTGGCTTTATCCAAATTGGTAACGACGAATAGCTCGTACTTGTGTATGGTACCGACCAATTAAACCAAAATAATCATAAACAAAATTAGCTCGCACAACACCCTCCTCTCTGCTCGTAGTCGCTAGCTGGTACACCAGATCATAACAGCTAGTTATAACGACGACGGCGCGAGGTGGATGGCGTTGGCCTTTTTTTTATCAATAGGACGAAAATGACAAAAACAAAAAAATCACCGCACACAAAAAAAAAGGATCATTAGACACGAATTCTAGGAAAATCTGTCCCTAGGTAAACGATGTGGTGTGGCAACGTTGATTACAATTGACAGTGATACCAATACTAACCAACCCCACAGATCGATGCTATGCGATGGATGTGGATGGCAACGGACGGCTGTGGCTAATGACAGGCATTTTGTAGTTCAAATGTTCGAAGAAATCGATGGGCGGAATTCAACAACGAAACAATTATAGTCGAAATCTGAACTATTCATATTCCCTTCAATTGTTTGCCAAATAAAATTGCACACCACTATCTGAATGGAATATATGTGTCTATACCTACATACATCAGTATACATACTCATGTGTGACTATGACTGCGTTGCGGATGAATGAATGCAGTTTTGCACTCCTGTGCTTATGCCATGCCCGTAGTTGTAGAATAGAGAAACCATTTGCAAATACACTGCAAACCTATAGCATCAGGATTTTATTTGCTCCTGTTCACATTTCTCTAATCAGTAGGCGGCTGGGTCAATCTCTCTTTCTCCAGTGCCAGTCAGGATATTTGCGGAAGGACGTTTGTAGACTATTCAGAGGATCCTATGATAGAAGGGCAATAAGTTGACGTGGAAGTTGTGGGAGTGGGGTCTAAAACTGCCCCCTTCGCCATATCAGAAGCAACTGACTAAGCTATGGCAAGCCAATGTGGAGTGTTTTCTCGTTTTACTTTTTTTGATATTTGCTTGTTTTGTTGTTTTTTTGTGTTAGGTGCATTATTTCAATTCGTGCGGGATATGAAAAATATTTTTCCCAGCGAGACAGAAAGAGCACAAACAAACAACGAGCTGTATAAGTGCAGCACAATATGAAAAATATGCGCTTCGTTAAACTTCAATTTTGTTCAAATTAATTTTAATACCTAGCTATAGTAATTTCTTTTGTTTTCCTATTTGTATTGGATTTTGTAATTATGTTGATAAAACAAACGAGCCTCTGGTCAAAATTAAACAAAAAAAATATACCTAGGATTTAAAATCAACAAGAACTGTGGAAAATACGTACCTAGATGCTTTAAAAATTAGGTACTAAAAGGCTAGGTACCTTAACTTACCTAGGTACGTTGTTTTTGCTTTTTTTGTTTTGTTCTCGGTCTAAATTACACGTGTTAGCTTCTTTTTGAAACTTATGCTAGGTATACATAGGCAGGTTTAGGTAGAGTATACGAAGGTCTACCTATGCTATCACACCCATCACCCGGACCTGAACAATCCAAGATAAGAAACTCCCATTAGATTCAAAATCTGAGATTAAAACAAACCCAATTAGGGTAGGCATACCAGTACCCGGCCACTCACTAGTATCCGGCCACTCACTAGTATCCGGCCACTTTTCAGTTAATGCCCAATAAAAAGACTTCCAAAGACTTTTTGTATATCAAAACAAAATATTTAAATTATTTCAGGCTTATTTAAACTTCTGGTAAAATTTGGCTAATCAGGGCGTCATAAATTTGTCAAGAAAAAAATTAGAACTTGTGAAGGTTTACCGCACTGTGAAAAGTGAGATTTACAGTGTTGGAAAGCAATTGGAAAGAGTGAAGTTTAAACATTTCTTTAATCGGAATTGAGAGTGAATCAAGTTTTTGGTTAGTGTTTTTATTAAAAGCAATACTATAAATAATAATAAAACCAACAAAAAATTAGGTTAAATATTCAATTTTAATGGTGGCCGTTTACTGTGTACTTTTGTCACTTTTGAAGTGACAGACACATTGTTCTCTCATTTGTTCTTAAACTAAGTTAGGATCTTTCTTTTATTAGAGTGAGTAGAATATATTAAATATGCTTAAGTTTAGTATCCGGCCACTATTTTTCATCATAATTATGAGCAAACAACAATAATGAATTCTCTGGCCGGTTTTTGGCACACGCTGTTTATGTATCCGGCCATAGGAGCTACAACGTTAAATTTTATTATTTTTGTAGCCCAATTTTGATCCTGTCGATAAATTACGTATTCAAGAAGGGAGTAATACAAGAATGCTCACAGCTTAAACAGCAGGTCCTATTAATGTCTGATTTTTGGAATATATCAACAATGATTGTTAATGATTACGTATAGTTAAAACGGACTCTTAAATTAATGTTTGGATTCTAATATTTACAAAATAAACCAACTGGCCGGATACTAACTCAAAAGTGGCCGGCTACTGAATTTCAATGGCCGGCTACTGGTGAAAAAGTACTTTTATGACAAAATTAATTTAAGTTTTAATTTCAAAACAACGATTACCTTTATATATTTTTTATTTCATAAACAAATTATCAAGGATTAAAAAAAAGAAAATGTTTTAAAATTCTATATTGTCAGACTGATTTTTTATAGGACACCAAAGTAAGAAGTAGCCCGTAGCGTAATGGTTAGTGCGTTCGACTGTCACGCTGGAGGTCTGGGATCGCTTCCCAGCCTCGTCCACCTAAAAACTAAAAAGTTTTTTTTCAGGGCTACTGCCTCTTGCGAGGAATTGACAAATCCTCCAGGAGTATCACTTGTCACGAATAACTGCCCGAGCAGAATGGAGTCGCTGTAGCTAGCGGCCGCTTGTCGCACTGTCAAAGTTAAAATATACGAAAACAGTACACAGCGCCACAATGAAAAGCTGTAGCTGCAGCGATCGCTGTCGCCAAAGTTGAATAGTTTTCAACTTTCTGCTTTTAGTCGCGCTACTTTTTGACTTACACTGTATGTAAACTAGACATTGGGTTCGTTCAACACATTGAGTTATTTTGTCATGTTTATTATGAACTGAAATTTGGGAAAAAATTGATTTCGATTGCAATGATTGTAGAAAAAAAGCATTTGAATAAAGTCTTATTATTAATAATTTGAGTATGTTGTCACTGAGCTCAAAATTGCACAACTTTGAGAACTCAATTTTAAAATTGCGCAGTGTTTACGCTACAAGTGAGGCCATTTTGTATGAAAGCTCCAATGGGCTTGGATGAAAAAAAGAAACAAATAAACAAATTCTTCACATTTATAAAACTGATGGAATTTTTCTAGATACTGTTGTCCTTTTCTCCTTCCAATTTTGTATCTGTCAAGGGCAAGGTTTAACTACATAGACCTACTTTTTCCAAAAAGTGCCAAAGGGAGATATAAACATCTATGCTAAAGACACCTGTTTGCAAAAAAACATGCGAAAATTGTTGACAGATAATTTTAGTCACCATACACGATTTTCAATTTTTTTTTGGCAAGCAAGTGTCTTATAATAGATATTTGTTTTCCACTTTTGCACTTTTTGCAAAATGAACACAAAAGAGTGCCGCAACTGGAACTGAAGCCATAGCTGAAATAGCTATCAAATAGTATCGTGCGTGCTATTTTTCATGTGCCCACAATGCAGCTGCACAAAATATTATTTCTTTTTAAAAGTTCAATAAAATATTCTGTGTTGTGCTCTGTCATGATGAATTTTGTTTGTTTATTTTCTGTTGTGTCAAATACCGGCATACTTTGTGTTTTTTTTATTAGAAGAGAAACATGATAGTCTCGCATTTGTAATAGAAATGAAAGCAACATATAGAACACGCCTTGTAAAAATTAGAATTCCAAACATCTGAACGAACCCAAACAAATCTAAATGTCAAAAAAACGTTCTTTCTGCGCTACACCATTGTGGACGACCTTTGCGACCTAGTGAGCGATTTTAATGACAGCTTGTGCTACAGCGATTTTTACCGCAACCAGCGACTTGCATTGTGTTCAAGGGGTAAGTGCTACTCGTCTAGCCGTTCGGATTCGGCATAAAATTGTAGGTTCCTTCCATTCCTGTCGAAAGGCGCACACAGGAATGGTTGCGAGTTGTTAGTCACTAGGCCCTGGTTCTTCATGAGCCGTTGTGCCACCCGATTTATTTATTTATTTTTAAAGTAAGAAAATGCGTTAGGTGGCCGGGTACTAGTACACTTACCCTAGGTTCAATTAACTGTAAATTAAGCTTAAATCAACAATGTAAAACAGTTAGGCCCCTTCTGTGCAAACATATTATTAACACATCCAATTTAGGTACACGTACTTTCAGATAACTAGCGCTGAGCAAATTGTAAATAATAATTATTGAGTAATAGGTACACAAATCGTTTCATCTAACGACCTACCTAACTAACTATATACCTACCTACCAACCTAAAACTAACTATCAGTTAGTTGTGACGATGATCAATACCTACCTTCGTACCTATTTATTAATGGATCATAACAATACCTATGATAAGTAGTAACACGAAGGGTACCTAGTTGTTCTTTAACTTTTTAACATAACATAACATAACATAGGTAGGTAACATAATGTATTTGTTCTTTAGGCGATCAGTGAAACATCATAAATGCTAAGCATTTTAACTTCCATCCATCGATTGATTCATCAATCAATGAAATAAAATCTTTCATAGGAGCGCCTTAAATTGTTCGCAAGCCTGAACAAGTCTTACAACATAGGTATAGCTGGATCAGTTACCTATTGCTTAAAACGAAATTCAATTCAATAACCCCACAAACAAACAAAAAACACAATTCGATCTTCAGTTTTTCGAACACAGTAGACTCTCGCACGAAAAATACACACACTGTTTGTATGTAAAATATTCATTAACAAACAACAAGTTTATCAGCTTCAGCAAACAACAATACACGATCAGTAATACACACGTCTCGATCATTTTTTTAAATTTATTTTCATATAATTCACAGTGCCTTCTTTCCAAATAGTTTAGTTGTAATACTTTGGATGGCTGCAAACGTTACTCTGGCTTCTCTTCAATGTCGAATAAATCTTTCGCCTTTTACTAAAGATTTCCGTGGAGAGGGGCACTCTAATGAGTCTAAAATAAATTTTTGTCAAGGCCTGGCGATTGTCGGGCCGATAATAAACTTTCAATTCAATTTATTGTATAAGTATTTTTAAATATTCGCTTAAGCTATTATACCTACTTCTTTGTTCATTCATTATCATTATTATATTTCTTTATCTCTATCATTTACTATTGATATCAAAAATATAAATGACAGACGTATAAAAGGTACATTCATTATTATTTAATAGCGGCGGCTTGGTTTGATACGTTGGTAGGTTTGAATTATCAAATTTTTTATTTTAATTTAATTTAAATGAAGAAGGTAGGACTGACGTAGGAGTAGGTTGTAGGTATGAACATTTAGCAGCTAAATTACTAAATTATTAAGCAGAGAAACATTTTATGAACATAACAGTGGCAGCCATGAGAGTTGGGTAGGTTAGTAAGTGATAGTTATTTTGTTTTATCATCATCGAATGAAGTTATGTTTAGGTTAAGCTTTATTGAATAGTTAGGTAAACACAAATAGAAACGACACCAGACAAAACGACCCCTAGACTATTAAGGAAAAATTTAAACGCAAATCGCGAAATTCGTGCCTCGGCGAAAACGTTTGTAGATTAAGCGAAAATAAGGTAAGAGGGATATATTTTTGCTTGCAGTAAAACGAATTGTATATATTATACAGCAATAACAACTACGTAAGGTAGGTAACGTTAAACGCTGCCAACTTATTTCAATTTATTTATTTCATCAATTCTAGTTAAACGAAGTTCAACTGACCTACCTAAGAGTTATTAGCTTAAATTCGCAAACAGGAGACATTTACCCCACCACAATGACGAAATTCCTATGATTAAGTTATAGGTAGGTATTTGTTCGTATGTTGGACTTGTGGTGGTGGTGTCCTTAATGGTAAAATGTCATCTTTTTTGGTGCACAACTTTTGAGAATTTACAAATAGAGACATTGCGATGTTGGTATTTAAACATAACACTACCATCATCAAAAGACATGGCGAAAAGAACAATTTGTGTAATAATATTAATAGTACGAATTTCCTAATTTCGGTGATTGAATTGAATCCCCCATAGGTCCACAGTTCTTGTGATATATACATACCTACATTTTCCATTAAAAATATTGTAGGTAGGTATGTTAATAATGTCTTTTTGATTTTCAGTCTTTAATATGCAACCCATAAAAAGATAATTATAAAACGACACCAAAATGCATTAGCAAAAATTCGAAGACGTACCTACCTAACAACCTAAGTTAGTAATGCGCCGAAGATAAACAAATAACAAAATGTTGCCTCAGATTAGGTAAGTATGTAGCTACATATATGTAGGGTATACCTAGCTATTTATTACCTACTTTTATACTCTGGGTTACCTACCTGCTCGCTTCAAATTCTTCTCAAAAGATGTAGAACAGAAGCTACTCAGCTCACTTAAATTTTGCCTTTAGGAACATCATTGTATGATCGTTGTTCGTTTCTCTTTTTTATAATTCACATTTAGTTTGTGTAGAAAATATTATAAGAAATCAAGCAAGACAACGGTTAAGCATACTTACCTGGCGTAGGGGCTACCGTGATCATGAAGGCGGTTCCCCCGGAGCGAGGCTTGGCCATTGCACTTCGGCTGAGTTGACCTCTGCGATTATTCCTAATGCGAATAACTCGTGCGTGTAATTTTTGGTAGCCGGGGATGGCGTTCGCGCCGCCCCGACATTAATAAATCTCAAAACTTATAGTTAGTTTTATTTTTGATTGACTCTATGGAGTTTTTGGAAGGCACTTGGTGGAACTTTGATGTCATTTTTAAAATAAAACACTTGTTAATTTTTTTTTTTTAACCACAATATAAAATTTAAATTTTTCGACGCGTTTCGTTTTAGTTTATTCAAATTATTATTTTTAAAGAATTAGCCTAGTCAGATCAGATGATCTTTTCATCTTTTATTTGGAATAAATTCAGATATTTTGAACTCCTTTACAAATGCTAATACTACCTATTTCTATACCGATCATAAAAAAAATTAAACACAAAATCGAACGTAATACGGTTGATGATCAGCGATCGCGCCGGCAACGACAACGAACGTTAATCCATCGATGGCGATGCTGGGTTTTCAAGTAAAGACATTAGAGTACGTTATTTGAATTAGGCTAAGGCATTATGAGTGAATACTTTTCCAGATTGAATAATTATTAAGGCCCAGTTATTTATCTTCAGTGACGAGTTAAACATGAACTCGGGTTAACGAGTTTAATTCCAAAGCTCGGGTGATCTGGTACTGAAAAACTGTGCCTAGCCCCTAAGTAGTTTTTAAGTAGACATAAGTCATTTTATTTAATTAACTACCTAAGAATTTTCAACTACCTACAAACAAAATATTTTCTTTGCTTCTGTTTCCTTAAACTGGGGTATAGATAGGTATAGAAAGATCCATATGTAACTATCGGTAGTTCCAGTTAGGTACCTATTATTAGTACCTAAGTGCCTTTCTATTAAAATACATACATACTCCCAAACCTTCGATTACCCTCTCGAACATCATCAATTGAATTTCAAAATATTTTCTGATAAAAGAAAAAAAAAAAAAATGTTCAACACAAAAATCCTTCACAAAAAAACCAAAACTTTGACAAAAAAAAAAGTTTTGCAAACTGACTAACTAAACAAACTCGCTGGTCCCAAACTAATTTAAAGACAAACCTCAACTTCCTGCCACCCAACTACCGTCAGCCAGCATGTCAATCAACTGAGAATATTTCCATGATTGATCCACTTTGGAATGCCTTATGTGTCCATATTTTCCCATCTCAAACAGCAAAAAAAAAAGGAAAAAAACTCTATTTCCTCCCTCGACATCATAAAAAATTCATTTCCAACCACTCCGGGTCAATTTGTTCCCATAATTTCACCACCAAAAGCTATGCCTTCGAAGGGTTTATGATGTCGTTCCTCGTTCTGAACCAAAAAAAAATAGACGAACAAAACGAAGCTCAAGTGTAAACAAAAAAAGAAGGAATACCCAAACAGAAACGTTTTGAGTTTGATTTTTTTTTTTTTCTGTCAAAATGAAAAGCATAAAAAAAACACACGGAACACATGTGATTTTCCTCATTCCTACAATCATCAATTAACTTGAACGCCGGCCGGCGCCGGTCAACGTCCAGTCCGTTGGTACCTAGTCCAGATCGACATAGCTACAGCAAAACGCTTTCAAAAGCTGACTGGCACCTTTATTCATCATTCTGCTGATATGGCATCAGGACCTGCCATTATGGAATCGGAGGTAGGTAGGTTTGTGCATATGTGCGAGAACAAAGTGAAGAGTCATTACACCTAGGCTATGCTCCATATCAGAAAAGTGTGTCCATCGCGGCGTGGCAGGACAGGATAGATTTTACGAAGTAGAGCGTCAGATAGCTGATGGTCCTACAGTCCCTTACTACCATTATACCAATCTATTGAGATCATCATCATAGTCGTGCCCCTTCATCTATATATCTCTCCATCGTCGTCGTCGGAATCGCTCGTCACATCACACTCTCCACCGAATTGAATCAGCACCTCTGCAAAACCACCTTCCCTTTCAATGAGGCTAATGCATGAAAATATTCAATTATGGGGATGGATGCATAAAACAGGCAGAAGGCAGCAGCAGAATCCGATTCTACCGGGTTTTTCCTATACTCCTATAGAAACCATATGTTTGCTTTTGTGTTGCAAAAGGACGAACTTTTTGGCCATGGCGATGAATGTTAAATGAATGATATTGACAGTCCTTGTGATATTTGAATTTGAGTATGGAGTACGTGTCTATGTGTGTGTGTTTGTGGGGACAACTAAAATAAAAAAAGGATAAAAGGAAGTCTACTGTACTGACATTTTTCTCCATAAATGTGTCAAATATTTACCCACATTTATCATATTAATTTGGGTGAGATTTGCTTTTGCGTTCAGATTCAGAGAGATTGGATGATCCTTGGCTTGTTTGTTTTGTTTTTTTTCCCTGTTTTCCTTTTTTTTTGGACAGGATTCAAAAAAATGTTTTCCATTGTGCGACATATTTTAATGGAAACATTTCGATTTATTATTTTAAAATACTCAGTCTCCGGCCGAATTTTAAAACCACTTATTGATTTTCCTCTGCGTACTATGAGTATGTATATAGAAATATGGATTGACATTGGATACTTTTGGCATTGGCAGGCCTTACCTATTATCGTATATAGTAAATAATTATCATATGTATGGGAATAAAAATCAGTTAAGGAATTAAATTAGCATCACTTTTCTATGAAAACTTAAATCGAATTTCAGAAAAAAAAACTTATGTTGATATAAAAGTCTATTATGATTAATAAGTCAGGTCATTATTGACTAGCATAATTTTTGAAAATGCTATCATTACGTAGTACACCTTTTATATCTTTATATTATTGGGATGATTTTGTTATTGCAAAAGAGAAGAAGTTTTTGTTTAACATCATTTACAAAGGACCACAAAGCTTAAATTTGTCCTGTTGTACTTTGGTTATCTTGCTGTTACTTTGGTAATCTTGAGTTTTAAGATTAATATTTAATATAACTTTGGTATTTAATATAAATTGGTATATATAGATAGACCAAAAGCCAAACTACATACATTAAAAATCAAGTGATTTGCGAACTGCTGTAAGTCATACTACGTAATAAATGGCATTTGAAGGGTTTAACCAGGGATAGCTTGACTGCTCACCAGAAAACGTAAATTAACAAAATTTTGCTTTTCATAAACATTTATTAACAACGTAATAAAAAAGAAACCCAAAGTTGAAACCTGTAGTTGAACTGAAAGTTGAAAAACGCTTTTATTCACTACTTTGAATCTGAACTTCAGAGCTGAAATTCAAAAGTTGACCAACCTGCAATTTCTAAAATATCCTTGGGATATTTGTGACACATGCCACACAAGACGTCATTTTCAACTTTCGGTTTGCATTAGAATAATTTTGCATTTGAGTGTGAATATGATTCTTTATTTATTTTGGATATTCAAAATATTTCGAAAAAGAATTTTATTCAATAAAATATTCTGGGTAAACTAAAGGGTTTCCCAATAAAAGGTGTTATTTTGAATAGCTCGCTATTTCGGAAGCTGTCACTTTTGAATCTGTAATTTCTTGACATTTGACAAGTAGAAACAACGCCATTAATAAAAATGGAAAATTCATTATAAAAAATGCATGAAAATGATCCGGATTCCGGAATTTCATCGAAAAATCATCTTGGCTGATGAGGCCCATTTCCACCTCGGTGACTACGTCAACAAGCAAAATTGTCGTATCTGGTGCTCGGAAAACACAAGATTTATTGTTGAAAAGCCTCTCCATTCTCAACGAGTAACTGTTTGTTGCGGTTTATGTCCGGCGCGCCGCGGCGGCGGGGTCATTGGACCTTACATTTTCGAAAATGAGGCTGGAGCAACAGCTACAGCGCTACCGAGAGATGATTAATAATTTTTTATGGCCGGAATTGGAAGCAACGAAACCATCGATCTTTTACGGGAAAAGTTTCCGGACCGTGATGTTATCTCTCAAAGAGGTGATCACAATTGGCCACTCAAATCTTTTAATTTAACACCTAGCGACTTCTTCCTTTGGGGCCACGTGAAAGATAAGGTCTACGCCAATAGCCAAGCGTCGATTCAAGACCTCAAAGATGGTAATCGTGAAACTATTGTGAGCATACAGTAGCCACTCTGCGATTTGGTGATGGAACATTTCATGAAAAGGATATTGTTGTGTAAGCGTGGCGGCCATTTTGGCTGATATTGTTTTCCATTATTAATGGCATACTTTCCTCTTTATATTGAAATAAACATCCGATCATTTATCTCACAAAATGCAATTTTTCTTTGAATATCAAAATAATACCTCTTATTGGAAATTTTTTATTGTTGATTTTATTTATTTGTTCCGAATAATTGGAATGCAGTTTTTATTCCATGTGAAGCGAGGAATCAAAGAATACGAATCGAAATTAAAAGCTGTACATCTAACAATATGAGGCAAAATCGCCGCCCACTACTTGAACATCACAAGACCGGCAAATCGTTCCGTATAAAACATGGAACAAAATTGGGCACCTTTTCTTGTGTTTTTTTGTGGGGAAAAAGGTACCATTTTCATAAAAAAATTCAATTACAAAAAGTATGTAATATGAAACAAATGCCAACAACACGCGGTTTTCCCAAGTGGCCCTCCATTTAAGTACTAACCGAGCCCGACGATGCTTGATTTTGGTGATCGGACGAGAACCGCTGTTTTCATTGTGGATGGATCGGGATCGTTAGGCCATTTAGTGAGAGTGGCAAAGAATAAACTTCTTTATGATAAGAACTGCACCTCCTGACTTTTGAATCAACTTCAACATCAGATCATATTCAAACTCCAAGAACACTATTCTCGACAGCAGCAGCGAAAAAGAGTATAATTAGATTATGCGTACCTATACATGTGTTTTGATTAAGTTTTTATTTATCAAATAAAGTTTGTATAGCAATTAAAATTGTTTGTTTGATTGCCTTTCAAGGGATAAACTTTCCTCCTCTGCATTATCTACGCTGCTGGAAAAAGATAACGGCCAATTCTCCCAGAAGTAGTTTCCACGAAACATTTTTTATTTTATTAAGTCGATTAAAACAGAGCTTTATTTTTATTTAATTATTTTATATTTTAAGATTTGAATAAACAAATGAAGAAAAATCCCAAGTTTGCTCGCTAAAAATAAAAAATCGGGTGGCACAACCGCTCATGAAGAACCAGGGCCTAGTGACTAACTACTCGCAACCATTCCTGTGTGCGCCTTTCGACAGGAATGGAAGGGACCTACAATTTTATGCCGAATCCGAACGGCTAGACGAGAAGCACTTATTCATGACACGTGATACTCTTGGAGGATTTGTCAATTCCTCGCAAGAGGCAGTAGCCCTGAAAAAACAGTTTTTAGTTTTTAAGTGGACGAGGCTGGGACGCGATCCCTCGCTTGCTCACTAACTTCTGCTATTTCGGGGAGTTGAGAAAATCAAAAGTCAAAAACGTCAACTTTGAGTGAATAAAAACTATTTCTCAACTTTACTGTAAAAATCCCAAAGTTACGTTCAACTTTGACTGAATAAATTAGGCCTTAGTCCATTCCGAGAGTTAATTTTTTGTATTAATGGCCTGCCTCACCTTTAAAGTGGTGTAGAGCAAAGAGTGTGATCAAAAAATACCCTTTAATCAAATCAGTCACCCCAATTACGAAATTTGTATTATTAAGTCGTATTTGGTCGTTTGTTGAGCTTGTGGTTTCTTTAATGGTAAAATACCATCTTTTTTGATGCAACATTTCAGACAATTTTAGAATAGAGACTTTGCAATTCTGGGTATTTAAACTTTAAAACATAATTATTAAAAGGCATGGCGAAAAGAACAAAAGGTGTCCGAAAAGTACACAAATTGTTCTTTTTACTATGGCTTTTGATGTTAAATTTAAATACCAGCATCGCAATGTCTCTATTCGTAAATTCTCAAAAGCTTTGCATCTAAAAAGATGACATTTTAGCAATAAGGAAACCACAAGCCCAACATTCGACCAAATACGACTTAATAATACGAGTTTCGTAATAGGGGTGAGAATTGCAAAAACTCGTCTGACTTCATTATCCTTTCTGTTTAACCGAAAAATCCACCAGTACATTAAAAAAATAAATTTACAAAATGGTTCACTCTGGCGTATACGTACTTTTTTTATTTAATTGATTTTTTAATTTTTTCCTTAATTGCTATACCATTTTAGCACATGTTAGCCAATAAAGAAGTTAAATAAGTATTTTTAAGTTGTTCTCTATCTATAATTTATTCTTTTAGTTTAGTTTTAGTCTTTTAGTTTTAAGAGTTTAGTAAAGCAAAATTAAAATCAACGATTGTTCGATTTGGTTTTTCAGGTCATTTTCTGTTAAGTTTTAATGCTCAGCTTTTTTATAAAACATAATAAAAAATCTTATTCGCAACAAAAAGTCTTATATTATTCTCTCAATTTTGGCTCAGTTTTCGAGTTAAGGCTTAACTACATGGACCTACTTTTGCCAAAAAGTAAAAAAGTGTGAAATAAATATCTGTGCTGAAGACAACTGCTTGCAAAAAAACAGTTTAAAATTGTGTATGGTGGTTTTATTTATATGTCTTAACAATTTTCGTATGTTTTTTTGCAAGCATGTTTCCTTAGCGAACATTTTAATTCCTCACTTTTGTACTTTTTTGCAAAACGCAAGTCTATGTACTAGTTAAGGCTTTATATTGCAAATATAAATTGCATGGTATCAATAAAAAAAATCGATAAAACAAACGGAAATCAATTTTTCCCTGTACTGTTAAATTTTGCAAACTTTCTCTTTATCGGTGATCAATGCTTACAGGTACTTAGGATAGTATTGCAATTGCAACATGAGAGCGTGTTTCTATTCATGTAATTTTTTTAAAAAATCCGTACCTACTTAAATTAAGTAGGAAGGTATCAATGCTAAAATTATATTAAATCTTATCATTTAATATAAAAAATATATTTTGTGTGCCAATGTTACATCACAACTATAGTATGCATATAGTTTTGTGTCATTAAAATAATAAATACCTATTCCCTTTCGTTTAATATGGTATCTGGATGGTATTTTATCTTAAATTCGCAACAAGCACTCCATTCCACAGCCATGTCATTGAATAAAATTATTATATATCTTTTAAGTGTTGAGTACGCGCACCAGAAAATTCCCTCAATTATCACATAATCACGAAAATAGGTTTTACCGTGCAGAAGAGGCAAAGAGCGCCTCGCCTCTTCCTCCATCATTAAAATCATTACCGTTGACACCAAAGAGCTATTATGTCATCAGAGGAATAAACAGGGTGTCCTATATTCGTCAAGAGTATTTTAGGGTATGATTCTGGAGTATATTCTAAGAAAAAAATTGTTTTACAGTTAGGGCCTATCTCCAATTTTGATATCATTTATCGGGAATTTAAGAAAAGTCTTACTTTGGGGTACCCTGAAAAAATTACCATGGGCAAGAAGAATAGAACAGGCTTAAAACTGAATATCTTAAGACTTAGAAAAGATGTCAAATTTATTTAAAAGCAATTACAAAGACTGGTATTTCTTCTAAAAATAAAGGCCTAAACAAAGTTTCTGTCGTAAGTACTTACGGCGCAATTACCGATAACATGGATCAGGGTACCCCAAAATAAATGATATCAAAATTGGAGATAGGCCCTTACTGTAGAACAATTTTTTTCTTAGAATATACCCCAGAATCATACCCTAAAATACTCTTGACGAATTAAAGGGACACCCTGTATACATAACATAGGTACTCGTAAGTGCTGAGTATGATGTTATGGTGGATACTGATTATGGTAGTGTAGTGTGAAATCTCAATATTAGTGAAGGTGTTGCAGTAAATTTTGCAAATATATGCATGAGTGCAGTGTATGTATAGCTATACAGCGATCAACATCAGTTAAGTCGCGCGGTTTGCAGTCAATTGTAAATATTTATGGTTACCCAGATGCTGTTTGATATAAGTGAGTGTGGTGGATCCTTCCAAGTTTAGATTCTTTCCTTCACTTCGCTTCGCCTATATGTAGCGAGAATATGTATAATTGTGGCATAAGAACTCAATCATAAATTCGCCGACTTTGACGCACCCCAACCCTCTCCCCTCCCTAAAACGACCACTCAAATTTAAATGATGACGATGACGAGTTTTGCAAATCATAATTCAATCAAAATTCATCTCTCGTTCAGCACATTTCCAACCCATTACCTACCGATGACATTGATGCATCTTCTCTCGCATATACTTGAGATACCTACTTTTTGGAGTCCTTACACTATATTTGCGTAGTTATTAATCAAAGTAAATGCTGTATAGTGCAATAGTAACTATACTCACAGAGAAGATACGTGTTTCTGTTTATAGAAAACCAAGTCTATTTGGGTGTGGGAATATGCCCTGATGATTTGATTTCACCCACTCTATTTTGCGTTGTGTGTAGGTATACGAACGAGTATGTTTCGCATTACTTTACAAATATTCAATTTTGAAGAAAACAACTTCCCTTTGAGAGCAAAAGTATATAAATTCTAGAACCAAAAAGGTTATAAAAGATTCCCAGAAGCTATTATACATGTATATCAACATATTTATGTAACCGCTATTTATTATGGTTTGGAATATAGAAATGGAAATGGAACTCCTGTGTTTTGTTTGAGTTTTAATCACTGAGAGACAGGAAGAGGGAGTGAGAATGAGTTACTTTAAAGCTGTTGGCTGGTGCTAAGGATTCGATCCTTTTCGGTGGTTTATGGTTTTTGTATCTCCTGAATTATATTATAAGATACACTCTGGTATCTGGTTGTATATTTTCTATTTTACCTCAATCAAATACACTTTGGTAATTGAAGGACGTTGGTCGGTCGGTCGTCGTTCAGTCGTCGTCATCTCAATTCTCAAACGACTGTTTCAAAGGAATTATATATCGGACTTACAGAGTTATGATCGATTTTGAGGTTTTGTAACCAGATGCAAAGTATCTTATTTAATTGGGTTTCCAGTTGTGTAATATATCTTTCCTGACAAATAGAAATATCTATAGATATTGTTTTTGAATATAAGACTGTCTTGATAGATGGTGATGTGCATTGGATTTTTAAGAAGAAAATGAATGTCTTACTTTTTCGGTAAGACTGGGTATAGCTAAGACGCTTCTTTATGGTTCCTAGGGCTAAGGTATAAAGGTTTTATTCAAAACCCAGAAAAAATTTAATTAATCTTTATAATAGCAGATAGATAAGTACCCAGCAATCTCTTTTATTTTGGGTTTGAAGAGATGGGTCTTAATAAAAAAAATTGTGGTTGGAATTCATTGAATGATGCTCAAGCACGTAGATAGTAAGAATCTAAAGACAATATGAAGTATCATAAATAAACAAATCATAAATAAAATTTGAAATTTAAATTTGTTCATCTTTTGAATTTTTTATTGTTATCTTTTCGAACGGTTGGCTTTGAAGTATGACTTTTGAACGCGTAAGTATCAATTAATCTGAGGTTTCCTTGTTTTGCAATTCATTAAAACGGTAGTTGTTTTGATACCTGATTGATATGTAACTCTACGTGATTTAAAAGCGTCACAATATAAATTTTTAATTGAATCGAAAAGTCGAATTGCCAACGATTTCCTTTCGTGAAGTAATCCAGTTATCAAATTCTTAACATTAGTATAAAACCGATATATGCAGTTACATTTAAAAATCATTGGCGCAAAATTTTAGACGATTAAGTACGCTGTTAAATCATTTTTAGTATGATACTAGGTTAAAAATTGTGTTTTGCTAATTTTAAACGAGTTAAGCATCGTAACTTGTTAACTACTAAAATGTTAAGCCCTTAACAATAGGCTGTTTAAAATTTTGCGTCATAAATTCTATTATAATGGGCGGATCTTTAAGGTTAGCGTCCTTGAAGAAAGCGTAAACTTCAGAGTATTTTCGTGTATACAATTTAAAAACAAAAAGTTCATACAAAAGAGTATGAAATCTTTAACAATGTCCAAAGAAATAAATTTTGCAAGGTTATTACCCCAATTCATATCTTCATATGAACATAATGGGGCGTATTCATAGTCATTTTAGACCTGGTTCTAAGTTAAACATAGGTTTAGTTGAATTTTCGGACGTTGATTCTCTGTTTTTAAGTTTATCATTTCAAAATATTTGAAGCTATTTGTGTAGCAAGTTAATTATTTTATAAAAATGTAAAACCAACAATTTGTAATTAGAATCAGTCTGTATTCATTGAGCCAAAATTGTCTTAAACTGTAGTTTATTTAAACCTGGGTCTATCTGCGACTATGCGAATACGCCCCAATGTGTTCAAAGTTTTTAAGCTCTTTATTATCAACTAGAAAAGCAGTAGAAGAAGTTGAATTGAATTTTCATCAACAGGTATTAACAAAAACCTTTGAATACTGAATGCGAAAATCTCGAATGCAAAAATCTCTTATCCCAAAATATCGAATGGAAAAAATTTCGAATACGCTCTGTAAATATTCCGAATTACAATAAATTTTTAAGTACATTTTCAATACTTTTTTCAGAACTACATTTTTTTTAAATCAAAATTTAAAACATAAAACTTTTGCTACGCCTTTTTGATTTCATAATCAACAATTTTCTTTAACGTTTAAGTAAATTAAATAAACAAAGAACATTCCAAAGAAGTACATTTTAAATGACAGAATCTTGAAGGGCTTAGAACTCTTTATTTTTAGTATCGTGCTTGCGGATTCGAAAATTACTGATTTTGCAAATGGATCAAAACTTCGCCAATTTTTACTTGATCTTTAAAAGGGACGAAGTGAGGTGTCCAATGAAAGATATAAAGAAATAAAAATAATATTTAAATTAAAATATATATGATATTGGTGACTACTCCAAAGACTCGCACACTTTTAATAATTCCACGCAAAATAAAATATTTAATATAATAAAATGTGGTGTGGTCATCTAGAGCGTAACAACTGCCACTTGTCTACCAAGTTTCACGACTTTAAGAATTTGTGTGTATGTCCTATTAAACTATTGGTATCGTAAGATATAACGGGGGCATTCAATTCTATCGCTTATTCGAAATTTTAAAATTTAAACATTTAACAGCGGATGCAATTAAGAATAAAGCTCACAAGATCTTTTTTGTAGAAGTTCTTCTAATCTACCTTCAACATTTTTACTGCAAAACTAACCGTTCGGAAATATACTCTTGATAAATTGTTTCAGGTCCTTTTAGAACATTAAAAGGAAGCTAAACACCAATATTCCATTTTCTGACAATTTTTCCAGAGTCAATCTGCTTAAAACTCCAGTTTTCCGAGTCGGTCCTCCATTTGAAATAAACAAAAATCTTATAAAATTCGTGAGCACCTGCTTTGATTTATTATTGCGCACCTGCACTGAGAACGTGCTCCGTTTGATACATACCACCCACTGTCTTAAATAAATAGATTATTGTAAATACTAATTTATTCAAATACAAATCTGTTTAAAATTAAATTTTCAAATAGGTTTGAAGTTTGATGTACACCCGGTGATAATTGATCCTTGGCAAAATACACTTGCGAGCAAAAAAATGGAATCAACCTATTTTGATATCTAAAAACATCAATCGCGATGGATACAATATTCAAAAGTAATTGTTAATGAACTCGTTAAAAAGAACTCGTTTTTGAACTTAAAACTTTAACTAAATGGTAAAATCATAAAAATCCATTGGATAGTTTTCGCCTTATCTGCCACTAACAAAAATAACGACAATAAAGTAGGCAATCATTTGGAATCAATGATACGCAATAAATGCGCCTATTGTTGGTCTTTGGTTTTCACTGTGCTGTCAAAAGTAAATTGCAACATATCTTGACCTATTAGGCTTCCTGATCTGAGCAAAAAATGGATACCACGCCTGTAAAAGTAAGTCAAGTTGTCACCACTACTGCAACAAGGAGTAATTTAATGTGCTGTGGCCGGTCAGATCCAACTAAGCCAATCAATCCTGCATTTCAAAGATCTACAGAAGGTTCAGGGAAACTTGTTAGTTAGTGTAAATGTCAGGATCTGTGTGCCACCAGTGCAGTGTTATGACTGATTCATCGTGATGACGTTTCTCCGAAATCCTACTTTGGCGGGGTTCGACGTCTAACAATAGCAGATGATAAAGAGTCGTTAGTTAATGGACAGTTGGAAGACGACTTAAGGAAGCAGACCTAAGCCCGAAATGCCCTGTCATGGGACCAGAATTAACTTCAATAAATGGGAAGTTGAGCAGTGTAGGCGCTTTACGTTCTCGGATGAGTGCAATGGATTTTTATGATTTAACCCTTTATTTAAAGATTTAAGTTCAACCTTTAAAACGAGCCAATTAACAATTATTTATATATATTATATCCATCGCGACTGGGGTTTTTAGAAAGCGATATCGAGTGATTCCATTTTTTTGCTCGCAAGTGTAGATTCCTACAGGCTTAATTGGAAGTGTCTTAAAAACCACAACATATATTTAAATTTTCATTTTATAATATTATGACGATGATAGCACAGGATGGAAAATTGCTCACTATCTATACCCAAAACAGCTTATTGATAAGGAGAATCGTGATAAGATTCCTTCTGCCTTTTTTCGTATTATATATCCTCGTTCTTTGAGACAAACAAAAAAAAACATCTGTTTCTACTTCAACTACAGGCGTGGTCGGTCGAAGACAGCACAGCAACAACAACACACACAAAAAACGACTGCTTCTATCCTTTTGTTATGTTTTAATTTCAGACGATTTCTCTTAGAAAGACTACCCTGCATCCCCCACCCCCCATCCCAACAACTCCTTCTGCCTGCTCAACAAGCCATACTACCGCACGTTTCATTTGATTTTTATCCTTGATGATTTGCAATATATATCCCAAGCGAATATTGAGGATTCGTTTTTTGTTTTGTTGTTGTTCTTTTGCCTTGCTGTGCGGCTAAATCAAATGTTAGTACAGGATTTTGTGCAAGTATATATGAGAATGCCACTGATAATAGGAAGAAAGCACTATACACACCCAAAGAGCATCACAGAAAGAACATAAGGATAAAAGATATGTCTGCATAGAGAATATAGGATTTAACGGATTTCAAAGTAAAAAAAAAATACATTTATTTTTTAATAAAACGATAATATTGTGAAAAGTTGGGAACAATCTATTTGGAGAGAAGATTAGCTTGTACGACAATGCTGGGCTTTGTACTTTTAGCTGGATGTTTTTTTTTTTTTTCTTCTTGTGAATGCGAAACGCACACGCCAAGTGACAAGACGATCCACATACACACACAAACACAGAATAAAATCGAAGGATTACTCTGGGCGGTGCCGACAAAGGAGGCGGAAGGTTTTGGTTTCAACAGAAACGAAAACGAATAAAAGATGTGAGTTTTATACCATACACTGATAAATTTTTGTGAAATGCTATTAAAGAAGTCCTTAAATGGGATCTTAAGATTTTGTGTTTTTGTCAGGATGATGTCATTTGCGAAAGAATAATATTTAGAGAGATAAAAATAAGAATTCAATTAGCATGCTGTTCGCGTTTTTGTGATTCGTTTAGAGGGCTTTTTGCGGGCACTGATTTAGAAGATTATGTAGTTTTTGGAAGGAATACACAAAAAAAAAGCAGTGTTTAGGTAATCTTTCGGTCGAAAGATGGACTTAATCTTGTCGTCTGGTTTGATTTTGTAATTAAAATTTTCTAAGCTTAAAGACAGCAATCCTTAGCAACGGCGAATGCGAAAATCTTACATGGATTTTGGTAGAAACAATCAGGTTAAAAGCTTTGTCTGAGATTTATGTAGGTACAAATGTTTAAGTATATAGATAGGAATTTGCGCTTAAAATATCAACATCAGCCTGTTCCAATTCTAATTGGGATGTCTTCTGTAACTTGAAATAATCTCTTCTTTGATTTTATCTCTTCTTTTATATTTTTTTTATTAATAAAACAATATGAGTATCTTATATCAAATTTCCAAGAGCCTTTCTATTTCTAGCTATTATTAGAGTATTGAATGGCTTATAGTCAAATATTTGGGGGTATGAGTAAAACAAAGTAACCTGCTCAATTCTCCATTTTCCAGAGTAGGTAATCCATGTAATATGAATACAAATTCTAAATACAAGAATTTTCATCAGCACTAGGGCTGGCCACAAGACTATACTTGGCGTGATTTTTGTAAGTCTTATCTTGGTCTCATTAAAATCGAAAATTTTCAGTCTCGTGTTGGTCTCATATAATTAAGTCTCAGTCTCGCCTTTTCTCGCGAGAAGTTTTAAATTTGCTGTCTCGTCCTGGTCTTGTCTCCGAAATACATATACGATTTTCGGACAACCTGTGGAACGAAATATTTTCGATATGTCAAAATGTAATTTGTCCCCCATAGAGTTTGAGTATGTGCAGAAGAAAACAACTATTTAACTGAAATTAGATTTATCAATTTATTAGACTCTCTATAAATTTCGGTCCAAATATACAGTCTCGCCTCGGAACTCGGATGCTTAAAAGGCAGCCTCGTCTCGGTCTCGTCGTGCGAGGCCAAGACTTTTCTCGTCTTGCGGGCAGCCCTAATCAGCACTTGTTTTGATTTTAAGTAGCACTGCTCTGTAGACATGTTCCGTTTTATTCACCATTGTCTCCAAAGAAAATATTTGGGTATATTAGATTCTAGACTTGTTGTGTAAGGAAGCCTACAGGGGTCTGTTCTCGGTCCAATTCTCTTTTGACCCCTATGTAAATAACCTAAAAAAAACTCTGGGAGCCTTTTTGGAAAAAAAAAAACACTGCATTTGGAAAGGAAAAATTGGACCGGAATTTCAGAAATATATCGCCTTGAAAGGAAGACTTTAAAATAAAAATGAAGCCTGTGATGTAGGGACCCACAAATATTGGGGTATCGAATATTAAATACTAAAAGTTTTAACATTGCAGTTTTATAAATTTGAACGATAAAGAACAGGAGTTTTTTTTTTAAAATATAGAAATAAACCTTTAAATAATTACATTTCGGAATCAAAAGTTGATAAATGAAACCTCAGTGCTTTCGGAGAAAAGAGATCAAGATTAAAAAAGAATAAAATACAAAAATGGATCGCTCGAACTTGCTCTTATATAGTTCCAGTGCTAAAAAGTGGGTAAGCATTGCAGACATAATGACATAGGTAAACATTTTTCAGAAATTAAAAAAAAATTGTTATGACAGTTTTTCGTTCTAGATGAGCTTGAACAAAAAATCAATTTTTCAAGATATAACATTGTATGCTCTGTTCCAAATTTAAACCAAGAAAATTTCGGAATATTTACTGAGGAACAAGATAACTTTGCCTTCATTTCCAAAAAAAAATTGCAAAGAACAAAGTAAATTAACGTAACAAAGAATAATTAAACTATGTAGTTGCAAAACGATCAAAGCATTTATTACAAGAATTTGGCGTGCAAAAAACTTATTTTCCATATATTTTGCTATACTTTTTTGTTTGTATTTATATTCATATTGATCGCAAAAAGGCTAGTAAATAATTTGTTTCTTATAAATTGAAAATAAACAAAATTGTAGCAGAGAAACGCCCAAAATTATGGGCGTTGCAAAAATTATTTCATTGAAGTATTGTTAGAAATTATTTTCTGAACAAACAACCATTATTTTTCACTATTAGATGAATTCTGCCTTTTAATAAGTGTTTCAATATGCTGACGAAGCGTCCTTGTCAAGTTTTCTTCTTAATCAGAGTTTGTTTTTTGATTTAATGCCGGCGTTCAAAAAAACTTTTATCAGTTTGTCGAAATAAATAAAATAAATAAATAAATTGGGTGGCGCAACAGCTCGTGAAGAACCAGCAAGAGGCAGAAGCCCTGACATAAAAAACTTTTTAGTTTTAAGGTGGACGAGGCTGGGAAGTGAACCCAGACCTCCAGCGTGACATGCCAAAGCACTAACCATTACGCTACGGGCTATCTACATCAGTTTGGCAAGCTCTCTATAAATACCAATACTTTCTAAAAGTTAATAACAATAAATTGACTTACAATGATACCGTTCATTATGTCTGCGAGCTATGATGATTTTACCATATTTCCGATTTTTCCAAAATCCAAACTTATTTTTCACTAGCAATTTTCTACTCAAATAAATAGATCCAAAGTTTCCGTCAGTATTTGCCCGTATCAGAATGTTAAGGGTGTTGGAGTGTGTCATGCAGAAGAACTGGACTTGATTCTCAGTCAGCCTAAGAGCAAAAACAGTTTTGAAGTGATAATTTTTCTTAGCCTTTCGAATTCGGTATAAAGTTGTAGACACTATAGTTCACGAGCTGTAGCTCCACCACGTTTACTTATTTACACAAATTTCGTCTTTTTGTTTTACCAAGCTCTCTTTTTTTATCATCCCTCATCGAAGCAATTACCTTAACTCGACGCGTTTATTTTGTCTACATCTAAAACTCCCTCCTGGTTTTAAATCAAATAAACAGTTATTTACACAAATTTAAACCCGGCACAATCTTCTTTCATTTAACCATACTTTTCTGCCTATGAATGTGTTTCGCAGTATTTTCTTTCAGCAGCAAAAGTGAAAACACTTATTTTTTAAGTCGAAAACGCCCCTTAATCACATAAAAATCAAATGTGTAAATTACCAACCATTCCCATTCAAAAGTCATAATGGTTCTTTCAAACAATAAACCTGAAGCAACGGCTTAAGAAGAATATACCATACCTTTATAGAAGAAGAAATAATAATTCTTATTAACCCCACCTCGGCACAATTTCGCACTTGAGAACTTTTTCGCACAGACACCTTCGTCCTTTTCAATTACTTCCCCACACAAATCCAATTACATTTAACCCCCTTAAGTCCTTCCAAATCATCTAGTAATCACATTAAGAGCTGAAATTACCCTCCAAAGATAATAAACTCAATTTGTGACAGCAATGCGGCAAAAAGCCTAATTCTTCTTCAGAATCGCAAAATCCTCCGCGACTCGTCTTGCCCTATGCGCCAGGCCATTCGTTGTCTTCGGTCGTCAGTTGATGTGTCGCTGGGAAAACTTAGCAGAACAAGAGTGGACAAGTGGCGATGTCTATAAATTTTCCACCATCCAATTTTGCCGCTCATTAAAAGTACGAATCTAACAATACCAACATCCAGCTTCTTCCGCAGCAAAGCGCTCTTAACGCCCTCATCTCTTTAAAAGTAGGTATAGCCTATAGTATAGAAGAAGATACGTAAGCCTGTTTCTGGTTCTACTCCTACATCATACTCCTGCTCCTGATGTTCTTGATGATGGTAGATCTGGATTGTAGATGCCTTCAACTAATTTAATTATGAAAATAAGTTTTCCCCTTATAATAATATAAGCGTATATATACAAATGAACAAGGAAAACTTGTAGCTCTCATTCTCAAGTATACCTCTACCAACAGCGAATGGAACATCTTCAAGTCTTTGCCATTTGCGAACGAGCGAAAAGCACAGAAACTTCTTTTGTTCATTTCCTTCCTCAACACAGATTGCGTCACTAATGAACCGCTGATAGGTTAAACAATAGTTTTTCCCCTCTCGCCGCCGCCGTCGGCACCCACATGCCGAAACCAACAATTCCCATCAACAATAAAAGGAAGGGATATGAATGTCCTTTCGATTCGAATTCGAATGCTGAACACACACTTCACACGGAAAACAGCATGCATCTTTTTTTGTGATTTTTAATGAACCGACCCGAAAAACTGTGATTTTAATTGAGGAGCTCATTAGAAGACACAAAATGCCAGAAAAGTGTCACTTGGCAATGTTAAAAGAATTCCGCTGAGTTTTTTTTTTTTTTTTTTTTTTTTTTTGTTAATCTCATTTTTTTTTCTGCTGTGATGCATAACGACTTCACACCACCAGCATCAGATTCTGCAGATTTTGTTGTTTTTTTTTTTTTTTGAGTGGCGTTTTTGTTAGATTTGCTAAAGCTATATACATACGTATCAGCTGGATGGATAGGACAAGGGTCGTATTTTTATTTCATTTGATCCGAAAACTGATTTCAATTGTCAAATCGATTTCTTTTAATTGTATGAGTTTGTTTTGTGTCAAATTTTTCTTTCTTCATGATGATGACTTCCTTTTTTTTTTAAATTTCCTTTTTTAATTTTTTTTCTTTGCTGTTGTTTAGCTTTTAGTTTGCAAGTTCAATTTCGTTGGTTATATTGACCTTTGAAATATGTTTGTTCATTAATTTGCGACTACTTGCCCTTTCTTTTTGTTTTGGATTTATTTTCTTCATTATATTTTTTTTTTTTTTTGCAAAAGATGATTAAATGAATCTCAAAACCTTTGGAAAGGAAAGGTGGTGGGTGGCTAACCTTAGTTATGAATTGTTTTGGTTTTTTTTTGTATTATCGGTAAGGTAATCATTGATTTTTATTTTCAATAACAAAACAAAGAATCATTTTTCGGAAAGAAATGTGTTTTGTTGAAGAAATAAGGGTAAATACTTCGTTGTATGGTTTTGTTTTATTTGAGTAAACAAAATTCAATTCTTGAAGGTTTTGAATGAACAACAACCACTTGAGTTGCCTACCACCAAGTATTACACTAGGCAGGAGTTATAGCTATTTCATGGCCGCCACACCAATCAACAGATTCCTTTTAGTGGTGCTTAGTATATAATTCCAATTTTAATTTATAAATTATTTTGCCGTCAACTGGAGTTGAACCTAGACCAATCTACCTCAGAGGCCGTTGCACTACGCATTGCACCACCGAGGCCACCTTATCGTGACCACCTTATCGTGACCAACCAAAAAACATCATTTTTCCATTACTTTAATGTCCTTAACAAAAATATTAGATTTTATCAATTTATTTTTATGGTAAGTTTTCTTGACTCAAAGAAGTAGCTATCTTTTTTAAAACTTTTTTTTTGCATTCATATTTTTTTGCAAACCAATAAGTCGGTAAAATTTGATTCAAATTGCAATAGTTGATTAACAAATGATTCATCTTTGAAAAAAACATTGCTTAAAAAAAGTTGTTGCACCATCAATCTTCTACAAAATTGTAAAGGCCTAGTAGCAGTAAATCTAAGAGAAGGGGTAGTGGGGAGATATTTGTGGAGCTTTGAAGAAAAGAACTGATTTAAAATAAAATGAAAAATAATTTAAACCTGCGAAGAAATTCATCTCCAGTTAGAATATTCATATTTTAGTTTAATTGCTAACTCATAGCAGAGTGCGCACACATAACAAGTTTGTGTTTTGTAACTATGTTCATAGAAGTTTGGCTAGTTTCAGTAATTGGTCAGCCGTGAATTTTTAAATTTGTTTTAATTGTTGGCACCTGATTTATGGGATATTCGATTCAAAAATACACCATCAGAAATGTGACTTAATCTACATGAGATCAACTTCCTTCAGTTATATTAGACAGTAAGACTTTTTAAAGAAAACATTTTCAAAAACTTACGGTATTTCCAAAAAAAACTAGTTTCAATTATTTTTGCGCCATATTTTTTTTTTTTTACTGATTTTTAAAGTTTTATGACCTCTCATGACGGTTTTAATAACATGCTTTTTTACTTGCGATA
Organism: Melangyna quadrimaculata; assembly: GCA_949320155.1. Taxonomy (NCBI): domain Eukaryota; kingdom Metazoa; phylum Arthropoda; class Insecta; order Diptera; family Syrphidae; genus Melangyna; species Melangyna quadrimaculata. The sequence goes on along the minus strand of OX439484.1, from coordinate 207,120,662 downwards.
TACGTAGTTTAGGGCAAGTTTATGATTCGTGCTAATTAAAAAATTCGAGATAATAATTTTCCCTAACATTACAATGATAGAGAACGCGAAAAAAGTGGGTCTCGCAATTCTGTCTGTCTGTCCGTCTGTCTGTCTGTTCCTCGACCTGCAGCCTAAACGGCTAAATCGATTTTCTTCAAACTTTGAACTTAAGGTTCTTATGGTATTCCCTAGAGGGGAAATCGAAATTTTTTTTAGCTAAAAAGAATAATAAATAATACTTAAATTGATTTATTTCGAAATCGACTCTAACGATTTTGAAAAAAAATTACGAGCTACTATTATTACTGTAATAAAAATTTTGGTAGGAAAACAAATTTTTTTTTCACGGCTATTAACGGTACCTGTCATAGAACCGATTTTTTTGTTTTTAAATTTCTTGTTAACGGCTACATTGATTTCAACAAAATTTTGTACGTAAGAGGTCCTTTGCAATTTTAACAATTTTGCATTTATAATTTTTCAAAAAAAATAATTTTTGGATTTTTAAAAAAATTATTTTTTTTTGAAAATTCAATATCTTGAAAACGGGTCAACGATTATATTTAAAATTTTGTGACAAATTGTATTTTATTAAATACTAAAAGTTGGCATACCAAATTTATTTGTTTTAAATTTTCAAGAAATTTTATATATAAAAAATTAATTAAAAAAAAAAAAACCTCAAACGATTTTTGAAATTTTTATTGCAAAAATTAATATTTATCAAACAAGTAAGATGGCATACTTTTTTTTAAGCTCTATCTATTTTAGCTATTAAAAAATAAAATTTATAGTAATAATTTATATTTTAAATTGTTTTGAACACTTTTTTTTAATGACATCATAATGTTACAGAACCAATATATATGCAAATTGTCAATTTTAAGCTACGTTCAAGTTGTAAGCTACGAGAGCAAGTTTGTGCGATCCAGTCGTGCCCATTTTTTAAATCAAAAATGAGGTGATTGTCGCTTTGGCTGAAGTGTAATTATTTTTACTGATTGTGTAAAATTTACCAAACAAAATTAAAATTTATATCTCGTCCTATTTTTTAGGCTTGCGACCTTTTGATACCTTAAGATTCGTTTTATTTCATCTCGATATAAAACCATATTTTATAAATATAGATGTTGAGCGATGGAATATGATTTTTCAAGTATTCTAGAAAATTTTTAAAAATCGTTTGATACCAAGTTTAAAAAAAATTGAACAATAAGTTTTCAAAATATTTAGTTTTCAAAAAATATTTTATGTTTAAATTCCAAAATTAAAAATGTTGGCAAACAATACTATTTAAAATTTTTAGAAGCTTCTCAACTTATAAGAGCATGAGCTTATTATTTTCTTGTGCGGCAATGGCGTTTTTGTGTGACGGATTTTTATTGCTTTCACCTATTATCATATATACATATTATGTGGTACACACAAAAACGGAGCAACTGTAGAAAAAATGCAGGTAAAGTTTAAGCTAGACAAAACCACCTAACATTGATACCAATTCAAGACTGTTGAAAAGAATGAATGCTTTTATTAAGTAAGCCCAATAAAACGAAGAAATATTTGGAAACGGTTTTAAGAAACCTTAATTGTCATTTGAGTAATTTAAGTTATTTCAGTGACTTTTTGTCGGGAAGCATTTCATTTTTTTGTTAAATGTCTATAGACATTAATCCACTTGATCCTTTAGCCGACATTATATTCATGTTTATCATTTTCGATTCAATTGGAAATTAAATAAAAAAAAAACTGTTGTAATTAAATGTGTTTACTTTTTAAACATGTTATTTAAATACAATTTTCCTTTTTTTTTTTTGTTAAACTGTGTTCCACGGATATCCGTTGAAACAAAAAAATAAGTGGATATTAATTTACGCATTTCATTAAGTTTTGTATAGCCTCTTCACATATCCACGTGTATTTATTTGTATGTGTGTGTGCTTGGTGTTCTGGTCACTGATGTTTGTTTGTTTTCCTGCAACTGATGTCGCATTGCTGTTGGGGTGCACTTGTGTTCATTAAAAATTAAATGTTCAATTGCACATGATGATAATTTTGGTTTTACTTGAGAATTAATTAATACAAAATATAAAGTTGTAAATATAAATTATATGTTAAATTACATAGGTTTACAATATATTCATGTATGTCCCTATGCGTGTAGGTTTAATAAATTGGTGTTTGACGTAACGAGTTTTTTTATAGATTTGCAGGTGTAGGAACAGGTTTTATTTTTGTTTGTAATTTGTAATGAATTTTCGATTAAAGAGTTCAATCATTAATACTTTTAACTTTATTTTGTTTGGTGCAAGGAATAAATAAAGCCTACATCTGAAAATGTTATCGAATATCAAAAATATGGAAAAACCTGTTAACCTACCCTATTTGTGATTTGTTTGCAACAAATAAAAAAACCATCTGCCGCTTAAAAGTCGGACTAACTTGAAAAAAGACTACAATTCTTCTTATTTCCTTATTTTCTCAGAACTATCTATTGCGGCAGGTTTTCGAGATGTTCTACCCTAAATGTTAAAAATTAACGAGATTCTTGTCGATTAGTCTTAAATTTCCACAAATGTCCGCAACAAGTGGTTCTTCATTCAGGGGGCCTTACTAAGAATCATCAACAGTGTTGCCTAATGAAAACAGTGTCACTATACTCAAATGTTTGCCTAGTTCAGTTTATCGAACATTTTTCTTTATTTAATCATCTTCTTTAAAATTCACTTTGAATTGTATCAATATATCCATCTCTTCTCTAAGAAATCGGTAAATTTAAATCATTTCCAGAATACATCTCTTTTTATGAAAAACTAAACTAAGGAATTTTCCTGAATTCTAAAATGACAAAGAATTCCCGGTAACCAAAACATCTCCCCTATGAAATAGTTTTTCATGATCATTGAATTGCAAATGGCAAAGAATTTCCCAGGATCTAAAACCTGATTCGTCCTTGAAAAATAACACTATTAGTATTTCATAGAATTTGCATTTTCTCATTAACAAATTACCCATCACCCAACCAGAAAGCATCCACAAATGGTTCAAATGCAATCGATCTCGGTGGCGTATACGTGACATTTTATATGAAACTTCTTTCATCGCTTTTTGGTTACAGAGCTAACGCAGCGCAGAACAGGGCATTGCAGCAAGCGTAGCCACGACAACAAAAAAAAACTGATTTGTGGTCACGTGGAAATGACATAAAACTAAGAAATACACAATTTTAACCCTTATGCAAATTGCCGTATTATACTCGTGCGGTACGAGTGGAGACCAAAGCAAAAATATTGGTCGATTGAGAGGTATAAACAACAGCGCCATTAGGTACGCCATCCCCAACAAACCCTTTTTTCACCATCGGCAAAGCTTATTAAGAGGGTCAATTGCAATAATTTTAATGTCACGCAAAGGTCTGCATATTGAATAAGTCTAATTATGAGAGTTAATAGAGCAAAAGCGAAAACTAAAAAAAAAATCAAAAATCGAATCACTCTAAAAAAGCCAAACACAGCCGTTAGCTTGTTCTAGTTTTGATGGAGAGAAGTCCTCCAAGCTAATTGTGTTTACTAATATTCCGATAAAAATTAGCATACACTAATGGGGTTGTGGTAATAATGCTTCGCTTTAGACAGCCATTTCGCTCCAAAAGAAGGACAAAATGGCTTTTTAACAATACGCGCGTTCAGATATCTCAATCCACATACACACTTACACTATATAGGTACAAGTGCACGCTTACAAACGCACTAACCCCCCCCCCCCGTAGGGGATGTAGTTCGATGGTTGTTGACGACAAGCTCATGGTAACACCAAGGACCTAGACCTACTTGCTGCTGCTCACAGATTCGATAACATCATTTAAGCCTGGATGTGGTTAATTCTCGGTCTGTCCACTTCTCCTGGGCACGTTGTTGCAAATATATACCAACGACGAATACTTCGCCATCCAAAAGCGGAGGTTCGTTCGAATACAGCACTTGCTTGAAATGCCGTACTCGCGCGGTACTCTGTGGTAAGTTTCGATTTTTAGAGCAGCATGAACAAAATGTAATTGAGGTGGTGGCAGATTGTACTATATAGTACTCGAATCTGTATGTTATTTTTTTTTTTTGTATCTGTCCAATAAAAATTTCAGCCACAGTGAGGTGGTGATAATGAAAGTAGTGGTATAGTTCGGACGCAGCCTTATGGCAAGGTAGTGCTATATGCGCTATTATTTTGGTTTAATCGATTTCGATGGCGAGTAATTATAATCGTTTTCGTGCAAAATTGATAATTGTTAGCCTGGTGAAGGTATAGGGTTTGGTTTTTGGTTATATGTATGTTAGCTCTTCAGAGCGAGCGTATAAACGTTATGTCAGTAGGTATGTGATTTTAGTAACCGAGCTTTCAAGTACTGGAAATAGTAGAGCCACGCTAACGCTCAATTTAATTGAATAATTGCGGCAACCCATGGAAAGGGTAAGGTAACTTAAAACAAAACAAAAAAAAAAAAAAAATCAAAAAAGATCGGTAATGAATTAGGTTTTTAAATGCAAGTTTTATAATAGTTACGATATAGAGGAGAAGGGTGAAAGTTGGTTATTTGAAAATGTTTGGTTTTGAATGTATGCTCGAACATTGAATGGAATTTGCATTTTATTAGAGAAATTAAGGATATTTAATGATGATGAAATTTTATACAGGTTCGTGTAAATGTGGAAAAGTTTAATAAAATGAGGTAATGGCTATCGTGGTTGGAATTTAAAACAAAAATCCATTTTTTTTTTTTTTTTTTTTTTGCTAAAGCCATTTTACAATTAAATTGGAAAAAGAGTAGAACATTTATTTATTACTATTTACAGTATATTGAGCTTGAATGAATTTTCGTTTTCTGAAAAACAAAAATTTGTTAACCGAAGCAAACAAATTGAAATGTTGGTAAATTGGGTTAAAATATGGCGCTGAATTCAATTTTTGAAATATATTCACTAATAAAACCTTGAAAGTCAATAATAGTCAGTTTTTAATAAAACAGATTTTTTAAACATTAATTTGTAATTTTAAAAAATTCAACTTCGTCTCCACAAGTCATCAAAATGCCCGACTAAAAAAAAAACTCTTTACTCTCTTAACAAGTAGCGCGTAACATTTTTCACTAAATCAAAACATAGGTCTGCTCAGTCCCAAGTCTCTGAAGAACATTCTAGTCTAAAAGATGTGCTATAGAAGCATTTGATCCGATAGTGGTATGAAGAGAACATTTTACTGGTCCGATAATAGAAAAATATTTCATAGTCTAGGAATCGGACCCGAAACATAACGCCAACCTTTCCTGCTCGCTAAGAATCCTGTTTAAGAAATATTTGTCAGGAAGCGATACGTTCTTACTCTACCTCAATATAATTTAGCGTCAACATTTTTTTAATGTTTTGCGAAACTTGTATTTATTTTTGCAAAAAATGAAGATGTCCAAATTTTTGATAGTATAAAAAAACTTGACTTTGCATTATTACAAGCGAATAACAACAATCACACAACGCATTTTTTTAAATTGTCGAATGGTGCCCTACTCGTAGTAGCTCACTTTAACGAACTGTTGTCGTTGTGAGTTAGAATTATCCGATTCTGTAGATATTTTGTATGTAATCCCTATACACTGTTTTAGCAATAAGATTTGCCTTACTTTGCTTTACTTATGGTGGCGCTTCAGTCCGGTGTGGACCAGGGCCTCAACCAATAAGCATTCTCGAGGTTGAGCGTTGAGGTCCTCTTCCATTGTCTGCGCCACCAGTTTCCCGGTCTTCCTTTACTGCGCCGTCCCTCGGGGATGGATTCAAAGACTTTTCGGGCCGGAGCATTGTTGTCCATCCGCTGTACATGACCCAGCCACCTGAGTCGTTGCCTTTTCACTTTTGTCGATCGATGTCACTGTACAGCCCGTACAGTTGTGGTTTCTTGTTCTCCATTACCCGTCTATGCATACGGAACCAAACACTATCCGAAGAATTTTTCTCTCGAATATTCCCAAAGCGTACTCATCCGCCGTTAACAGGGTCCATGCTTCCGCACCATACAGCAGGACGGGAATAATGAGTGTTTTGTAGGGGGACACTTTAGTCATTCGAGAGAGGGCTTTACTCCTCAAATACCTTCTTAGCCCAAAGAAACAGCGATTTGCAAGAGTTATCTTTCGTTTAATCTCAGCGCTGGTACCATTGTCTGAATTGATAGCGAAGCCCAGGTAGACAGAGTCCTTAACTACCTAAGTTTTACCTATTTGCTTATATAATCAATGTATAGAAACCCAGAGATAAATAATATTTTAAGGATTGTATAACTATTTTATAGGACACCTTGCTCGTTTTAAAAGATTATTATATTCTGATTAAAGAATAATCAGTTTATCGCTTCTGCGATGCTAATATTTTTGATCCTAAATAGCTATTTAGAAAATAACATGAGCGCTATAGCGAAGAATGACACTTGAAAAGTATGATATCAGTCAGAAGCAATTTTGTAAGTTCGGCTGTCAAGCAACCAAATGTTAAATTCCATTGAAAGATTTTCATAATGTCTGATTTCAATGATAATGTATTAAAAACTTCTTAATTTTTCGCTTCTGGAGTTATGCTGGAGATATTATCGAAAATATTACAACCCCTCCTCCAGCTACTTTGGTGAATTTTAAAGTTTACATCAATTTACTTCAATTTTCTTTTAACAAAAAGACTACGAATTTAACTCACTTTTTTTTTTTTTTAATATTCCACGCGCGCAAAGGGGTTATGACTACCATTAACATGTTTTTAGCACAGCACGAGCGATTAGGTAAATAGGAGAGGATTTAGAAGGAGATGCCGATGCACATTGGTTTTGAACGTTTGCATATCGAAATGAGAGGGGAAAGTTGAGTCGGGTAGAGCATTCCACAATCATGTGGTGCGACGTGCGACTGAATCTCTGCACATTACAGTACGTCCGAAGTTGGGCTCAAGGGTAAACTGATGGGAATTCCTAGAAGCGCGAGTATTACGGTTGAATTTTTTAAGGGGAGGAATGCAACTGGCTATTTCACTAGAACACTGATTATAATAATAGCGATAAAATAGAGAAAGACACGAAACATTACGGCGGTGTTTGATTTGCGTTTAGTAATAAGATTTTTGGACTAAAAAAGTCTTATCTTCAACAAAAAACTATTTCTCAAACAATTCAAAAAAGATTTTCTATAAGTTTTATAAAATAAAAAAATTATGAAATCTTAATCAGAGTTTAAAAAATGTTTCCAAAGTGAGGCGTTTCTCATATGCTTTTGAAGAACTTACAAATAAACAATTAATTGCTTCAGAATTCTGAGTTCACTCTGAATTGCTTTTGAAATAATTCGCAGACAGGTGCTCCAAATTTAAAAAGAATACCTGATAATCAAAACTTTTTTAATTAGAAAAACGTGGGTTACTAATTTGTTGCCATACCTAGTAGTCCTTTTAAAGAAATAAAATGTTGCAATATGACAATATACCCATTATGTAGAAATTTTGTGAAGGGGGGAGCAACCCATCAGTTTTAAAATTCTTTTTAGCAGGAACTCTCATATCAGAACTCACTGTGAATTGTTCGCATGGGGATTCTAGAAAAAACCACCATAAACTTGTTTCACATATTCTGTCTGTCGGTACTTTTTCTTAGTCAATACCTGTGGGTTTCTTTAAAGGTGTTTGTATGTAATGTATGTATAAGTCACTGTAATCTGACTCACCTGTTAACTTATTTGAACAAGAAAAATAAATTGAGCTTTATAACTCTCCTGACCTGTATATACTTTATCAAAGTACGAACCTAATTTTAGCTTTGATTACTTCATTAAGTATATAATCCCAATAGATATATCTAGATTTTTGTGTGTCACTGCATGCTATCCCTAAGATAATAATCATAACCATTAATATTACCACAAGTTTTACGAACACTCTATTTATTTCACTAAATTATATAAGGTGAATGAACATGACCAACTTGCAACAAATTTTAGTTCTAAAACATGCAACAGTTTCATATGTTTTGATGATGATGTATTTATGTCCGCATTTTGATTATATTTCCCTGAATTTTACCACCAGGCAATACTACTGTACTGTAGGTACTACTGAAACGAGTATTTTGCTATAATGTAGAATGCAATGATAAATTATCTATACTAAATATTAACAATCATATAATGACGTCATAGTTCAGTCCATTAAAGGTGGTATGATATTATGACTCAATATAAATTAATGATGCGTTACTTTATAATATACGTACTACTCGTGTAATCTTTGGAAAATGATCCCACAAAACGATTTATTTTAATATTAAATTAACTATTTATCTCTCAACAAGTTTTGTATAGTTGATTAGTGTGTGCAGATAAAGTTAGTAGAGGCGACTTAAAATATAAAAAGGTTATAGTGTTTGGTCACATTTAAATAAAAGAGGGGGGAAAATGTAGTCAGTTTATATTAATTAGGGTGAATTTTAACTTGGAACTTGATAACAATTTTTTTTTTAAATAACAACTTGATAAAGTGAACAACTTTTCAAAACAAAACAATCTTATAGCAAAAATAAGTTGAATATTCACTCATGTTTTTTGTTTGCGAAATACGAAAACCCTTTTTATTTTTCATTTAGGATAAAAAATCTTTAGGAAATAATCGGCTTGATGAATTCCAAATACGTACACTTCAACTCTGCCACTTGCTATAAAACAATCTATTTGTCTTGGAAAAAGCACCGGTGTATGGACAGCATGTTTGTATATACATTGTACAACATGTATAGGTAGGTACATACAGGGTGTCCCGTAAGTAATGGATAACCCTGAAATGCCGCATAGTAGACTTTATGACCGTCCTGAAAACTGATAAAAAAAAGTTCTATCCCAACCACAAGAAAAGTTATATGCATTTTTTTGTTCAGTGCATTATTTTTTTCTTACTTTACATTTTTGAATACCACGACTACAAGTGAATGAGTTCCATCATTTTTTTTTTTGCAGAAATATTTTACATTACTTGTGCCAACACATTAGTAGAAGAAAATTATTATAACTGTTGGACTTCTTAGAGAAAAAAATTATTTAACATTGAATTTCAATGCAAAATGTGAAAACAAATAATTTTTGAAAAAGTTAAATCATAGCTGGTATAAAAAAAATGCATGAATACCTGAGTGGCCAACTATTTTAAAAATATGCGCGTTAATTGCAGATTTCAAAATGGTATTACTTATTATTATATCTAGAGTCAATAGCAAGTTATTGGTAAAAATCTGCAATACTAGAGTAAATTTAGCAAAAACAAAAGTTTTCAAAATTAGCACAGTAAACGTGAAAATAATACCAAGCGTTGAACATAGCAGATTTTTGATTTATTGGCTGTTTCTACGATGTTGTCCTAATGATAAATCCAAGCTTTCAACTTCTAGGGCCGAATGCTTTATTGATAAAAATGTCAACAAAGTGCAAAAAACGGTTACATTTTCGAGCTTGTTTTGAATCTTACCTGTTCTATTGGGCCTTAACAAACCCATCAAATATTTTATTGGTTGCTATTAGTTTATCTGTTACTTTCTCTAAACAAAAAGTTTTGAGCCAGCTTTTAATCACATGATCACTTAGTTAGAAAACAAAAACAAAAATAAATAATTTTTTTAATTTTTTTTTTATTTGAAGCAAATGCTCAAACTGTTTTCCACCCACTCTTATACAGGTTCTGCACCTCCGAATAAATGAACGTCTTAGTGAACGTGCAAGGTTTTGCTCAGAAATTTGTAATGCAGCTGCCTCCACACGATTTCTTAGCTCCTCTAAAGACCTGATCGGCTTGCTGTATACGATTTCTTTAATGCATCCCCAATAAAAAAAATCAAGTGGATTTAGGTTTGGTGAACGGGGTGGCCATAAAATTGGTCCCAGACGTGTGTTAGGGTACCTTTCCCTATACAGAGTCGCAGCTTCGTTTGCGTTGCCTCTGCACTCTCTATAAATGAAATGCATGTTTGCATATTCTTGTGCAGAATACAGAATACGTGGCTTCGAAAAAGTTCAATCAAAGGTCTTTATTATCAACAAGCAGGTTCAGGAAAACAGCTATTTAGACCGTTAATTTTTCTGAAGAATGAACAATAAAAACGATATAAATAAGTGTTCGTCGTGGTCTTAATCTTATGAATTAAGATCAAATTACAAAAACTTTAATTCAAAATTTAAAAAACTTACGATTTTATGCGTTCTCACTTTCTCAGGATCTTACAATTTACTATTCAAAAAACACAACTAAAATTGAATCAGAAGACTTTTTGTTTGGAGAAAATAACAAATAAAAAATAGCAACCAACAAAATATTTGATGGGTTTGTTAAAGCCCAATAGAACAGGTAAAATTCAAAACAAGCTCGAAAATGTAACCGTTTTTTGCACTTTTTTGACATTTTTATCAATAATGCATTCGGCCCTAGAAGTTGAAAGCTTGGATTTATCATAAGGACAACATCGTAGAAACAGCCAATAAATCAAAAATCTGCTTTGTTCAACGCTTGGTATTATTTTCACGTTTATTGTGCTAATTTTGAAAACTTTTGTTTTTGCTAAATTTACTCTAGTATTGCAGATTTTTACCAATAACTTGCTATTGACTCTAGATATAATAATAAGTAATACCATTTTGAAATCTGCATTTAACGCGCATATTTTTAAAATAGTTGGCCACTCAGGTATTCATGCATTTTTTTATGCCAGCTATGATTTAACTTTTTCAAAAATTATTTGTTTTCACATTTTGCATTGAAATTCAATGTTAAATAATTTTTTTCTCTAAGAAGTCCAACAGTTATAATAACTTTCTTCTACTTATGTGTTGGCACAAGTAATGTTAAATATTCCTGCAAAAAAAAAATGATGGAACTCATTCACTTGTAGTCGTGGTATTCAAAAATGTAAAGTAAGAAAAAAAATAATGCACTGAACAAAAAAATGCATATAACTTTTCTTGTGGTTGGGATAGAACTTTTTTTTATCAGTTTTCAGGACGGTCATAAAGACTACTATGCGGCATTTCAGGGTTATCCATTACTTACGGGACACCCTGTATATATGATTTCCAATTCACCAAGTGGTTTGAGCCACGTGCCAATTATATACTGAAACACCCTTAACTCGCCAGTAGATATTTTATTACTTATGTTGTCAAAAATTACCACGAAAAAATGAAAAAAAAAGTAGAACCGTTTTTGTAATTTAACGTAACTAAGAACTAATTTCGATTTTTTTTTCAATGCGCTTACAAAGCTTAAGGCAAAAATGTAAATCATGTAGCTCTAAATGAAGCTGAAGATCGCTCCAAAGATTTAAAAGAATTTGCTTGTGACGAGGCAACCTGGAGGTATTTTGAAGAGATTTTTCAAAACTGTAAAATGGATTTTGTTGTGGTCAAAATTTTCTAGACGTTACTTTTTTTAGTTTTTTTTTATTATGTTATTTAATTTTTTTTTTAATAAAAAATCGTGAAACAAAATGTACTTTTTTTTGTCGGGGAATCTAGGCCGCAATAATGACTTTTTAAATAAAATAAAATAAAATATGTCATGGGTAGAATGGATTGAACTACAGACGTGACTTTTTTTCTTTTTATTTACTTTTACCCGTTAATATTTTTTAGTACGTTAGCTATATGAAAAGTTTTAAGCAAAACTTTGTAGCCATGTACCTCGGAGCTGAGAAATGACAGAATACAAATAAAAACACAATTTCATCAGAATTTAAGAATTCTCAACGTGACTTAATTTCTTTTTTTGTAATTTAACGATTTAAGCTCCTTTTCTTACAAAACAAGAGAATTATAACAAAAATGCAATGCAAACAATTATAAGTTGGAAGTTGTATTATGGTTTCATTCAACTCAACAGCAATGTGTGATACTTCGTTGAGAAGATCATTCTGTTTTCTCTATTTTGTTATATGGACAAGAAGCTGTTAAATAAAAAAAATCCAAAGTTTTAAGCTATCTATTAATTAATCACTGAAACAACTTGATTTACAAGATAAATAAAGGCATGGGTTCCTTACTTAAAAAAAGCTATAGTATTCTCGTTGTTTTTTTTTTAATATTTTTTTTTTTCAAATTATGTCGGGATGGGTATATCCCGCCTAAATACGGGAGAAAAAAAACCACCCTCTCTGTGCAATATATTCGTATCTTGACCTAACCTAAGCTTTGTGTCGCATCTTATGTCCTTTATAAACTGCTTAAGAGTTAAGGTACGACTGGCGTATTTTGACAAGTGAACTTGTGCGTGCATTAAATTATTTTCAACTTTTGTTGAATAAGTTTTTTTTGCTGCAAGTTAAATTTGTCTTAAATATATTTTAAAACATTAATCTTTTCTAATCGTATTTTAAACATTTAAGTCACTTCCTTCAAATCCTTTTCAGTTATTTTATCTCTTGTTCAGTTTCTTATGGTTCCCTTCACTTTTGCTTAAAAGAATAATTTTTGTTCCTATCCTCATTTGTCATTTAATCTCTTTTTTTTAAATAATTTCTCGTACATTATTATATATCTAAAGTAGTTTCTCTATAAAGCGTGCCTTACAGTTTTTGCCAGACAGACTTGTTGGGAGGTTTATTGAAAAAGAAAATTTAACATTTTCTCGTGTTTGTTCTCACCACACAAAGAACATGGAATACAAGATGATGAAAATAATACAACAACAAAAAAAAAAAAATAATAAAGTAAAAATGAAAACTCGAACAAAAGGTTAAAACCTTAATCCTTTTGTGTGGGACCGTCCATCCAGACTTCTTGCAAATAGAAAATCAGAATAATAATATAAGAAAAAGAAACAAAATTGTAGCTTTTCTTTAGTATACACTTTTTTGTCAGCAGAGAAAAGTTTTTCATTCTTTAACTAAGTCTTTTTTTCGTGTTATCACCCATTGAATACTTGACATTTGCATTTAGTTTCTTTGACTTTTAGTTCCATAGTTTTTTTTTTTTTTATTATTTTCAATGTTTGTTACTTCTTTTGGTGGCAATCACCAGTAAACAATGTATTTAAAATTACATGAATAGGTTTTGACCCGCTTGTATTTGTGTATCTTGTATCGTGTGTTTTTGTTACAACACGAAAGACAAAATACAGTGCATTCTCGATTATCGCAACTTATTAAAACAAGGGTGGTTGCAATGACCGAGGTTGTTGCAATAACCGAGTAAATATTTTTGTAGGCTCAATTCGAGATGCAAAGCAAAAATCAGAAAACCAGCATTTATATAATATTTATATTTAATAAAACACATAAATAATAAAACCTTTTACATCTTAGGGCATTCGGCATCTTTTAATGTATAGTCCTCTTTCCGGGTCCACATTCAGCATTAGAAACAAACTTTCTTGTTGCACCCTCTTCGTTTTATTCTGCTGACTGTGGACTTATGAACATTATACTCACGGAATAATGATTTACTTGAAGCAACTTTATTAATTTTGTCTAAAATTTCACTTTTGTTTATAATTGCCAGTATCACAATTTTTTCAAAACACACAAGCGACTGATCATTTGACAAAATTCATTAACCTAACAAGAAAATCTTGCATTTTATAGATGCATATATGATGTACATACATTCATACAACTTATAGTATCGTCACTGAAAAGTAGCGGTAAAACAACTGCCGAGACAAAATGTAACGCCACAGACAAAAATAACCGCGAATCTGAGTAAATAAAGATATGCATATAAATACAAAAGTTGCACTTATCGAATTGGTTAAAAAGGCACATATAGCTTAATGTATTGAGGTTAAAAAAAGGTTCTCATCTGACTTTTTCAACATATATAAATATTTGCAAGAAAATGTAAAAATCGTTAGAGTGTATTTTTTAAATAGTTTTTTATATATGTACACTCATAAGAAGTGACAATATGCCTCACCGTGTAGGTTGGACCAAGAAAAAACGGTTTAGGTGTGAGGAGCAATTTTCAAAAAAATTGACTAAAAATAAAAATAAATTCCTTCTCTGCTTTTTTTTTCATTCAATACTTTTTTGACGAAAAATTCACTTTCGAACTTAAAGGAGAAGGGGAATTTGTGGGTGTGAGCGGCCACGAATGAAATTAGTCTCAAATGAAAGGTCTGCTACAAGGAAGTAACTTTCAATATGCCCGTTTCGTTGCAGTGCATTTAGGAAAAGAGATATGAAGATATTTTCAAATGCATTATTAAATGCATTTTTGGGACAGGTGGCGTTTTCAAAATCTATCTGATACTTATCCTGATTTGAAAATGTCTAATGACACAATAAGTACCAGGTCAACATATAGCCCGCGGTAATTTTACTAAGCTCCTTATACGACTTCAGAAGGCAACATTATAAGATTATCTATATCATCACAGCTTTTTAAAAAGAGGCTACCAACCGATTGTTTTAGTACAATCATTAACAAAACCGGTGGTGGTGGTCAGATAAGCTTATTCAGGCTGTTTCGGTGGGAAAATGCACTTTTCCTTTTGCATTTTGGTCTAAGTATACCTCCTTAACAAGGTATTTCCAAGAATGGAGTATCAAATGACAAAGCCAGATTGCCCTCTTTATACGAATGTAAGGCCCAAACGGGCTCCGGCCCAAGAAGGTTGGGCCTGTTTTGAATTCTCTGAGAACACATGTTTCTCGTTTTAATGTGAATAGGCAAAGACCAACTTTCGGAAGCATCACTGATGTCCATTTCAATTTTAAACATTCTCCAAATCTATCTAATCTAAAGATGATTTTGTTCTATTTGCTCTGGGTACGTACCAAGTGAAGATACCCTGCGGTTATTTAGCTTAGCACCTAGTACAGGGCTTGTATAATATTGAAGTGCACCGACGACAACAAGTAAGACATCTTCCGCAATATACCGAAGAGCAAGACATTTGGTTGCAGCGTGCAACCAAAGTGGGATGCTGAGCGCATATTATGTGCGTAGTTTGGTATTTAGGCTGGGCAAGAAACCAAACCAATGATATTCGCTTTGCAGCAGCGGAATTAATTACGATTATAGAGGATGAGAAGTGCCTACTCATTTAAAAAAAAATTTATTAGTATAGACTATTATACAAAGTATGGTAATTGTAGTATTGTACTAATATTTAATGTTTTATATGCTTTGTTTATAATAAAAAAATCTTTGAGACTGATGTCTATAATTATTATTCCACTTTCCTTTTCTATTTTTTCATTCTGTATTAAAGTGTTAAACACAAAAATGCATTTTATCCTTGTTTGAAGTACACCACAACGAAAAAACTTTTACACTGTACTTTAACGACCAAACCACATCCAAAAATAATAAAACCATTCTTGGCCGCTCGCACCCACTTTTTATACAAATTTGCCCATTCTCTAATTAAAAAAAACTGATTTTAACGTTCAATAAAGATAAACTAATTGCATTTCATATAGGGACATAAATAACTTTACTAATTACCGAACCCGACAAGAAAAACACGTCGTCCTACTACCGGCACCAAACAAAATCTACTTCCCTTTGCGTAATCGTCCTTACTCTAGTTTTCGTGTATGGCTGTCTCCTTCTATCAACAGAAAGAACTTACTTACTTTAGATGGCGCTCACAGTCCAGGGTGGACTACGGCCTCAACCAACAAGCCCCTCCAGCCAGCTCGGTCCCTAGCTAGCTGCCTCCAGTTACGCACTCCAAGTTGGTTGAGGTCGTTTTCAACTTGTGTGCGACACTTAAGGTGGGGTCTTCCTCTGCTGCGCATACCATCAGGGGTAGAAAGAACTACTCTCAAGTTATTTGTTCTTACATCATTTTATCCAAAATTTTACGAAATTAAGTATTATTTTTGTTTTTCATATTTAATGCACTTATGCCGTAGTATTCACACACACATTAAAAACCAAATAGTTGTAGGACTTTAACTTTTCAACATATTAAAAAATAAAGAAACCAACATCTACATACAAATAACGAAAAATCCAGCTAAATAATTATAATCAGCAGTCGGTGGATTATTCAAAATTTTGAAAAGTAGGCTTCCTATAATTATTTAGTTTTTAGTGTTTGAATATTGATAAGAGCATTGAATAATTAAATCCAAATTAATAATTAATACCGTAAAACTTGATTTTTTTGTATTTTATGGTTTGGTTTTCGTTTTCCTCATGTCGTAACGGTAGGAAATACGGGGGGTGTAGACGTATACTATAATTTTTCTTGCTTCAACCCAAACTCTACGCTCTAGCCTTTTGACGCAAAGTCTTTATTTTACTGTAATGTTTTTTTTGAAAGCTTTTGGACTACATATATCAACTAATTAATTTTTTTTAAACTTAAAGTAATGTTTTTATAATAACAATCAATTTGCAGGTGCAAACTTATTCAACACCAATTCAATAATGACAAAGCAACCAGTGTAAAATGTTTCATCATTTGAATTTATTTAATTGAATGTATTTTCAGTTGAAATTGCCAGATTAGAAATGCATTGAAATGTATTAATCATTGAAACTGATTGATGATATAACATCGATTGTTTTAAATTCTTTTCATAACTTTTTTCGATCATAAATGTTGATAAATTGAAATTTTAATAATCTGCTGATTTGAATAACAGTGCGCTTTTCATCACAACCAAATATTATTTATTCAATTCACACAAGTATTATTATTTTTTAGGAAATAATAACAAATAAACTAATTGCACCCAAAAAAATATTTGATGGTTTTGTTAAAGCCCCATTGAAGAGGTATAACTTAAAACAACCTCGAAAATTCTACCGTTTTTTGCACTTTTGTTGATATTTTTAGTAATTCTGCATTCGGTTCCAGAAGTCAAAAGCTTGGATTTATCATTAAGAAAACATCATAAGAACAGGCAATCAATCAAAAATCTACAATGTTCAACGAATGGCATTATTTTCACGTTTGCTGTGCTAATTTTGAAAACTTTTGTTTTTGTTAAATTGACTCTAGTATTGCAGATTTTTACCAATAACTTGCTATTGACTCTAGATACCATAATAAGTTATATCATTTAAAAATCCGGTTTTAACTCGCATATTTTTAAAGACTTTATTATTAATTATTTTCTTTCACATTTTGCATTGAAAATCAAAGTTAAATAATATTTTTTTCTAAGAAGTCCAACAGTTATTATAATTTTCTTTTTTGGCACAAATAATGTTAAATATTGCTACGAAAAAAAAATGATAAAATTCATTCACTTGTAGTCGTGTTATTCAGAAAATGTAAAATTCAATATCCAATATATTACCATTTTTTTTAAGTAAAGCGCGTACTAAAGGAGATTCAAATACCATTAAAATGTTTAACCACAGTGCGAGCATTATGAAAAAAGGGAAGGATCTTAGAGGACATACCGATGCACATTGGTTTTAATCCTCTGAATATAAAAATGGCAGGCAAAAATAGTGCCGGGTAAAGCATTCCACATTCTTGGAGTGCGGCTAAAGAAAGAATCTCTATACTTAACAGTACGTCCGAAGCTGTGCTAAAGAAGTCTGTGAAGTTAGCAGGGCAACTTTCACGTAGAGTAACCGGACCAACGCAGTAATTTGCAGTTTTTTTGCATTTATTTTGCATTTCTATTCCTGATTTTGCAGTTCAGCAAATAGTGGGTGTAATCGAGTGACCTGCTTACTTCACAGTGAAGTTATCAGGTCACATAGTAAATCTCGAGAACCAAGTATGCTAGTGACTTGAAGTAAGGCTCCAAAATTGCAGTTTATTTTGCATTTCAAGAAATCTTAGGTTCAAATTTTGAAGTCCTTATTTTTAAAAAATTAAAAAAAAAAATTGACTTCAATATTAAATTAGCAAGTCAAGTGAAATGCATAATAATCTGCAAATTCGGAGCCTAGCAGGGCAGTATGAATTTTTTTTTTTTTTCAAATAAAGGACTACAAAATTTGGACCCCAAATTTCTAGAAATGCAAATTAAACTGCAAATTTAGAGCCTTACTTCAAGTCACTAGCATGCTTTGGTTCTCGAGATTTACTATGTGACCTGATAACTTCACGGCGAAGTTAGCAGGTCACTCGATTACACCCACTATTTACTTACTTTACTTTTGATGGCGCTCACAGCCCAGGATGGGCTTCGGCCTCAACTAACAAGCCCCTCCAGCCAGCTCTGTCCCTAGCTAGCCGCTTCCAGTTGCGCACACCGAGTGCTTTGATGTCGTCATTCACTTGATTGCGCCACCTGTTACGGGTTCTTCCTCTGCTGCGTACCCCATCGGGGTTGGATTCGAAGACTCGTCGGGCAGGTGCGTTGCTGTCCATACGCTCCACGTGCCCCAGCCATCTAAGCCGCTGTATTTTCAGCTTTTTGACCAGGTCAACGTCGCTGTATAGCCCGTATAGCTCGTCGTTGAATCTTCTCCTCCATACTCCTTCGATACACACCGGACCGAAAATCACACGAAGAATCTTCCTCTCAAAGCACCCTAGCAGATTTTTATCCGAATCTTTCAGTGTCCATGCTTCTGACCCATAAAGCAGGACCGGGTGATTAGGGTTTTGTATAAAGTCTCCTTGGTTCGCTGAGAGAGGGCCTTACTACTTAAATGCCTTCTTAGACCGAAGAAACAGCGGTTGGCAAGAGTAATTCTTCGCTTGATCTCTGCACTGATGTCATTCTGCGATGTAATAGTGGAGCCCAGGTAGACAAAGTCCTTGACAACTTCGAAGTTATATCTGTCCATCGTGATATTTTGCCCGAGTCGACGATGTTGAGATTCCTCTCTCGATGACAGCATATACTTCGTCTTGTCCTCATTAACCGCCAATCCCATTCTAGCCGCCTCCGATTCAATGCTCGCAAATGCCCCTGCCACAGCTCGCTTCGTTCTGCCGACAATGTCTATGTCATCCGCATATGCAAGCAATTGAACGGACTTTTGATAGATTGTACCGCTGGTGTTGACATGTGCGTTGCGTACAATGGCTTCAAGAACTATTTGGTGAACTGAAAAATGAGGAATAGAAATGCATAAAAACTGCAAATTACTGCGTTGGTCCGGTTACTCTACGTGAAAGTTGCCCTGCCAACTTCACAGACGTGTGCTCAAGGGTAAACTGATGTGCATTTCTAGAAGTACGAGTATTAAGGTTGAATTGCTTTAGGGGATGAATGTTTTTGGCTATTTTAAAAGAACACTGTTTTTAAAAATAATATGTGTGAATTCTGTTGAATCATTTCAACTTAATTACCATTAAGACATAACTTTACTTGAAGTATTAGTTTTTTGTCGGTATAATCTATAAACACTGAAGCAAAGGTATTCAACTATTTACCATACAGTCAACTTTATATGTATCTATTATTTAGAAATAAATTCAATAATGAAAAACCGCACACAGAAAATGGACTTCTTCATTTTTGTTACGTGTCATTGCACATTTAATGAAAACCCATTAAGCACTCCAAACCGCACAATTTCATAATATGTACGAGTGTTCGAGTATATCTATAAAAAAAAAATAATGCAAAAAATATAGAACAACATTTTAAACAGATACAATTGAATTGTATACTCTCTGCCAAAATAATAATGTGGTGGCTGAACACCGGAAATACAATACTCTCTTGAGAGTAAAGTGGAATAGGGGCAAAAACTAGATTGAACAAACAAAAAAAAATGCAAATAACAACAAAAAAAAAAAAAAAAAAAAAAAATAGAAATAGAAATAAAATAGAATGTATCTAGCGGATACCTATCTGTAATAATATATATTTTTCCACTCTAGCATTTTCAATTTATTACTGCAGTTCCAGTACGTACCTACCAGCAGTACGAGTAGAGTTGCAACTATATAATGTGGTTCGCATTGGGTTGGGAGTGTGTTTTTATGTAGAGTACAAGTATACTCGTCGTCGTTGTCGACGTACACACAACATTTGTGGCTATCTTGATTTAGCATCAGTTTTTTTTCCATTCGCTTTTCGGGATGCAAGTCATTTTATGATTTGTATTTTTTTTGTTTGTTTTTAATTTAACAAGGTGCTGATAATATATACATATATGTATCCAGGAATTAATTGAAAACCGTTTTATGAAAAATTCTTGAGCTCATTTTTTTGGCATCGCAGGTAGAATGCTCATCTGGAATCTTCTTCGAAATGGTTAATGTGTTTTGCCACGAGACGAGAAGAGCCTCGGTCTCGCATGACGAGACCGATACGAGACGAGACTGCGTTTAAAGAATCCGAGACGAGACCGAGACGAGATTGTATATTTGGACCGAAATTTACCGAGTGTCTCGTCACAAAAACAGGCATTATAAAAATGCTAATTAATTGAAATTTCATTTGAATATTTATTTTTTTTTTCTGCACATTTTAAAACCATAGTTCGACTGACTTTTTTCGACTTTACAAAAAAAAGTCAACAAAAACTCACAAGTTTTTAAAAGAATTTAAATTTTCGTGAAATTTTTTTGAAGCTTTCTTTAGTAAAATCAAAAAAAGTCGAAGGAGTAAGTCGGATGCGGGCAAACCTATATTTTGACGTATCGAGAACATTTCGTTCCAAAAGTCAGCTAACTGAGCTGAAACCGATACGAGACTAGGACGAGATTTTAAATTTAAATTTTCTCGTGAAAAAAGCGAAACTGAGCCGAGACGAGACTTAATACGAGAACGAAACGAGACTGAAAATTTCCGATTTTAGCGAGACCGAGACGAGACTTACAAAAGTCTCGCCGACTCTCGTATCGTCGTCAGCCCTATATCCAATTCTTCTTATAGGTGGAATTTCACTGAATGAATTACCGTTTTTTTCAACGCGTAAGATGTTTCAAATAGCTAGACCATCTAGGTTGGGTCGAAATAAGGAAAAAAGTCTTTTGCGAAACGGCGTCTACTTTCCCCCTTTTGGAAAGGTTGAGGAGAGTTGGTTTCATTATTTATTTAACATTTTGAAATATTAAAGGTCCAGAGTTATCTGGTTCTTAGTGTTGGACTTAAAGCTAATAAAAGTACATATAAAAATTAGAAACAAAAATAATACTTATAATAACGTAAAATTTTGAAGAAAAAAAAATAATTTGCAATTTTGCTTAAGTTTTTTTTTAAACGTTGAGTTTTGAAATTAATATATTAAAAGTTATTTACTAAAAGCCGATTTTTCAATCATCAGTTTAGCTAGCAAAGGAATAAATGCTATAGCAATATGAACAGATATTTGTTTTATTCTAAGAATAAGTGCTATCTGATCTTTAACTGACTATTAAAAAATTTGCCCTAAATCTATTTGATTTAAAAAAATTAAATTAAGGAACAGATTCCGACGCCTGGATCGATTTTCTTAAAACTTGGTATCTAGCTAGTGTTTTTTTTTTTTTTTTATTTTCTTAGGACCGAAATTAACAGTAGGTACCACCTAAACATTTTTTTGGAAATGTTTGGGAAATGCTACATTGTTTTTAAAAAACTGGAGGCGCTCCGCTTTTTTTGGTCTTTGATTTTCTCTTCTGAAAAAATAAATAGTATTAAATACCTAAATTTTAGGAAACTACAAAAAAAGATCAAATTTGTTTGAAAATTCAATATTTTGAAAGCGAGTTGTTCCATTTTTTTTTTTTAACTGGTAGGTATACAATTTTATCACTTTCTATAACATTCAAATAAAGCGTATTCCTTTAACAACAAAATAACGATATCTTCCCTACAAATATTGAAAAACCGGTCAGAAAAATCGTATGTTTCTCGGAAACGGTTCCAACGATTTTGATACAAAAAAAAAGCAATCTTCATTCAAGAAACAAACAATTTTAGTTTGCAATGTCACTAACACTAGCTAGGTTTCATTTTTCTGACTTGAAGCCGATTCTTAATTTTATCGTAAAAAATTTTTAGTAAAAGAAGCTGACGGCCGGCGGGCGGGCGGCGGGCGGCATGTGACATTTTACTCCACTCGATTATTTAGTCTAAACAAAAATCAATTTAAACTCAAACCCATCAGAAATAGGAGCAATTACTTCCAACTAAGTCGTACATACTCTTTCTAAATTTAGAAATCCATAACCATAACAAAATAAATATGTACATCTACAAAAATGAACATAGAAACACATCTAAATTTCCACTCAATTAAAATAAAAACAAATGTGTAATTGAGCAGATAATTCAGTTCACACTAAATAATTCCCATATACTCGTACATTATTCTCAGAACGAACAAAATAAATATTATCAAAATCTTATAAATGTTCACTTAAATATTATGCTTATATTCCTTTTAATTCCAAAACGATTTTTCTTCCTCGAAAACAAAAAGTATGTACATGTTTGCATGTATAGGTGTATGAGTTTGTTGTTATTGTTATGTCTATATGAAACAAAGTCTAGGCTTTGTGGAGATTGCAATTTAATCTCGGTTAAGTTCACATAAATAAGCTGCCCGATTAATTCGACACAAGCGTAGGCACATAATCGCAGATTCCCAATAAACGATACGATACAATTACGATCATTGAACCTTCAGAGCTTCTACGTACGTACATATTTTTGTATGGATGAACTTTTTCCGCACACCCACATTAGAATGATGTTATTTATAGCCTTTAGCATGCAATATACAATTAATACGAAAACAATCGTTTTGACACCCAAGCGGTTCTGGCCAAAAATTCAGACCTTTTATTCTTTTTATTCTTCATCTCGGCCAAATGTTAGGATTCCCATGCCCGCAAAGAATAAAGAAGCTCAGGAAAAAAAAAAAAAAAAAACTACTTATCTGACAATGAAAATCTACAGTAAATCCTGACATGGGATCCTAGTCGATTTGTATGAAAATGCCTAGCTCAGAGAGTATAAATCCCTATAGTCCCTGCCGCTTGCCACCCCAAGCTCCAAAGGGCAAAGGGCCAGGTCCGCGCTTTTACAGAATGGAAAATACACATGAGAAGTGAATATAACTCGCACATAATACATCTCTGGCATGTGTGGTATATAATTTTTCATTTCGAGTCATCCTGCCTCCGCTCTAAAGCTGAACCCTAAAGAGCTACACAAAAGCATCCGGAAAACTGCCAAGCGACATATTTGCGTACATATACGTGCAAAGTATGCAGTTCAAATAATTACACATCCTTCGCATGTGACATTCCTCTTGCTCTTCTTTATTTTATTTGTTCCATGATGTTTGTTTGTATCTATGTATATATGCTGATGTGGTGAGTTAGTATGAGTGTGTGTATCTAAGTTTTAACATTTTGCCACGCCGCAATTTCCATTCATTGATTTCCAGGCAAAAGAAACGAACGACGTGAAAGGCCTCTCGCACTCGTAGATTTATATTAAAAAGTAAGCAAGAAAGAAAGACCAAAAGCAACAACAAAATTGGAAGAACGCAAACAAAAGGCTTAAAAGAACGCGCATGCGATTTCGCGTAAAACGCCCTGAAAAGCTTTTTCGGTGGAAAATTTTACGAGAGTGTGTAGGTGGCTGCCGCGCGCTGCAATACAAAACGCACCAGCAAATGTCATGCAAATGTCAAAGTTGAAAAATATTCTCTTTTCGCATCATCACCCGCAAAGAGCGAATGAGCGGGATGAAATTCCAGCTGTTCATGTTCATAATTTCTTCACCGTTAGCGCCACACGCCCGCATCGCCCACTGCCATCAACCGGTTTTGTGGCCTTTCGACTGACGAGGACGGAAATGAGAAATACAAAATGCCGGTAGAAATGTGTTTACTTTTACTTTTTCCGTCTTCTTTAATTTTTTATTTTTATTTTGTGTGTGCGCTAGTGCTTCCTTTGATCCGAATCCTGACGATGATGGCCAAACACACGCAAGCCAAACGAACGAGAAGACTACCACTTTAGCTTCCTTTTATACTCTCAAGGACTTTTAGAGAAAGCTAAAAACCCAACGCCGAAGGATAGAACAAAATTAGCAGTATCGCACTTGACTGAGATGAATGTAATTAATTGTCCTGTTTGAGGATTTTGTAAAAAAGTCCTTTTTTATAAAGGTTAATATGCACGTCACAAGGAATGAAACAAATAAGGGTTTTTTGTATTTATGGCACCAACAAAAAGATATATACCTACGATTAAATTTTTGTTTCGACCTTTTTTTGTTTTCGGTCTTGGCCTTGGATGCTGTTGCGCTCCCCCTCTTGGTTAATGATGCGTTGTTTGGAATGGCAAATAGCCCCAAAAAATAAAAAATAAAAAAAAAAAATACTATCACTTGTCAAAGAGGGTGTTGGACTGATGGGGAATGCGTCTTACATTATTGAATTTAATTTATTTGACAGATGATGAGAAGACAGAAGAGACATACGACTCTGACTAGCTGTGACTTCGAGGAATTTAAATTGAATATGCGAATGGGAGATTATGGAAAATACAAAGATACATATGTACATATGTACATATATTAAATTACCACTTATCGTTGAGTTTTGAAATATGAATTTGTATTCAAATAAATTGATTTCAATTGTTTAAATATCGAAGGCATTGAGTAATTTATTTTTTAGAAACTCAGTAATTTAAAAAAAAAATCTATAGGAAAAGTACGTATACGCCACCCTCTTTCTCTATTATCAAAACCACAATTTCCAATGAAATTGGCTTTATTGTTGAATATTTGCCGAAGGTTGGGTGTACGTGTACGCTTAATTTCGAGGAATTTGACATTTTATTAGGAGGAAATAACCTTGATAATAAAAAATAATAAGAACATACTACAGGTTGAAACAGATAAATTAAATAAAAATGTTTCAAAACTTTTACTTTGATTTTTCTATTCAAAATGAATTATGATATCAAAGAGAACAAATTTGGAGTGGTTTCCAATTTAAATTTATTCAACGTCTTCTTGTTGATTTGTAATTATTTAGTCTGAGTAAAAATAACTTTGCTGCTTTTTGTATAAGGTCAAAATAAAAGATTTTAGTGTTGTTAATTTATGAAACTTTTTTCGAAAATCGATTGAAAAAAAAAAAAAAAAGATTTACTTTGAATCAAAATATGTTTGCAACCCTTGTTATAGTTTTCAGCTATGGATAGCTCTCAAAAAACTCATTAAGCGTTTTAAAAACCGCAATGCCTTCCGAACTGTAGGATGACTTTAGACTTTAGATGTCATCCAAACTTTCAAAACTCAAAAAAATCGAAAATAATGGATTTACTTTGAATTAAGATATTTTTCGCAACCAGACCTCATAGAATGTTCTTGTATTCAGCTACAGCTCTTAAAAAACTAATCAAGCGTTTTAAAAACAGTAATGAATTCCGAGCCTTATTGCGGAACTACACTGTAGGCATCCAAAGTCATACAAGCCTTCAAAACTGAAAATTACTTTGGATGCAAATATACCGAAAACAAGACCTTATAAAAGGGTTTGCTTTGGATGTGCTGATTGCATTTGACAAAACCTTTCTATATACGTACGTTTCAATGGGTTCCAGAGACTTTCGTGAAAAAATGCTTTTTAAGTGATAAGGGGTAGGTTCCTGTTTTTTAAAAACAGATACATTATTTTTTAAAAACTATTTTTCATTGTTTGAGATTGAAATCTTCATGTTAAATTTATCTTCTGGCGAAGGACAAGATAAAAGAATGACTCTTAGAGAAACACAAATTAATAACTTTAATTCTACAACATTTAGTCTAGGAGCACTTGAATGTCACCTCAGTTTGAGGGTGGTTTTTTATGTTTTCGGGGGTGGAGAATCCGAATCCGGAGTTAGTTTTTGCAAAATCCGGTGCGAAGTCATTGTTATTAACGAATGTTGACGCATTTTTGTAATGCAATAAAAGGAAAAAATGTTGTTCCTTACTTTCTAACGAAGAAATTAGTTTTTTATTCATGGTAATCGGTTGATAATTGCCCAAGATATTACCAATTGTTTCTTAGTAGGAAGGGCGCGCGCTCAATTGAGAGCGTGAGACGGAAGAACGTGTATTTTAAATAAACGGTCAGAGTTATCGAGAAAATTGTCATACAAGAAATTGTTCTCTATATTCTGACAAACATTTCCGTTTGTATTTTGTCTCAATTGAATAATTAGATTCGGAGATATACACAGAAACATAGACTTAGGATAAGATTTTTCACATTCACATGGTTAAAGAAGCCCAATTTACTCAAATTTTCACACGATAAAGCATAAAACAATTATTTTGTTTTGTATTTATAGCGTCTAATTTTAAAGATATACATTTTTTTAAGGCATGACAGATTTATTCCACATTCCAATTCTGTAATATAATAACAACTTGTGCTTGTACAAGGTGATTTCCATAAGGTGTCACAAAACGCTAGGTAGGTTGGACTTAGACAAGAAAAAAATCGTACAGGAGTCATTTCCCCCCGTTTAGGCAGGAGGAGCAATTTTCCAAAAAAAAATCACTTAAAACAATAAAAAAAATATTAAAAAATTACGGTAATACTTTCAGAGTCATGCTATAGCATTTTGAAAAGCAAAAAGTCTATTCTTAAATATGATTTTCAGGTTAAGTTGTTCGAGTGAACAGTTTTTGAAAAATAAATTTTCAAACTCAAAATTAAAAAAAAAAAAAAAAAAAAACAATAAAAAAAATTCAAACTAATTTTTTTCAAAATTTTACGTTATTAAGTACTACTTTTGTTTTCAAAACTCAATGCTCTTATTAATTTTTAGTTTTAAGTGATTTTATTGATTTAAGTGATTTTTTTTTTTTGGAAAATTGCCCCTCCTGCCTTAACGGGGGGAAATAGACCCCACTCCTTGTACGATTTTTTTCTTGCCTAAGTCCAACCTACCTAGCGTTTTGTGACACCTTATGGAAATCACCCTGTACAAGCACAAGTTGTAACTATATAAAAAATTGGAATGTGGAATGAATCTGTCATGCCTTAAAAAAATGTATATCTTTAAAACTAGACGCTATAAATACAAAATTGAAAAACGCTTTTATTAGTTAAAATCAGGAGTATAAAATAAAAATACTTGTTTTATGCTTTATCGTGCGAAAATTTGAGTAAATTGGGCTTCTTTAACCATGTGAATGTGAAAAATCTTATCCTAAGTCTACGTTTCTGAGTACATCTCCGAATCTAATTATTCAATTGAGACAAAATACAAACGAAAATGTTTGTCAGAACATAGAGAATAATTTCTTCTACGACAATTCTTACGATAACTCTGACCGTTTACCTAAAAAACACGTTCTTCCGTCTCGCGCTCCCTCAATTGAGCGCGCGCCCTCCCTACTAAGAAACAATTGGTAATATCTTGGGCAATTATCAACCGATTATCATGAATAAAAAACAAATTTCTTCGTTAGAAAATAAGGAACAACATTTACTCGGAACATTTTTTCGTAACATTAATAACTTTTATTGCATTACAAAAATGCATCAAAATTCGTTAATAACAATGCCCTCGCACCGGATTTTGCAAAAACTAACTCCGCATTCGGATTCCCCACCCTCGAAAACATAAAAACCCACCCTCAAACTGAGGTGACATTCAAGTGCCTACGGGAAGGGGGTATAGCTCCTAGACTAATTTACTATTTTTTATTTTTGTTAACAGCTGTAGTTAATAGCTTGTAATTTAAAGAATGATTTCGTTTATTATAAATGCATGCGACTTGGTATAAAATGACTATCGGTGCATGAAATTCGATAAAAAAAAGATTACATCGTCCCACAAACGTAAGAAAACTTGTGAATCACCCTCTTATAAGACTTCAACCAAATATCAAATTCTGATTGTGATCAGATATGGAAGCGGAAATGAAGTCATAAGCAAATCATAGAATATCATTTAATTCAAATGACCGCTTCCACAGGCTATTTTTTTTTTTTGATAATTGAGGCCTTAAAAATCACCCTTGTTATTATAAGACCAAAACATACTGCAGGTTAAGATCCAACGTAAAAAATTTTGGGAATCTTAAAAATAATGCCTATTTTTGACATGTGTTATTCAAGCCAGTCCTCAGAATCAGGTGCTCCAGATAAAAATAAGAGTAGGTACTATGAAAAAAATAGTATTCGAGAATTGTATGCATACAAAATGGATCAACTCCTCCGAAAAGCGATTGTCGTAATTGAGCGAAATGCATCTTGGAGCTCTTACAAGCTTTCAATTGAATTCAATATTCAATTATTCCACTTTAACAGAAGAAAGGAGAATGGGCATTTTGGTCTACCTATTGCCCACGAATGAGATATAAATAAAGCTTAGCCCAAGTACATCATTTTTGCGTTTAGACACAAAGCTTGCAATTAGAGCAAAAATTAATTGCAATAGTGTTCCATTGAAATGACTGTATTGGTCACTTTCAATAAACTGAATAGCCCCAAAATAAATGAACTTTTTTTCCAATGGCTAATATTATCGAATAATGTCATGGTTGGCGAATAATTCGCTAAACGGTATAAAAATTCTCCTTTTTTTAATTCGATGTAGCGAAATTAATGAATGGGAATAACTGTGCGTCTAGTGCTCACAATTGAGATAGCACGTTGGAAAGCTTAATTCAAAATTATTATTTTTACATATGGACACAGAACTGTAAACCATGGGTTTTTGGCAGTATATTAAAAAATATAAAACAATTCGTCTATGTTTATTCGAATTTGCAAAGTTTTTTTCTTACTTTTTTGGTCGCTTATTTTAGCCAACTCCCATTGTTTAGGACAATAAAAAATACTCGTTCGTTGGTACACTCCATAGTACCCAATCATTTTCAAAGGCCTCGTTTCTGGATATTAGGGCCCAGTTATAGTTATCATTGGAAACAATCATTGAAAATATTAATTGTCAATTTTGAGAGATTTTGAAGAAAAAATAAATGATTATTTTGGTGCCAAAGTAATAGTCCGGGAGCCCGTGACAGATTTGGGTGACCAATAGAACCACAGCTTATCTTTTGGTGGATGGTTAATTTGACGTTATAATGAAGCCTAGTGAAAGTCAGCTGGCGGACCGTGGGTGGGTGTGGCTACAGCAGCCCCCCAAACATGTAAAAAAAAAGTTGGGTTGCGACTCCACCAAAGCTGAAATTTGGTTATATGATAGTTAACACCTTATATTATGCAAAAACAAAAGTCAGCTGGCTATATGCGGGTGGAAAGACTGTCAGCTGACGTATTGATGTATGCACGCATAGAACCACGGTAAGAAGCCATGCTCACAATTCACTACGTCAGCTGACGGTCTTTCCACTCACATACAGCCAGCTGACTTTTGTTTTTGCATAATATAAGGTATATATTATGATTTTTGTATTGCTGAATTAATTATAGTTATATTTTACCTTTTTATTTTTCTTCATTAGCAAAATAAAATAATTAAAAAAGGCGTTTTTATTGAATTGAAATGAAGAAAAACAAAAAGGTAAAATATAATATAAGGTGTTAACTATCATATAACCAAATTTCAGCTGTGGTGGAGTCGCAACCCAACTTTTTTTTTTACATGTTTGGGGGGCTGCTGTAGCCACACCCACTCGTTTTGCGGGATAACCCTCCTGGCTTTATTTCGTGGTAATCGATAGACCTGGGTTAATCTGTATAAGAATTTCTAGTTGTAATAAACAAAGATCTGTAATATTCTTGTAATTGAGAAATTCATTCTCTTGAAAAAAACTTAATTAACATGGATTTTTGAAATGTTTAGATAAACAATCAACAAGAAATTTTATTGGAGAAAGAAGAGCCCTATTTTGATTTTTGAGTTGAAACGTTTTAAAAATATGTCGTAGTGTAATGAACAGCGAACTAGGACGCCAGTTCAAACAGAGCAACGTCTCAATTCGACAAATTTATGACATTGGAGACGAGTGTATTTTTAGGACATAACAATTGCCTAATGTTTCAGTTTTAAGGAATTTGGATTTCAGATGAACAATTATTCTGTCAAAACTAACAAAATTATACGTTCGTTTGAAAGCGGCACAGTAGTGCATGTTATGTTATGTTCATCAGAATCCGCTTGAGTTCAGCAGAACAAATTAATCGTCCAAATGAGTTTCTATTCAAACGTTCATCAGAACTCAGTTTGGAATGTGCCAAATGAGTTGAACTTGCGAATTCCAACCCATATTCACTGGAACCCATTCTGACGAACAATTCTGAAGGACACTTCAGAACAAATTATTGTTCGTTAGAATATGCATCCACTGTTAGTGTTGCCATAGTCTAGTCTTAAGTCGGATACTTAAATCCAAATGACCTATCTCTTTTGTCTGACACAACTGTTGCTCAAGAGTTTTTTTTTTACAAACAGCCAATAAAAGATAAAAACCCGTATTTTAAATTGAAGTTTTTATGGAACTTTCACTATTTTCTTGTTTAAGCACAGTTTTATTTCTTTAACTCAGAACTGTCAGTGATAATGATTGGGTTTATTTAGTTTTTCTTTGATAATCGTTTCATTTTTTTGTTTTAGCTATCACTTAAATCAACTTCGGTTCAGGACTTTTTCGCCGAAACCACAATTGTTTTTATTATTTTTTCTCAGACGTGTCGCTGATCGTTCAGCCATACATCATCAATCAGTCAGTTCTAGTTTTACCGTGAGCACATTTTATATGCCCCACTTGCGTGAATCCATTAATTCAACAATGACGATGACAATACCAAGAATGTGTGTAGTGCATCCCATCATTCAGATCTTTTTCGTCATCATATAGCACGTACATTTTATTTAATTTTTTTGAAACTCTTGAGAAGAAAATCTGTTGAAGACAGAATGCATCCACCCAACCGACAGGACTCAGACAGAGAAACGTGAAAGGATTCCAAGCTGCTTCTCACGGGCAAAGCAGAAAAATGCATCCTTGTTCTCCTTTTTTTTGTTCTTGTCTTCCTATTTTCTTTATGCGCTGCTAGAATACATATCCTTGTTCATTTTATCCTATTAAAATATTTTTAACCTTTTACAGCCAACAAGAAAGAAATAAAATCTCTATTCAAAGTTGTTCCGTAGTTTTACTCACAGCAGAAACCTACAACAACAAAAAAGACATAAGATGATGTCAGTGTAGTAGTGGTGAACAAGTCGAATATCTTAATTAAGTCTGCTGTGCGATTTTTCAATTTGAAGAAAAGAACAAATACCATACTATACCTACAACAAAATCAGTTTTTGGTGGATTTTCTACCTTCTTTTCAATTTTTTTTGTTGTTGTTGTTGTTAAAAGTCTATTCATTGTCGACACGGTCGTCACTCAGTTTTCCTCCAAGGAAGGAAGGAACCATTACCGCAGAATTGAGCTAAGTCTTACGTTAAGAGGGGCGGCGAGGTGGCTTTTTTTCACGCATTCTTCACCACAATCTTAAGAACCTTATTTTCATGCGGAATAAAAATAAAAAGAAGGAGGAAGAATAAGAAAAGAAAACCCTCATTTAAATGTGAAAATACGTGAGGGAATTCCTCTTGTCCACTTTGGAATTCAAGACACGGATTTTTTAGACCCTCTCTCACTATCGGTATATAGCTGTAGGAAGGATCTATTTATGGGATTTTATAGTATAAAGGACTTTGGTCTTGGGCTACCAATTGTTGATTTTATTCGCAAGAAGAATGTAGATTAAAATATTTTAAGGCAATGTCATAGGCGGCAACGTCAACGCTATCCACCCACAACCCGCCACCACCGCCACCCAAACGGATTTGGGACCATCAATTTTTCTCACTCTCCGCGATAGACACAATAAGACAGAATAGAAATGGCTAGCCAGGAATTGTCCTCGATTTGAAAAATTTGAAAAGGTATACCTCCTGTACAACAAATAAAATTGTTTAGATGGATATGGTATTTTTTTCTTCATTTTTTGAAAAGAGGAAGTCTTTTGTGGAATTGAGCTCAACGGACGAAAGACGTGTTAGAATGTTTGGGTTTTTAATGGCATTTGGAAGAATTTTTGAGGCTTTTTGGATAAAAAGCAAGAATGGTTGAATTAAATTTTAGTTAAAGATAAATTATAACTTAATTATAAGAGTTGCGGAAATATGCATTTTTGTTTTCCCTTAAAACTTATTATCGGTAGCTTATTTGAGCAATAAGTATTTTAAAAATCCCACAAGCCCTGTTCTGTTAATATATCAATCCACAAGAACGAAACACAAAAGTTTATGAATAGAAATAAATAAAATGCCTAAATAACACGTGCGTATTTCCATTATGATTCAAGGCTATTTAATACAGTAATAGCCAGTTTTTCAGCGGTGAGTTAAGCCTAATGCTAGGTTTCCACTTGTCATCGAAAGACCCAGATTGGCACACTTTGACAAGACAGGGTAGCTAGTACCAACACGAAAAGTAAAGAAAGTACTAGAAGAGATAAGGTATAACCCACCCTGTCTTGTCAACTCTGGATAATTGTCTACAGTTAACTGAAAATATTTTAAGTGTAGGGTGCATATAGTAAGATATGTGGAAATCTATTGACTTAATCCAGCGATTTTAATACCGCACTGAAAAACTGGCTCTTAGAGTGTGTTGGAAGCATTTTGTTAGCCGGTTTTGACACCTTAAATTTAATTTTTATTCGTAAAATGTTTGAATGCAAGTTTGCATGTACTATTTGGAAAAACTTACAAGAAAGCATTATTTTCAGAAGAACGTCAAAACCCTATTTCCGTTTTCAGTTTTTTTACAAGAACTTTGATCGTTACATCCGCGAAGTTTAATGAAAATCGTTAGAGCCGTTTTCGAGATATGTACATACTTTAAACCAAAGCTTTATATATCAAATTTCGACCCAAAATTATTTGGAAGGGCTATTTATTTGCCACCGTCTAGCTAAGCTAAAAAATAAAAAAATTTTCCAAGAAATCACGTACAAATCCTACAAAATTCTCAGTAAAATGGTCGACCCGTTTAGGCTCTAGTTCTATTAATTATTAGACGAATATACAAAAAACTGACAGACTGCATTTTAGATTTGATTAAAACCTCGATTTTTTTTCTTGGAACTAAGCCAATAATTTTCATATCGATAAAGTTAGAACACAGTTGTGACAAGTGATCGTCATTTTAACAATTTATTTCTCCAAAAGAAATGATATGGTATTTTTCTTTTATTATTTTCTTTGTTGATTTGTTTAGTTTCGTCAACTATTTTCAATTATTTAAGCATAGTACACATTTTCGTGAAATAAGTTGTTTCATAGAGTGGGAACAAATTGTCACACTCGTAACAAAAATCAGTTTTCCTACAGACAATTTTTTTAGTCAATCTTTAATTTTGATAAAGTAAAATAAATATTTCAGACAAAATTTTACTCAATTTGAAAATAAAACGCATACCAAATATATAGATTTACAGCCCTTTTCTGGCGTTGTGAGGTTCACAGGTCACAATTTTTTGTGAGTTTTTTTTTTGTGTGAGGCTCGACGCGGTTACAATTTCGTCATCATCATGCATTTTAGAGGTTTTTCAAGCTATATTTAATATTAATTGCATAATTTATGAAACCATAAGTATCAGTGTCACAGAAGTAACAAATAGAAACATTTAAAAGTTATACGCTTTAGATAACTCCAACACATAGGTATGTAAGCTGGAGCTTTTCTAAAGCGTGTAGATTTAAAATATTTAAATTTGTTACTTGTGTGACACTGATACTTAAGACTTGATAAAAATAAATTCATTTTGTGGCGCGACAGAACGTGAAAAACCAATGCCAACTGAATTAAAGCTTTCAAATATTTCCGTGTGTTGATACAAGGGATCTACAGTTTTCTGGTAAGAGATATTCTTGAAAGATTTGTCACTTCCTCACCTTCCTAGTTAACAAAAACTTATTTGCTTTATTAAGAACTACTAGATAAACTTAATTATTACCTTATTATTTTTATAATCTTAATGGTAATTCGATTGAGCTTCTGACTCAAAACATAATTATTTTTCCACAAACAGAATTTGCTATCCTGCAGGGCTCCTGGCTCCTTTCTTCGAAGCTCATCATTGCCAATGAAATTAATATATTGCACCAATTATACAATATTTGATTACATTTTCCAAAAACTTCATGACTTTAGGTTTAACAAACTGTTTCATTATTATAACAAGTAGGTAGAGGTATCATGTGCCAACAACACATGAACATAACACAACTTTGTATTATATTCAAGACGATTGGCAGACGATACCATATTTTAAGACAACAAAAGTTTTCATCGAACATTTCAACAATTGCAAGAAAATCATCTGATCCCATTCGCATGTTGTGTAAATCAAAAAAATTGATGTACCTACATACTTTCAAAAGTCACTGAGTTCATGGAATTTACCAACAAAATAAATAAAAATAAAATAAAATCCTCAGCAACATCCTGTCGTTCTTTGTTCTCTCTCACTCACAGATAGTTATAATACGAGTATGAGAAACACTTGATCTTAAAAATAAACCCACAATAAATGGCATATAGCATAGCACAGCGCCCACATAAAATTTGTTTTCATTCAAGTACCCGAAACCAAAATGCCGGCGTTGCACGATTAAAGATGTACAAATGGCACAAACCATTCAAATAAAAGCTCTTCCAACAAAACCATCTACCAACCGGATATATACAGACACTCATACCAAAAATATACAACAAATACAACACACCCTATAACTAACAACTCTTTGAACTCGGAACAATTTTTGAAGAATGAAATAGTTGATTAAACTTGATTGCGTCGATTTTCCCAACGGGATAGGTATGTGCGGGAATGTGTGATGTGAATTTTCTCTTCTCCCAGTTTCAAAAATGTATTTCTCTGGGAAATGTATTCTCCCTCTCTCGCCATCACTCTATGTCTCTGCTGATTTTGAAAATGGGGGATGGTAAATTTTCTTCCCTTGAATTGTATTCAAAACGATTTGTGGAGATAGCTTAAGACTTAAGGCTTTTGGAGGTAGGTTTTTGTGCTTTAATTTTTTGTTGTTGTACCGTCTCTTCTTCACTCTCTCATCCGTTTTTGTGTGGAGTTTTGCGTAGATTCTAGCTGTTTTTGTAGTTGTTGTTGGGGTTTTCGTGTTCGTTTTGAAAATCTTCCGTTGCCGTCATCAGCAACAGCCGCATATTGTGAACACCAGAAATCAAGTGGCTACGGAACTTAACGGGCGCGGTGTATCCTTAAACCTTTTACACATTTGTTTCTATGTAATTTGCTCTTGAACAATATAATAGGTTTTAGATAAAATATTTAACTTAAAGTGATTTCTCGTTAATATCCCTCTTCCCAAAAAAATAAACAAGACATATTTGTGAGCTGTTCGACTTTAAATTTAAAACAATTTATTAACAAAAAAAAAAGGATACAACATTTAAAAGGACTACCATCGACGAACGGACTTGAATTGAATTCGTGATAAAGCATCCTGAAACTCTAAGGTTAGTGTCATCCTTGTGTATAATTCTCTGTGTTGGTGTAATAGATTTTAATAAATTAAAATATAATCCGAAGTATTTTTAAATGTGCTTGACAAGATTCAACTCTTTTGAACAAGGACAATTCTTGACATAAAAACAAAATAAAAAAAAGAAAAAACCCAGAGCATGTCCTTTGGAGTAGGAAGAAAATAAAATAATTTTGTTTTATGTATAATGCATGTCTGGATGTGTATATTTTTCTTTTAAAAATATAACAAAACTAAACAAAAAAGTTTGAAAAAAAAAAAAACGAGTACCTATCTACCCCAAGAAACGGTTCAGGGGGGACACATATTCGCGTACTGCAAACGATGTGCTATTGTGGAAAACTCGTCTATTGCCATATGGTGAGTGTTTGGTGTTTAATCCTTTTTTTTTCGTGTTTGTTCATTTCGTCCTGCTGATTTTGTATGTTCTGCTTGTGACAATGATTAAATTCCCAACCTTCTGCATGGCTTTCATTTTGATTTGGAAACCTGTAAACTTTATAACAAAACACACACAAACGCACATAGAGCTCAAAAAAGAGTCAAAAGCATGATAAATCATTTTATTACAAAATAAACCACCAATAATGACACTGAGAATGACACACATAAAGTATGTAAAATGTCCTTTTCCTGGAAGAAACTTGCCACCATATGGTTGCGAGGAGCATTTTTCATTTTCCATATAAAAAAAAACCTGCCGCCCACATTTTTTAAGACTTACAACGCACAGGTTTGGCATCATTTTGATGTCTTCAGTGGGAGTGGGTGCGTCAAAAAAGTCTACACTTCATGTATTTATGTACGAACATATGTATTTCTGTCTTGCAAGGACATTTAATTTTATATCGTTGTCGCTCAATTAACTTAGCATAGTACGTACTTTTTTTCCTTTTCTTTCTTATTCCTTTTTTTATTCTGGGGTGGGGTGGTGAGGGTTTGAGTTAACAGAGATAATGGTGGCGGCTTCCAATGACGTCGGCAACGTTCAACAGGTTGAGAATTCGTTCCAATATTGTTGAATTTTGTGTTATTTTTTTTATTTTGTCAGTTCGTTCTTCCATTTTTTGTAACCCCTCACTTTGTGTATATATAATATATATATATGAACTTAATTAAAACCTTATGGAGGTAATAATATTTTTTTTGCTCAGATACCCACATCGCTGTGTTTTTTTTTTATACCTATTGATATATGCGTTTTTTGTCAATATTTTGATTGTGGAAATATTTGCTTGTGTATTTTTTTAATCGATTTTAATTTAAAATTAATTTTATCAAATTGATGAGAATTGGATAGAATGAAAAATGGTTTTTTGATTTTTTTTTTGTAGAAAATTCTTTATTAATATAATCGAGTTTATAAGTGAAAAACGTGTGTTTTTTTTATATGTGTTGTATGAGGAGAATGACGTATGGCATGATTCCATATGGAAGCATTTAATTTAACATTTTTGACTAAATGCTTTTGGTTTTTATTTAGTTTTTTTTTTTTTGTTTATTTGAAACAAGTATTAATTCTGTGTAAGGGTGAAAATGATTAATTTGACGGTTAACATTTATTTTTAAAGAAATTTTATTTGCAATATTTGGTAAGGTTGGAAGTAAGTATCTGCATATGCAAAATACATACTTCATTCAAAATAGTATACGATTTTTTTTTATAGAAGTCAATGAAAAAATCAACAGACAAAATTAAAAAAAAACCTTAATTTTTAACTGACTTCAAAGATAACTGAGTTCGTAAAAAAAAAACAAACTAGCTAGAGCGTGTCGAGAAGAGAACAAATTTGTGTGGGATGGGATGGGGTCTTTTCCCTCGTTTAAACATAAGTGACAGTTCTTGTAACATATTGCCTTAAAATATAAAAATTATTTTAAATATTGTTTCAAATAAGAAAAAATGCGTATACGCCCTAGTGCACCAAAGTTATATGTATATCGTTCTTTGTGGATAGAAAATGACATAGAGTTATGGCGTATTTGCAGCTTAGTTTTGTGAACTGTTTGTTCGACAATTTATGTTTATTGTATATGAATCAATTTGCTCTTAAAAATTCGTTAACTACCTACCATCCACCACATCGGCATCTACTGGGTACTGGGTTTGTGATTTTATTTCGTTGGCACTAAACCAACAGATTATTTATAATTTTTTAAATGATATTTTATTTGCTTATAACTTGACTCCTATCGTCTCTTTGTATTTAAGTGACTTAAACTCGCCAACATGCAGTTTCCTTTTTTTTGTTTTGTATTTCACAGCTAAGAAGTAAATAACTATATAAAATTCAGCTATATATGTACATAGTCGTATAGAAAGATAAAACCTCATCCCTAATTCCGATACCTATGCAAGAAGCTCATAGATAAATGGTTGCACTGGAAAAATAATATCAAGCAGTAAATACCTTGACTCCATGACCTTTAAAAGTAGAGAATTTGTTGAAATCAGAAGAATAACTTTAAAAATATATATATGCATGTATATCTATGAGTGGGAAGCAAGTCCATATTTT
The DNA here is from genome assembly GCA_949320155.1 of Melangyna quadrimaculata. NCBI lineage: Eukaryota > Metazoa > Arthropoda > Insecta > Diptera > Syrphidae > Melangyna > Melangyna quadrimaculata. The sequence goes on along the minus strand of OX439484.1, from coordinate 207,082,693 downwards.
GTTCACGTTTTGAAAATAATACCAAATATGTACGAGAACATATATCAAAAATTATTATAGAAAAACAAGTCCTTATTCTTGGTGTTATTGTTTTTCTTTTAAATTAACTTTTTTGTGTAGCATATCGATGTAGTAGCCCGTAGCGTAGTTAGTGCGTTCGACTGTCACGCTGGAGGTCTGGGATCGCTTCCCAGCCTCCTCCACCTAAAAACTAAAAAAGTTTTTTTTCAGGGCTACTGCCTCTTGCGAGGAATTGACAAATCCTCCAAGAGTATCACGTGTCACGAATAAGTGCTTCTCGTCTAGCCGTTCGGATTCGGCATACAATTGTAGGTCCCATCCATTCCTGTCGAAAGGCGCACACAGGAATGGTTGCGAGTTGTTAGTCACTAGGCCCTGGTTCTTCATGAGCCGTTGTGCCTCCCGATTTATTTTTTTTATCGATGTCAAATATTTTATTTCACATTCAATTGCAAATAAAAGTCAATTGTAAAAGGAACGTCCCACCCTTCCAGTTCTAATTTAGTTTTATTTTATTTATAACTTGTGTTTTTTTTTTTTATTATTTCAATATTAAATTAGGGTTTATTTACATTAGGGTCGCACTTCTAAAAGTCATTGGGCCTAAGTAATAATCGAATTTTGGGTCGATTTTATCTTAGAGTCGAGTTTATCCCATACGAAAAATAATCTAATTTAAGCACGACTCGACTCTAGAATTCGTTTATTACTTAGGGCCATTGTTTATTTTGATCGATGCACCCTCGGAATAAATAAATAAAATCGTGTAAATTCTTAGCTAAGCTCAGCTTAGTTTTATTTAAAAAAAAAAAAAAAAAAAATGCATTAGAATTTTGGAGGAGAGTTAGACTTTTGTACGATTAAAACCGGTTCAGTCAGAATTCGATTCGTTTGCTATTGCCGTATACCTCTTCACACTGGCGCGGTTCATATCTCGCTTGTAGTGCGAAACCGTCGTTACCTAATTCTCACTTTATAATTAAAATTGAAACTTGGTTTTTTTTAAAGCTGGTAGTTAAGTATATATTTAGTCAGAATTCCGATTAGAATTTAATACGTAATTGATTACACAAAAATGTGTTCTTGTAAAACCTTAAGTCAACCCGGCTGGAAAAATGCCCAGTTTCTGTCTAGTTTCAACATGGTACTAGTCAGTTTTCTTTAGGAAAAATCTAGACGAGGAAAACTTGTCAAATATACGTTAAGCCCTTGAAAGTTTTCAGTAAGTAAAATTTAGACGAGGAAAATGTTTCATATTCTCGTGAGGTTCTCGCTAGTATGAACTTGTTGGACGTTTTCGGCATCCTATCAGACTAAGCACCATCGTTATTGATACACATGCAAAATTTTAACTAAATAAATTGAATCGATGATTCGAAAAATACAAATTTTAACTCATCAGTTTTGGTTTCATAAAAAAAAAAGTTAAAAATTTCACGCTCTTGCAAATCCTGCCAAGATAATCATATACATAGGTATTTACTTTCGAAAATCTCTATTTTCAACCACCCACCCCGCCAAAGGGTTTTTGAACTTTTCATTAAAATTAATCAAAAATTATAATTTGCTGTCTTAGGTAGGTAGAGATGGCAGTCACAAGCATCCTCGCTCGATGACCCAATTAACGCTGTAATGCGCCGACCGTTTTGATACCATAACTCTTTTGACCTGTGTATTTGGCGATACACCTCCCAACGGATCATTTACTGTCTTAAGCTATATTTATTTAAAACCAGATGGTTCATCTCAAGTGGTTCATATCCGGTTGTTTTTGTGGTGGGATGTATTTTAGATTAAGCGCTTTTCTTCAAAAGTAAAAGAAGACTCACTACAGAAATGATCCTGTGAAGTATAGTCTTAATTGTAAAAAAGATAAGCGCATTTTTGTTCACGATACTAAATCAAATAATATGATAATAAGAGTATTTTACAAAAATGCCCAGTATCATACTAAAATTGCTTTAATATCGTATTAAATTCATACAAATCTGCGCTATTATTTTTATTATTCAGGTTTTTATTTTTGGTCTGAGTTATTTTACTATCGGATCACAAGCGATACTAAGATACCCTTTTTTAATGTTTCTAGCAAAGATATAAACAAATTTAGTTTTTGCTGGTCCGGGGCCTAGAGTGGTTTCTCTAACGAGGCAAAAGGGTTCATAATTGACAAGGCCCTAGTTTTGGCCATTACTTAGCCATGCTAGGGCCTTGCCAGAATCTATTTAAAACTCTCTAGTGCCATGTCGAAAACTAGAATGTTTTTCTGCGTGGGAACCTTTTACCGGGTTTCCGCCATCATGATGATTTGTAAACTATGGTATCGCTATTTTCTCAACAGGTATGGATGTTGGATGTAGAAACATTTTTTCTCTTCTGATCGATGGACTTTCTAAACATAACCAAGTTATAATTACAAACATAATTATAAACACCGAGCATGACCCCTTAAAAGTCGAAAAGGTAGAATTTCATGCTCAAACAAAAGTATATATACGTTTTTGTTTTCATAGGAATATTTTGAAAAACACACTATTTGCGATGAATTTTCAGAAGTTTTTAATTTTTATCGTTTTAATGGAAAGATTCAAAATTCTTGAATTTTAAGGAATGATGGAAATTATTAATTTGGTTAAGTTAAGAAAATTAATACTAAACTGCTTTAAATAAAAAGAGCTTTTAAGTCCTAAGCTCGTGTATGAATTAATTTACAATTCCAAGTATGATAAGTTGACAAAATAAAAAATAATTTGTATGTGTCATAGAAAACTGTAACTGGTGGTGAAAGCTTGAGATGATCAAATATTTTGGGGCATTATTAAGCAAAATTAATGATAATGAAAAATAAAATATAATCAAGTAAGAAACAATTATTTTGTACGCCCGGGCATAACTTATAAAATATTTAACTGATTTACGTGATTTTATAATATTCTTTGTGTCTATAAGATGGTAGAAGGCTATTTTGTATTACTTAATTTGTTTAATTTTTCATAATTATTATTGTTTTTTAATTTGTGTCACTTTTTTTTAAAGTTTGTCCCAGATATTCTTAAAACTCTCAAAATCGGTTTGATATATTAAAAAAATAAGAAATATTTGATAAACTCAATACTCTTACGAAAAATTTAAGTTAAATTTAATTTATATTTTCTTAATTATTTATACAAACTAAGGAATAAATATATAAGCATTTGAAAGTTATCAACTTTTATAAATTTATTTTCATCCAGTAATGCTATTCAAAAGCATGTTTTTTTTGTTTTGTTCTCTTCTTCCGCAAACTGAATTTATACCTGCTGGCTGAGCACAATGGTTTAGTTGTAGAAAGGTACACAAAAAAGTATACAGCGCCACAATGTAAAGCTGCCATTGAAAGGCAATGAAGTGTGTATGTTATGTAGGAAAAAAAGAGTCACATTATGGGATCAAATTATTTGTGTATTGTGTATCTCTAAAGGCCTGGTCAAACAGAATGCGGTCTGGCGATGCGGTCAACTCTTCACCCGAAAAGAAAAAACGCGGTTGTCAAATTTTGTTTGTAAATTTTTACAAAGAATGCCAAACCGCGCGCGCTGGGTCAAACGACTCAGCCTTAATCATCATTAATCAGCAACCGCCAGCGGTCGTTGTCGTCATCACTCATCCAAATTTTCTTTTCAAACGACATGCATTCCCGTCTTATATTGGGTGGAAACAAATTGTTTTGCCTCGCTTTTTAAAAAAGACGGTGTTTTCCGGGTGGAAAAAAGTGATTTGGTTCGAGTAAAGTGTATAACTTGATTTCTAATGGTCGTGAAAAATAGGTAACAGTCATGTGTAAACAAAAAGAGGCACATTTAATATTAAAGCAATTGGGTGGTGTTTGGTGAATATTTTAAAAGGATAAATGTTAGGAATAAATTCGAATTCTTTCTTTGTTAAAAATGCTTCACATATTAAAAATGGCTGTATACGGAAGCTGTTAAATAAAAATAAAATACATATGTAGAAAGGTATGCAAATATCAACAAATTCCTCTAACATTGAGTATTTACAGCAAACCAAATATCATTTCTTAAATTTTTCGAGGGTATACTATTTTTTAAAGTCACGCGAGCACGGGTCTGCTAGTTTTAAATATTAATGAATAATAGATTAAGTTGTTAAGTTAAGTTGTACACTTGTTTGCTTATTTTCTGTGTTAGAGGATTTTTTTTCACAGAGTTCTAAAGTTAATGATTAACTCAGTTGTAAAGGATAAGTAAAGGATGATAACCGGTATACCGGTACTATATTGTTAGGACTATGTGAACAAATTAACTGTTTGACTTCTAAAAAGGCTTAAAACTTCTTATCAGTGTATGAGAACATCAAAAAACTTGGATATTATGTTTACACATTTATATCCTATATATGTACATTATGTTTTATGACATTTAAAATTCAACGAGCATATTTTTTTACAAGCGCCTCACTTCAAAAAGTGATAAAAATAAAAGACTGTTAGATACTTCTTAAAATAACCTTTTAAGCTATAAAAAAGGACGAATTAATTTGTGTCTCCATTAAACAAAATTAAAACGATTACATATAATTATGAATACTTATCTATCTTTATTTTTATATTCAACATTGTACATATACCTACATACTCGTACAAAGACTTGCTATGTAGATAAGAACTCTGTACAAACAAAAATAATAATGACCTCAATTTCTTAACATCAGTTAAGTTTTAAGTATCATGGGTGTTGATAAGACTATAAAATAGTACTTAAATGTTTGCCTATAAAGATGTTTTCAGTAAAAATACAAACGACATCCAGAATAATTGGATGCCATACGTCCACGTCTATTGACCTTCATAAATTGGCTGTGAAATTTACATACCTATGTACTGTACCTGTAGGTAAGTGTAGCCAGGGATTATTAAAGAATTAGGACCAGGAGTGTATAAACACAGAAAGTATTTGTTCCTTTTACCTTTTTTTTCTTTCAATTTTTCAAGATTATTAACAATTGAGTTACAACTTGCATAAGACACAACTCGATATTTAATAAAAACAAAGAACATATTTAATTGGCAAATTTCATATGTTTTTATACAGATTTATGGAATTTAAAAAAGCTATTGTTGATTTTGTTTTAGCTTCACTTTTCCCTTAATTATAAAGTATAAAATACAATGCAGATTCATTCAAAAAGAATTGGCCCTTGGATACCTCCTTGTGGGACAAACAAATTTATTTTACTAAACTTCAAATGTTCTTGTTTATATTTTAATGAAATATTAATTGATCTGCTTTAAAACCATTCAGTATTTCTTAATATTATATAGATTAGCCAAAAACATTATCAAAGACTTGCACACATGAGGAAATAAGGTGCAGAAAAGAACTTTCTTGCCCTTAATTTTGTCTTTTCATTTTATTTTTTAGCACTTGATTGCTTTCATTATTTTCTTTCCTTAAGTTTTTAACTAAATACATAATCTCAATTAGTTCACCCAGCAAAAAAAAAAAAATTGACGTATTTTTCGACTCACATTTGTTGCTCTGCTCCTTATAGAGACTATAATCCCTGACCTTTGACAGGGAGCTACAGTGGAAAAATTAATTTATGATTTTTGTCCACCATCGCAACCGTCCTTCCTTATCCTCATTGCCGCTCACCATCGAGGGCCTGTCGCTGTCAAGCAATTTATTTGAATGTCTCCTGCTTTCTCTCTTCCGAAATTATGGCGTATAATAATTTCGATTTATTTTCCCGCATTTTTTTTAATGTTAAGTTTTTAGCGATTGAAAATTCTTTGAATATTTAAAACGTGAGACAAAAAAAAAACAGGAATAAGAAAAAAAGAAGAAAATAGTTTTTCTCTTGTCCCACTTCAAATGAAATAACTTGGATGCTTTGGCTCTTAAGTGCTCTAAAAATATTGAAATAAGAAGAAAAACTATAAAGAAAAAAAAAGTCTAACAAGAAATTCTAAGCCCTTCTTTATTTCTCGTCCATCTTTCTGTGACCGCACACATTCCCAAACTCATACCTACCTATCTATCTAACTCTAACCTTACCTACCACATCCTTAATATCCTCCACAGAGCGAGAGCGTTCTTCAAGATAAGTTTTATTTTTATAAGCATTTTCTGTAAAAGTGGCTGTTTCTATCTGTTCCTCTCACTTCCGCTTCATGCTACCAGGAGCCGGATAGTCCCTGTTTTTTTTTTGTTTTCTTTTCGCCAAAAGATATTTATAACAAAAAAGCACGACATAACGAAGAAGACCAAGACTATACGACTAAGAACAAGAGCAAGAAGAAGCAGCACGAAAAAATGTCTTCTTGTGAGAGGAAACCCTCATAAACTTTCAAGAGACACACGCAGGATAAGAGACAGAAGAAAAAAAGTCCTCTGGTTCTCGACCAAGCACTTAAACAAAAAAAAAACAAAAAAAAAACAGAAATACAAGACACGAGTTTAAGAATATGAATTTGTTTTCAAGGGGTTTCTAGCTTTCGAGAATGGAAGAGGTGGTTTTCTGCCATCTCATTCCCCTCCCCATTTTTTCTCTATCATTTAATAAAAATCGTTTTGCACGTATACACGAAAAGTGGACCTAGAGGGCAACACACATGTTTCATGTGTAAATTTACTCATCGTCTATCCTACAGGCCATCATATATGTATGATGGGTGAGGATGAACAATTTTATTTTGTCTTTTTTTTTTTTTTGTTGGAGTAACTCAGGAGGCCAAAGGGGGTAGAAAGAGTTTTAATGATTCGCCCCAAGCCCTCTGTGTTTTTCACAACACATTTGAAATTCAAACTACGTAACGGACACATAAAAATATTCTGCTTGGTTTGTTCATCGTCGTCGGTTGGTTATATTCGTTGCAAACATGTTCATGTGCCGGAAAAGTTTTTCGTACACCATTCAACTCTTCTGCAAACCCTAGACAGCAACCCTTGTGTAGCATGCGGCAATTTCCTCTAATTGTATGTAGGTACCTCCATCATCACAATATTTAGTCAGAGACGAGAGTATTTGTGCACTGTGCTTCGGTGTGATACACACTATCGATCCTGTGTGGTGTATAGGAACAGACTATATATAGAAGGGAGTCGCAACCGTCGGTCGGTCTATGATTCAACCCCATCCCAGCCCCTCACCACCCCATCAACTCAAACCCTTAGCCAGAAATAGTTTTAACCAGAAAATTATTCAGCAAAAACTTCAGGTTTTGCAATATTTTTTTTTTTTGTCGACGCAAAACTTAGTTCGAAGAATCATTCTTATTCACTCTTTTCTCAAAACCCCGCACAGTCGAAAATTCCTTCAACCATATCTGAACCTTATTCTTTCTTTTTTTTTTCAAAGATATAAAGGTGTTTTTTGTATTTGGTTGGGGGTGGGTGGGGGTTGGATGCAGGCAAACGTCATTTTGAGTGTTAAGTGGAATTTCATTAGGTGACGCGGTCGCACTCAGAATGGATTAAAACACAGGGGGTTTAAAAGGTGTTGGAGGTTTTTCTATTTAATTAACCTGGACGAGTCGTGTGGTATAGGGTTAAATTGAGATAGAGGGGGTTTAGGTACGAAGTAGTGTTTTAACATTCATTTAAATTAAAGTTTCCGCATTTTCTTTTAATTTTATTCTGCGAGTCTTAAGTTATTCAATATTGTTTAAGTCGTGCGAAGGAGACTAGAGGGGATGTAGTTTTTTTTATTTTTTATTTGTTTTTTTGCTTGAAAGAATTATAGAACGGTGGAGGGATTCTCTAACAAGGCATAGTCTATAGTGGTGAAGGTAGAGAGGGGTTTAAGAAAGAAAGATGAGTAGTATCTTTTAGGTGATGCGATTTGTAAAACTTTGCTAATAAATTTTAATTTTATTCTTAAGTATAATTCTGCAGGTGATGGTGAAACTTTTAAAAGAAATATTTTTGGTAATTTTCATTGAATTTTTGATAGTTTTTTTTTTTTTGTTATATTTTGTTTTTAGAAAATAATTAAAAATTTTAATAAGGTGTTGGTTTGTTAACTATTCTTTTGAAATCTTCTTTCCATAATTTAGTTAGAAAATTAAAGTCGAAACGAACATTTTATTTTTAATTAAAAGTAGGAACAGAATTTAAAGAACTAATATTCGATTACCTCTATAATATTTGAGTGTCTTAAAACTATTAAAAAGAGGACAATGTTAAATCATCTTGCAGAAATTAATAAACATTTTTTAATAACCTCATTATTCGACAATGGGAATGGCTTCTTGTGCCGTAAAAGGTTAAAGCGACTTAAAAAAAATGTGTGAGTTCCGGGACTTAAGGGGAGGATGTGTAAACAAAGCATACCAAACTTCCAGTTGGTTTTCGAAAAAAAACTGCCTATACCACATTACCGACCAGTACCACATTACCTCAATTTACTCTATTCAATGCACGAACCATTTTGGCTTCCATGAGTCAACAATGTTTGGTAAACAAAATGGTGCGGAACGGATATGTAATGCTGTATCCGTGACTTTTATTTAGTTCTTTAGTTCAATTGAGTTCTTTACTTTCAATTTTACCCATACCGAGAGTTTAGATGTTTACACATCAAAAACTTGAATTAATTTGTATACTCACGAGCTCCTATAATATGCAAACACCTTTTATAACAAATTTCTCGATTTATAAGTTTAAAACTTTGTCTGCTTCTTGATACGATTATATAATATTTGTAAACGTATTGCACATTTTATATTAACTCAGCGATAGGTCTCATAACCGGACACTTATAAGAAGGTTCGCAAGAAGTTGAAATGATATAGCGTATACTCAATCGATTTTTGCAGAGCCTGTATTTTCAAAGAAGAGCTAAAAATGATTCAAAACCTTTTTTTTCTACTAACTCCGGCTTAGATTTATTCCATCTGATAAATTTTAATAGTACAGTGGCTCTTAGCCTTATTTAGAGATTGTTTACATTTTGCAATTAATAATTTATATTTCAAGACTATCTGCCCCGGCAAACGTTTTTTTAACTTTTCCGTTATGTGGTGTGCTGAGTTTGGTTAAGTTTAGGAAATTATTAATTTACGGATATACTTTGATTTGAAATTATTCTGGATCAGGACGATGTATCAACTTTTTCGAGTTGGGAAAGCAGGCACTAGATACCCTTTAACTAAAGAATATTTAGAAAGGTTATTAGATAAATACCACTAAACCGTAAAAAAAGCATTTGAAACTGTTAATAATTTTACCCCACTTCAATTTATAAATTTCCATAAATTCATCCTCTTTCTGTATCAGATTCAGATTTCAAAAGCAATGAATTTTTATATTCATACATCAATTTTGTCTATGAACAGCTACATTTTTAAAAATCAAGCACCCTATAAGCACTAAAAGTAGGTTGTCCATCTTAACTCTTTAAAAGGGAACATGTTCTCTTTTTTCACTCTGATCTTTTTCTTTATAGGGATCTATTTTTGTTAAATTCACCTTTGTTTTATTCCAATAATTTGTATATCAATGTCAGTTAAAAGCCCTTAGGCTAATTTAATTATTTAATAATTAAATTAAATTAAATTAGGTAAATTTAATAATTAATTAGGAATATGGTGTCAAAACTTCTGTACAATTTTTAAACGATAAAGTTATATAAGAAAAAGAACAAAAGAAAAACATCAAGACTGAATGATGATAAAGGCAACTCTAGCCCCTAATCAAAATGAGCAGACCACATTTCGTACCTAAAAGTCTATTTGTATTTTACTTTTTAGTTGTATTTTGTTCAGCTATTCATCTACGAACGTTTTGTATGATTCTTGAAAACTAGGACACTTGGCTGGGAAGGGTGCATGAATGTGCATATTTTCTTTTAAAATTTTATTTATGTATATATAAGTTATTCATATTCTTTTTTTAAAAACATTTTTTTTATTTTTTTTTTTATTTTGTTATGGACTTTGTTTGTTCTTTATTTTTGCCCTAAATGTCCTCTTTTTGTAAAGTACACAGATGGACACCCTAACTAAAGTTATTTAAATATTACCTTTAGACACAATCCGAGTTTTTAAAATTCGATACGGCTTTTTGGGTTCACCCCATCACACCCTATACTTAAGTAGGTACCTATATTCTAAAAAAATGTCTTATCCTAATGCCATAAGTTTAGTCCATCCTACAAAAATTATAACCTTTCAATCACAAACGAAATTGTTTAAAATAGATACATTTTGAAAAATATTTTATAAGTCAATCTTCTAGCATCTAAGCCGTTCTCTAAGTTTCTGAAGTTCTCTAAATATGTTTTACCTTCAAACTCAAAAAGCATATGTTTATTGTGAACCACCATTTCACCAAATAAAAAGCAAAATTTTGAAGAAAAAATAAATCCACCACTTGGCCATTCCTAACCATAGTCACCCTTCATAATTTAAATTAAAAAAAAAAATAACATCTAACCCTTTAAACATATTCGAAGACCGCTAAGAACCTTTTAAAAACAAAAAGATTCCTTTAAAAAAGGACACCGGTTTTTGTGCTAACCCCATCCAACCCTATTCATAATAATTTGAAAATATATATGCCCTTAAGTATATATGCCCATAAGTCCCTTCAATATAACCTTTCAAATCGGTTCCATTTTGTATTTGACCCCATTTTACCCTACACAAATTTAAATTTACAAAACTTTGTTTTAAACTTCTTCTTAGTCAACCTTTCAAAACTCAAATAAATTTTTAAAATTTGGCACTTTTTTGTTTTTACACCATTTCACCCTATGAAAAGATAAATTTAAAAAAAAAATCATTGTATAGGTAGGGATGAAGGTCATACATCAGAAATTGCAGTTTTTTGTTTAATAAATGTATTTCAAAAATCGGGCAATGATTAGTTTCTTGCCCAATTATACAAGTTAGGAAGGTTACAAAAAAAAGAAAAATTGCGTTTCAGATAGCTGCTTGGCTGTGTCTTGTTGACTAACTACTCGACCAGTTTTGACTGAACTTCTCAGAAACGCTCTCGGTCCAATTCTGAAGATTGGCTGAGTTCCTAAACTCAATTGTTTCGCCGACTCCCAAGTCTATATTATACTTAGAAAATACCTAAATTGTGTTGCAATGTACGTATAAGGTGTAAAATGTAAAGATGTAATTTGACAACGACATTTTTCTATTAGTATTTTATTTTCATTCCCACAGAGTAGGTACTAGCTTTTGAGATAAACTTTAAGAAAAATAAGATTCATCATTAAATTTTTATTAAAGCTTTGCTCTTCTGTTTGCGCATATTTTTCGAAAAGAATCAATCTTAAACCTTTTGCAAAAAAATAAGACCTAACTAAAGAAATTTAGCATACCTATAAGACTAAAAATATGCACTGTTAATTTATTCCGCGCCATCACAAAATTAATATTAATGGTCTATTTTGACATAAATTTTCAACAAGTGTTAAACATTTAGTCAAATTAGCATGAGCTGAAGCAACTTGTTCGTCCTTGATTTAAGGGATGTTTATTTTTTTGCTTGTTCAAGGAAAATTAACTTCTTTACAGGAAATTACTTTATCCAATTGAAGTCTTTCCTATAATCTCCAACTCAATATAGTTAAGCTTTTTTTTGTTGTCCTTCCAATTTGCATGTACATCCTTTATAGAAGTTGCCCCCTTCTCCGCCGCGCGCCGTCGTCCCTTCAATGGTTCTCATGAACTTATCGATCTGACACCCAACAAGATAGATGAGAAAATCATTACTCTTCAAATTGTGTCTCTCTTTGAAAAATTGTCTCCGTAATTTTTCCATTATCCATCCACATCCTGCATTATAAATTTTAAAAATAGAACTCCCCCACTGCCGCGCTCGCCCGCCCGCCATCGCATCGCCGCCACCGAGGTCCTCTGCAACATATATGATGGTTGTGTACATGTATTGATGATGTTGCTGTCTATAGCATGCTGCTTGTTGTCTTCTTCCTTGTCGCCTATTGGGTCAGCCTCAAAAGACATTCAAGTTGGTCTTGGATGTAGAGTACTTTCTCCCCCCTCCCCCACTTCCCTCCCCACAATCGTCGATGCACAGAAAATGATATCCGCAATATGTCAATAATTGACTCCTATCCCGCCCCAATTAGCCATTGTTCGTATGTGCATGCACAATGCCCATAAGCCCATGTCCCTTGTACGAGTATATCTTAAATACTCACACAATGCATAATGTTATATTCTAGACCTAAAGAGAGCATTAATAAATCTCGAATGAATATAATATACAGATACATAGGTACGAGTGTGTAGTTTCAGCGCCTGCTGTTCAAAATGTTGGTCACGTTCGACACTATGCTGAATTTGGATTCAAAGCCTAGATACTCCGTACATACATACCACATACGAGTATCTGATGATGTCTATAGATGGATTATTCTTTCCTCGACCACATCTTCACGTCCTAAAATTTATATAGTGGACAGAAAATAATTGCGTTAAACTTTTGAATATGAATCTACCCAGAGCACACAAAGGACAATCTTTTCTTATTTTTGTTCTTTTATTTTGTTCACTTATTTATTAGTTCCGAAATGGATGTAGGTATGTGATGAGAGAATATGTCAATAATTAATTCATAAAGAAAATCCATGCGGACAAAGGATAAGCACTATCTGAGAAGTGTAGATGCATTTGAACGCGTTATCGTTGGTTGTTGTTGTTTTTTTTTTTTTTTTTTTTTTGAAAGGATATCCGTTTGTTTGTTTGACTTCGGATGGCTACACATCACATCTCAAAAATGAAGATCTAATGAAACAATTGAAAGACATGAAGACTATATGAATATTTTGTGTATGAAGGAAATCGTATCTTATACCCTAAAGCCTTACATATATACACAAATTTAACATATCTATTACGTTTCGAACTTCAATGAATCCGTCATTTTCTCAGCTCTTTGGACTTATGAAAATGTAGTTTACTAGGTCTTACTTGTGGATCGAGAGGTTTTTTATTTAACATGGACTGTAACTGAACATACAAAAAAAAATCAATGTTGAGTCTGACGTTATTGTTTCAAATGCATAAGTTAAATTAATTTACCTCACCTTAAAGCCTTTTAGAAAACAACAATTACATTCGAGAATTTAATTATATAATAGATATGCTTGCGTGGGACCTGAGCATGCTTATATACTCAAGCCTACTAAATTCAACTTTGAGTTGTTGAGAAAAACTTTTCCAGCTTTGAAATATTTTTGGTATAACTCCCAAACTTAGCTGAATTTGAAATAAATAAACTTTTAAAAAAAAAATCAATCGAAATGGATGCCTTGACAAATTTTAAAGAAAAAAACAAAAATAAAATCTTGAGATTTTGTATAATTTTTTTTTAGAATCTAATATGCTCATAACTTTTCAGACCAAAGAAAGGCGTAAAACACATTCGAAGTGTTGATCAAAGTCGATATTAAGATAATAATAGACAGATAAAGTTAGTCACACAATAACGTGTGTCTGTCTATTAGACTCTAGGCTTAGCCGATCGTCGATTTTCTGTAAACTCGGCCCTTTTAAATTTATATTTATTTATTTATTTATTTAATTCAATCTACGATTTTATAATCAACAGATCTTATACTATAAGTTAATAATTATACAAATATACAAATTCAGTTTTGTTGTAAGAAAATCAATTTTAATTCCTTTTTGAACATATTTCTATTAACACTAAGGCATATATCAAATTCATTGTAAAGTGAACTAAAAATGCCGGAACATCTTGCAATAGGTTCTCTTTGGCCAAACAAAGTAGTTTGAGGCATTCCATACAGAAAATTTCTAGCTCGTAACGACCTTTCAGGGGCGTAAACATTGATTTTAGATAAAAGATAGGAGCTATTAATAGTTGAGCAAAGAATATCGCGAACAAACATAACACTGAACTCGTCCTTTTTTAGTGGTATGCACAAAGATTCTGCACAATTTTTTAAAACTATAGGAAAAATGCCATGACTATGGCTGATACAAATAGGCTCCAGATCATTTCAAACTTGTATTATTTCTTCTATTTCACAGTTCATAATACAACAATCAGTGAATGACGATAAGAAACTGAAATCACTTGTACTTCTTGAAAGGGCTACTGTACAATAAACTTTCCTAAAATTTTCTGCAAACATATCTACAATAGTCTGAGCATCACTAGAAGATACATTGTCATACCACATAAGCGTGGGGAATCCTACACTTTTTCTTTTAGAATAAACATACTGCCAGAAACTTTTCGGATAACGCTTCAAGTTTGATTCTAAGCACTGAGCATGAGACCATGCTAAAAATTTAGACAGAAAAATAAACTCTTTCCTGAGCCGGGAAAAGTTCATGTAATCAATTTCACTATTAGTTTTTTTGTATAATTTATGAGCACGAGTTTTTGCACTTTTCTGCTTTCTTACTTACTTAATTACTTTTTTTTTACTTTTGGAATAGCACTTGGAACGGCATCTTTAAAAAAGTTCAAAAAAAAGTTAAAATTGTCACATAATGTCTTGTTATTAAATTCAGAATACCAATTTATTGAATTAAATTGATCATTTAGAGATATTAAGTTATTCGAGTTTAATTTAAATTTAAATGGCATTGAATTGTAATACATTTCATAATTTTTAAATTTAATATCATTGATTTGAATTTCAATGGCAGTATGATGTTTAGAATTCGATAATAAAGGTAGACATCCTTGTATCAAAGCATTTAAATTATCATTTGTAAATACAGGAGCTAAAAGATTATTTAATGAATTAAATACATGATTAATCTGAAAAAGGCCATAAGAATACAAAGTATCAAAATATAGAATTTCATTTTCAGTAGATAAATTAGCTGGAAGAACTCTGTGTTCATTTTTTATAGGAATCCATTTGATTCGACTGGGATTAAAGTCGCCAAGAACACAAACTTTGGTATCGCCGCAGTCAAATGATGATATAACGCTTTCTATGTTAGATATGTGTTTTTTGTATACAGCATTAGTTGAGCCAGGTGGAATATAGCTCAGAAAAATTATTAAACTATATCCATTTAGATCAGGTATACGAATACAAATTTGTTCAATATCAGATTTGTTTTCTACATCGATAATATCAGTGGTGATGGAAAAAGCACCAAAAACACGTCGCACAGCAAGAAGTACGCCTCCCCCTCTCTTCTTCTCAACATTAAAACGATCAAGGCGAAATAAAGAAAAAGCTTCCATATCATAAAGCTCTTCACTGTTTATATGACTATGCAGCCAGGTTTCAGTGAAAGCAAAAACGTCATAATCATTTGCGTCTAAGATAATTTTTAATTCGCCTACCTTAGAACTGAAACCTCCCACATTTTGGTAATACATTCGTATACCATCAGCTGATTTATTACTTGTATTATTTATTGTTTGTGTTATTCCAAGGGAGCTCCCTCGGAGATTTGAGTGTTTTTTGACACAAAACGAAATTCACGAACATGCACATGCGAAGGAATGTTATTTGCCATCAAAACAGAGTTTAAACTATTTATTGGGATTCCAACTTTAAAATTCACATATTTCAGGGAAGCAAGGTCCACATCTTTCTTCACAAGTCTAAAGCACTGAATTAGCTTATCACTAATGTTAAGTTTAGCGGCCAAGTATTTTTTCATAAACTCAGGGGAAGTATTTCTTTCAAATCTGGATAAATGCAGCCATTAAATGCGTGGAATACCCTCGGAATAGTTCAAATTTCGAGGTTTTAATCAAACCTAACGATGATGGAAAAGTTCTAAAAACTGATTTTCGTCAAGATGTCCGTCGATCTGTTTGTCTGTGGGTCTGTGTGTATATGCCTCTGCGTGTCCGGATGTGCATCGAGCTAGAGCCTAAAAGGTTGATCGGATTTGCTTCAATATGTGAGTATGTGATTTTCTAGACGAAAAATTTAAATTTTTGTTAAAAAAAAAAAATTAATTGGGTGGCACAACGGCTCGTGAAGAACCAGGGCCTAGTGACTAACAACTCGCAACCATTCCTGTGTGCGCCTGTCGACAGGAATGGAAAGGACCTACAATTTTATGCCGAATGGCTAGACGAGAAGCACTTATTCGTGACAAGTGATACTCTTGGAGGATTTGTCAATTCCTCTCAAGAGGCAGTAGCCCTGAAAAAAAAACTTTTTAGTTTTTTAGGTGGACGAGGCTGGGAAGCGAACCCAGACCTCTAGCGTGGCAGTCGAACGCACTAACCATTACGCTACGGGCTACTACTATTTTTGTTTTAGCTCATCTAAAAAAGTTAGCTGCAATAAACTGATTTCGGGCTTATCAAGTTTTCTCGAAAACGTCTTTAACGATTTTGATTAAAATTCGACCATGTTCTCTATAGTACAGTTTTTTTCTTTCCAAATTTTTGAAACAAAAAAAAAAAAAATCCAATAACGAAAATAAAGTTTTGAGCAAATTTGGTTTTTTTTGTTGGATATTCCAAAACGAGTTGATTTTTTCATAATTTGGCAATTGGGTAGTTTTTATTTGGTAAAAAAAAATATTGCATTTAAAATTAGTTTGAATCCGTTTTTTTTACGGAAAAATAAAATCAAAGAAAAAATAATTTTTTAATTTTTAACTTTTTAACACATATTATTTATGTATTTTTGTATTAAATTAAAAATTGAACAAAAAAATAAATGTCAATACCCATGTTTTATTGGAAAATCTATCCATAGTAGTATTCCATAGTAGCTATCCATAGTAGGATTTTACATGAATAACAAAAACAACATCAGAAGTATCACTAATGCCGATAAAAGATAAAGTAGAATCATACTGCGGATAGTTTTCCGAGTCTCGAATGGATTTTTAGTGATTTCATTCTCAAATGTTGGTTACTATTGGTTTTTTCGTGAAGTTAATTTTGACTGCTTCTGATTCTCACAAATACTATATATATATATATATATATTTTTTTTTTTAATATTCTGACAGGTGTTCTTTCAGTTAAACCAATTTTAAAATACAAAAACCAGGCTACTGCGGATGCGTTTTTTTGGTAATTTTCTACAGTACTATTTATAGAATGCCAAAAAAACACGGGTAATGTCAGTTACAAGAGGAAGTTATTGCCAACCACTCGTGCACTTTATTTTGCTTAGAACAAAAAAAAATTAAGGTAGCAAAACTTTTCAAAAAAAAAAAAAAGAATCAGGCTATACCTTTGATAAATATAAGCAACCTTTTAGATAAGTATTCTTTTTTCCCCAAAATTTGTTTCCCCTAATTGAACCGTTTTATTTTTGACCGTTTAAATATTCTGATAAAAGAACGGTAATGTAACTATGTAACATTTTTTGGAATACAAATAAAAATCGATATTGATTTTTGAAAAATTCTATATTTCGAAAGAACTTGGTCGATGTTTTTTTTTTTAACTTGGTACCTGACGGTACTCTAGAACTATCTGAAAGTTTAAAAAGAATGTAATTAGAGACAAAAATAAAACTACTTAGTAATGAAATGTTAAAGCCGAAGTTGTATTTAAAAAATAATTTTTTGAAAGTTCGAAATTTCAAAAAGGGAAACATGGAATTTCATACAAGAAATCAGGCAGCATTATTTTGTTTGTGCCGAATAAGTTTCACATTTTTTTGGTTATATAATCTAGTTTCATTTTTGTTGTAATTATCAAATCTCTAAGATTTGTTTAAAGCGAATTCGTACTACCCATTTTGTTTACCAAAATAGGATATTATAGCTATGGGCATTGTTTTAAACATCTTTTGATAGGTACATATAATTTTAAGAAAACTATACTTCCACTTTTATCTATCATATCATTTGTGTCAAGCCTGAAGGCTCTCATTGAAAGACATCTCATTATAACATTCAATCTTACGACATTGATCACAATATTCTTTTTTATACTCACTGTATGTCTATCTTCAAAATTAATGTACTCACATACCTCATCACTAGTCATGACGACAATCTTAGACTGTGAAAAGTATTATATTGTCCTTTTTCTTTCTCTATACATACATATGTACATATTTAGAAATGACGTCTTCGACGACAACGTTCGAGGACAGATTGATTTTCCTAATTTTTCTTATTTTCTCATTTCGTCATTTTTGTTGTTTATGATGAAGAAACGAGAAAAAAATAAATTTCCTTAACAAGGATATTTCAAAAAAAAAAAAAAAAAAAAAAAAACAATTCACTCAACTAGATAATGTTCGCTGATCATCAGCTTTTATCTTAACTAAAAGAAGGGTCCATGTCATTCCAGTCTCATGTCTCATAAATAATGGTGATTTCATTTCTAGGCGGATAAATAATAATAATTTTTTTGCTGGCCTAGATGTCTCTCTCTCATATTTTTCTTCTTTTTTTTTTTGATTTTGAATGTCGGTCGTCTTGAATAGCAAGTTGACAAGTATCACACGTTTTTTATACGTGACTAAGTTGTTAATGATACCCCCATGGAATCACTAAAGTTAAAAATCTTTAAGACAAACTGATTCAGTATGAATAGAAGGTACATACATACATATATGTAGTGTAGATACAAATAAAACTATGAGCATGGTTACAAAAATATAGAATTTTCATTAGTTGATTTGAAATCCCTTTACTTTTAATGAGAAGATTTTTGCGTCTTGTGAATAAGTCTATTTTTGGAGTTAATGTATAACCGAAATTGGAGTATAAGGGTTTAAAGGGCCATTTTTTGTGATATCGAAATAAAAAGTCGCAGATTTTTTTCTCAGCCTTTGGCGAGGCAGAATGTTGAAAAAAGATATTTTCCAAATTTCTTAGCAGTTGTATTATCACTTCGATTATTTTTTTTTTTTTTCTAAATACATCAGAATGCCCTGTCATTAGAACTCAAGAACTCATAGAACTCAAGATATAAGCTTTTTAAGGAAACCTAATGCGTTTTGTCATAGAGATTTATAAATCGCAAAAAATCAAAAAAACAAAGTTTAATAAAAAGTTTCGGTAAACTGGCTTTTTGGAAAATGAACTGGACAACAAAACCCTCATTCCATATGTCTTTTGAATTCAAAGAAAGGTTAACCACTCCTGCAATTGTCAAATTAAACTATTAAAACATTGTTTAATTTTCGTAAGTAATGCTTGAGCAAGAGAGGCACAACCTAACAACTAGGGCAGGCACGAGACGAGAATAGTCTCGGTTTAGATCTCGGTCTCGTATGACGAAACCGAGACGAGACTGGCTTTTAAGCAACCGAGACGAGACTGTTTATTTGTACCGAAATTTACAGAGTCCAATAATTAAACGGCTACATGAAATTTGGCCTCAATGAAAAATGGCTTCTTTTCATAATGAAAAATGTCCCCATTTTCGAAAGTGAAAAATGGCCCAAACTTATTAAAAATGGCCCCAAACACAAAATGAAAAGTTGCCCCAAAATTAATATAAGAAGCAACAACAAGAGAAAAATTACAATAGCACACAAAACTTTTACGCCGGCTTGGGAGACCAATAAAAGTACCTTGCCTGGCCAGCTTCGCATGTTCAAGGATTTTAACTCCCTTTTCGGGTCCTCTGTCCCGCTCACGCGACTCCGTCGCTCCGCTTAGGGTATGCTCAGTCGCCTGGCAGGCGCCTATGTTGTCAGTTGGTCTGGTATCAAAGCTTTGGTTTAAAAAGTATTTTGGTTTAAGAATAAAAGTTTGGGACCATTTTTCATAATGAAATTTCACCCCAAAATTAAAAATGAAAAAAGGCCCCAAAACAATGAAAAATGGGCCCAATTTACAAATTTTAAACTTTTTTTTTGTTCTTGTTGTTTCCCATATAAATTTTTGGGGCCATTTTTCATTTTATGTTTGGGGCCATATTTCATTGGGGCCAAATTTCGTGTAGCCAAATTAAACTATCCAATTTCAGTTAAATATTTATTTTCTTCTGCACGTATTCAAACTATAATCGAAAATATTTCGTTCCAATAAGCAACAATTTGGACGAAAATCGTATTTTTCGGAGACGAGACCGAGACGAGACTTAATTATACGAGACCGAGACGAGACTAAAAATTTTCGATTTCAACGAGACCGAGATGAGACTTACAAAAGTCTCGCAGAGTCTCGTCTCGTGGCCAGCCTTATTAACAACTTAAAAATCCATTAGACTTATATGATATCGATATAGAATATTTTTATAATTTGCCTTTCGACAGATTTTTCCTGATTTGTAGGGATATTTGACAAAAAAAAAAATGAGAAATTAAGAAAAAAAAAAAATCATTTTTAAGAATTTTAGTCTTATTATTTAAAAATTCAAAAATCATTAAAAAAAATTGGTGGTTGTTCACAAGTGCTTGTTTTATTCTATTCAAACTTCAATAATAAAGGAAAATGATTGGATGTTTTTAAAAAATGTATCAAAATTTAAATTTCTTTAAGTACAAAAATCATAAAAAAACATCTTAAAATTATATATATAACTGTTTTTTTTTCTTTTTATTTTTCAGGTAAGACCACTTGAGTTTAATGGTAATCTTCTTATGGTGAGTGTAAGGATGTTAAATTTATTTCTATCTTTCAAAATATTTTTTTTTAATTTTTTGAATATAGTTTTGATTTTGGAATGTTTAATTTGTGTATTTTTACTAAATTTATTAAATTATCCAATAATATTTTATCTGCAGTAAAATCGGCTGTACTAATTCGAGAATTAAACCGAAAGTGAGATTTACGCACATAGGTTTGTTTTTTGATAAATAATATAAATACACTGAGAGACAAGGATCAGGTAAAAATTAAATAAGCATCTTTTTAAGTTTACAAGGTGGACATAGCTATATAAATATGCAGGAAACTCTGACTTCACGATTTCAATGACATTTAGACTTATCGGGAACAAAACTTCCCCCGGATTTTTTCATTCGAATTTTTTCCCAGGTGTGATATTTATCAATTATTAACCATTTTTTCAAATTGGTGACATTTTTCTGGAAAAAATCATTTTAATAAAGTCAAAGGGCGATAAGGCTTATTATTTCATAATTACAGGGCACTTAGAAACAATTGTGGTTGATTTAGGAAGATGCCACGTTATTTCACCATGGAATGCTTGTACACAAAAAAGTTTTGCAAGATCGTGACATAACCGCAGTGCCTATTTTGTTCGAAATTCGAGATATTTTAATATCGTCTCTTGTTAATTTCAGCCCTGTTTATATTACGTTTCATACAGGTATTTGTTAAAATGTTAATCTGATCTTGGTTTAAATTAGCGCATTGTGTGTCCATTAAAAAAAAAACAGCGTGTTGGTGCACTAAAATTGTTTCATTAAGCAGGTAAATGTTAAACTACAGTTTACCTTGGTTCTTTATCATGATTCTTATCTAAACAAAACGGGATCAATGAATGGTTCAATTTGGTATGGGAACACGTAAATGTCATACTGCTAAAATTACATATTACATATTAATTCATTCAGTAGTAGCCCGTAGCGTAATGGTTAGTGCGTTCGACTGTCCTGCTGGAGGTCTGGGTTCTCTTCCCAGCCTCGTCCACCTAAAAACAAAACGTTTTTTTTCAGGGCTACTGCCTCTTGCGAGGAATTGACAAATCCTCCAAGAGTATCACTTGTCACGAATAAGTGAATCTCGTCTAGCCGTTCGGATTCGGCATAAAATTGTAGGTCCCTTCCATTCCTGTCGACAGGCGCACACAAGAATGATTGCGAGTTGTTAGTCACTAGGCCCTGGTTCTTCACGAGCAGCTGTTCCACCCAATTTATTTATTTTCTTATATTAATTCATCCATGTTCTCGTGGAAACTTAACACAGCAGCTACCTTGCCACTGGCAAGTTCTGTCAGTTTAAAAAGTGCCCAAGCTTATTTATCTAGATTTAACAGAGTTTTTTATTTTTTTTACTGTAAAGTTTACAAAATATCATGGAGATAAAACACGCAGTTAAGATCTTAACAAACACGATTTGGAGGTTTAGATTTTGTATTGCACGGTCGGTCAACCATGTTGAAAAAATACAAACCTGTTACTTTCTTAATTTTACCTGACTTTTTCATTTGAGTGAGGTGAGAGGTCTAGTGGATAATGTGAATTGGCATACGATTGATCCTATTATTTTCTAAATGTTCCTAAACTGCAATGATATTAAGGTGTTCCCTTCAAAACAGGTTGTTTTTATTTCGAGTTGTTTTTCACTTTTTCAGTGAATAGTTTTGAAATTCGAGTTCACTTCATCAATATTTTATCATATACATATATATGTATGTACCTACCTATGTAAATGTTCTTAAGAATTGCTTTAGCAGGTATTTTGAAATAATTTTCTATCATTCATTTCGAAAATTTAAGATAAAAATGATAAATGTTGTAATATTCATTGTAAAATGTATCCTTAAAAAAAAAAGATTTAACTTTTGATAAGTGTAGAAATACAAGAATTCCTTTATCTGTACCTACACCATATAAAAGTGAAATACATCCGCTATCAAAAAGTTAATTTGAAATTTGGTAATGCTCTCACCGAGCTAATTTAAAATTTCATTTTTCTTGCAGATAAGAAACATAATATCCTCTTGAATACTTTAATCCAAATTCTTCTGAACTTTCATCTCCTAAAGCATTTTCACGCATCAATTGAATTTCAGTTGTGTAAATAAATAAATAAAAACTAAATAAAAACAAAGTAAATGTATCTCACACTTTTATCCAATTAAACCAACACCCTTATGCGGCTGATGATTTTCTTAACCTTTTGTGATATTCAACAGGATACACCTATCATCTCCGTTTACTTTCCTTTCAACAGCACATACAATTTCTTGTTTCTCGTTGAACAAAAAAAAAAAAAAAAACACAAACATTTCAACAGAATCTCCTAAACGCTCCCTAAACCCATTCCTATGTATTAACATTCTATACCTTCGTTCTTGAAAACTTCTAAACACTCTTTTCATCTTTTAACATCCCTCATACACAGCCATTGTACCTATACCTACATACCTACCTACCTACAATATTTATCAAAGTTTAGTCTTGAAAACTTTTTTTCGTTGCCTCTAAATCCTTTTATAAGCAATTTGAGATTTGCTGATGTAGTCGCTGATTTATTGTGTCGCAAAGGATGTTTGGTTAAATTTAAAACCCTCCGTGTGTGTGTGTGCCTGGCCGGAAAAACATTCAATTATGCCTGTCAAAGCCCAACAATTTTCTTTTCTGAATAATATCCTTGTCGACCTCTATACAGCCCGGAAACCATAAAACCTATTTTCTATCCTACCAACATAAAATTGTATAAAAACAAAAAATGAGATTGAAAATCCTTCCGAATTAAATTCCAAAAAGGACACAAATTTTATGATCATCAAATATACACCTCTTGTGGGAATAAGGGAAATACCTTAAGGAAAATTCATTGTCATCTTCAGGAGCAATGCACAGCACATCATACGTATAGATTTTTGTATGTGCAGAGTTGCTTTTAATTCCCTGTAATCACAATTCACCAGACCTAAACCAAAAAATGAAAACAAACAAAAATTCAAACCAACTCCCTTGATTGTCTAGAAGTTACCTACCCATCGACACGCCTTGCGTTCGGCTATATAGAAAGAAACCACAAGGCAGCGCAGGATAGACTGCCGGTGCGGTGCGATGGCGGCGGCGGCGGTATGGTGCTATACCTCCTCTTGTCTCAACATTATAATTTGCACTTCACTTTTCAAAAGCTAGTTAATTTAGAGGGCTTTCCACTGCCGAACAAGAAGTAGAATACGAGACCCGATTACAGCAGGATGTTATCAGGACCGCCTCACACAAAGTAACATTGTAGTAAATTGTGTAACTGTAGGTAGTAAGTTATAGGTACTCGTAGTTGGTGGGTGCAAGTTTTTGCAAATAACTTTCTTAGACAAGATTCTTCTTTGTCAGCGCTCTGCACATAAATTTTATTGTACATCCAACAAAAAAAGAACGAAAAAGGAGTTGAATGAACATACACACACACTTTCCTACACAAGAAAACGACATTAAATTAAAAATTGAAAAGTGGTTAGCCCCAAGGAGCGAGGTCCTACAAGCTACAACTCCAATTTCTTATAAACTTTCATTCGGATCCGCTCCGCATTCACCTAACTCAACACAACCATCACTGAGAACACACATTTAATGTCTATATCAGGACTTAGTATTTTGTATTCTTGTGAAGTAAACTAATTGAAAGTTTTTGTTTATATTTATTAGGATTTACTCCATCAGGTAAAATTCGGAAAAAAGGACTATCAACAACAAATAAGTACAAAAAAAACTAGCTGCTAAACGTAAAATAAATAAACAGAAATACAGTAAAAGAAAAAAACAGGACGAAAGGATCTCTATACTTTTAATAGGATTCAACTGTGAATCCTGGTCTGAGATTTGATTTTTCTATTTTACTTTTGTTCGTTTTTACTTCAGGCAAAGAACTAGGATGGGTGGGGGCAAGGGGAATCAGAGACTAACTGTTTATAATGCTTTGCAAGTTTTCGTCTTTTAGTTACAAACAACACAATTTCGAATGTTGTTTAATTGATTTACACGAAGAAGACGATGACGGAGGTATCCTTCTGTTTTGTGAAAGCAGGATAAGACTGTTGGTGGTTCAATTAAGTCTTTATTTAGATACAAGATATATATACTTTACTGTTTCAAAAGTATTTTGTTATTTTTGTTGTTGTTATATTTTCAATAAAACAAACAATCGATAGAACTAAATCAATGTTGAGAGTAAAAATGGCAGAGATGATTGTGCATTGAGAAATTTTGTGAAATTCTTTAAATTTAGTTTCAGTTAAAATGGTTTACCTATACAAGCTGCAAGAAATGAACATGACCTTCGGAAACTCTTTTTTTTTTAAGAAAAAAGACAAAAACAAATGGACGTGGCTATCACCGGATGGAAGAACAAAAAATGAATATGACTTAATATTGACGAATAAAATAACCACAACAATGGACTTTTCAGTTATAAAAAAAAACTTAACATTTGACAGCGATCACAGAATGATAAGGGCAACAATTAAAATTGACCACAAGACCCTGCTAAGAAATAAAAGAAAGCTGATTATGCCAAAAACAATCTGCGACGCAAATATACAATATTACAACGTATTGCTTTCGCAAAGAAAAAGAGATTATACTGACTTGGCCGACTTAAATAACAACATCCAAACATTCTGTAAAACTCTTGAACAAGCCATAAAGACTACCGCCATAGAGACATTAATGAAACAAAAATCCTGCAAAATCGACAAAATCACAACTGACACAAAACATCTTATGGACTTAAGAGAAACCCTTAGAACCAAATCAATCCTGACAGAAGAAGAAAAACAGCATCTTTCAAATCTAAGAAAAGCAATCAAGACGAAAACAAGAAATGACATCCAAAATTATAATGAAACAACAATTAAGAACATACTTGAGAATACAAAATCGATAAAGAAGACAAAAACATTTTTAAATAACAAACAAGAACGGATTATTTCAATGAAACAAAACAAAAAGAAAAGACATTAACGAATCAGCAACGTGTTTCTTCGAATCCTTATTTGACTCAAAAAATGAAAGAGACAATTATATCAGCTCGAGTCTGACTTTAAATGACCAAAGTGAAACAACATCGACGAATTTGTATATTTTTATGGAAACAGACATCGCAGCATCTATCGACAGTTTGAAGAATGAGAAAAGTACAGAAAATGACGGAATTGAAGCCGAAATGCTTAAATACGGAAAAGCAGCCCTGACACCAATACTGATGCATGATCAATCGAATTTTAAAGACACAACAAATACCAGAACAATGGCAAAAGAGCAGCATAATATTAATACATAAAAAAGGAGATAAAGATGACATCAACAATTATAGACCCATAAGCCTGATATCAACAATATATAAACTATTCTCAAAGACATTATATAATTTAACGCCTTTAGTCCTTAAAAATTGGCGTTTCGTCCCGGCGTTCTCACTAGGGCTCTTCAGTTGACAGTGATGGCCTTTGTCAAGACGCAATTTTTATAAAGATCAGTCCAACTTACATCAATTTTAAGTTGGACTGAACTTAATAAAAATTGTGTCTTGACAAAGCCCTCACTGTCAACTGAAGAGTTCAAGTGAGAACGCCGCCGGGACGAAACGCCAATTTTTAAGGAATAACGGCCGTTAAAAGTTATTTTGAATCGATAAATTCAACAAGTCCAATTAAATAATGCTAAGTCTTCTACTTGGCTGATTTATTCAGTAGTATATAGAATTTGTATTATAAAAAAATACCATTCATATGCAAACGGAATTGATGTAATTTACAGTAGATAGTATGAACAAAATGAAGCACCTGCTCAAAATTCAGATTTTGGGAGTAGATACTCCATTTTATATTAATACAATTCCTCGTGTTTTGATTAAGTCCATTTTCATTAATACCATCCCAATGATTGATATTGAGCACTTGCTCTGAGCACGTGGTGGTTTTCCTTATTCTACATTATTCCGCCTAGACGCTTCATTTATTATGAATACAATTTTTATGCAATTTCATGAGCAACTGCTTAACTTCTTTTATGGCACACTTGCTCTGATCAATATACAGAACTAAATTAAAGCTGGGATTGAAAAAATGAAAAACTAGGGAAACGAGTGAATTAAGAAATTTTTAAAATGCTGCTGCAGAAAATTGTATGTAAAGCACTTGCTATTTCGCCTCATCGTACTTTAATGAATATAATTCTTGAGTATATGCATTTTCATGAGCACCTGCTCAATTTTTTAGTAAACAGAACTTGCTCTGTCTTATGTCCGGATAGGTGCACCATTTGGTAAATATATAATTCTCGATTAGGTCCATTTTTATGATGACCTCCTAAACTTATATATAAAGCACTTTCTCTTTGCACGTGGTTCTTTGTCTCATCATACTTTTTTTTCTCTAATAAGAGTGATCCATTTCAAATGAATAGAATTCTTGAATAAGTAGGCGCAATTTCCTGCTCAACTTTTTATATAGAGCACTCACTCTGAGCAAGATAAAGAACTAATCAAAGCTGAGCAAATGAGTGCATTGTGTTATAAATTCAGTTTCTGTCTGGTACCTACTCTATTTGGTATTTATAAAATACTGGATTACATCCATTTTCATGAGTGCCTGCTCAAATTTGTGTATGGAGCACGTGCTCTGATCAGGTGGTACTTTGTCTCATCCTACTTTATTTTCGTGTATGTTCTCCAATAGGTTTGAATAAAATTCGTTATATGGTTCATTTTTATGAGCACCTGCTCAACTTTTTAACATATAGAGCACTTGCTCTAAAAATATATTTTGTGCTCTTTCACCTATGTAGTTCCATTTACTCCCAGGAAGGTTTGGTATGAATACAATTTTTGATTAAGTCCATTTTCATGAGCAGTTACTCAATATCGAGCACTTGCTCTGAGCACGTGCTACTTCTCCTCGTCCTACTTAATATCCTAGTATTGAAGATATATCGAAATAAAACTTCAACAAGCGATTTCTCGAAGACGAATGATAGAAGTGGAAAGATTCAAAATAAGTTCTAACGCTTTTTGTGGAAAAAATGTAAGCCTTACTCTAAGGGCAAATTAAAATATAGCGAAAGCTAGATTTTTTTTTAATTTGGGACTATAATGTTTCGAAGACCATTGCTAATTCGCAATTATCACTTTATGTGAAATGAAAATTAGATAACGTTCCACAATTGTTCCTTTTCGGAGTAGAAGTGAAGAGCTGTGGATTGAAAAATTTAAATTTCACTCTGAATATTTAATTTGTAGACCAGTCTGGTTTTTGAGATATTACAGTCTGAAAATGGATTATAACCATTTTTTCACCTATTTTTGAGATACTGGAAAAATTCGAAATGCTCTTTTTTCAAAAAAAAAAAATGCACCGATTCATATGTACATAAACATGAGTCATAGTGCAGTACTTTGATGAATCGGTGCATTTGTTTTGAAAAAAAGCATTTCGAATTTTTATAAAATCTCAAAAATAGGTGAAAAAATGGTTATATTCCATTTTCAGACTGTAATATCTCAAAAACTAGAGCCGATGGCGAAAAACGGATGATAGATTTGAGTTTAGCACATGAAATTGCCTATGATATGAGTCTTGCTTGCTCGTTCCTGAATTCATGTAGGTCTTTAAAATCAACCGATTTTTGGGGGGTTTTCAGCCATTTACGGAGTAAAAAATGTATATTTTGAACTTTTAAGGGGCAGTTACTTGTGCTATTTTATTATAAGCATCCCTAGAGAGTCAAAAGAAATCTTTTAAAGTCGGTGAAACCACGTTTGATACGCGAAATTCTTGATAATTTGTTGACTTTGAAAAAATCGTGTTTTTTACATGAAAAACGGCCGCGGGGTCTGGAGGAACCGTTTTAAAAAAAATTCCGGGACGTAGAAATACTTGTGTGGGTATCCTCTACAAGATCCACGATACCCATTTTGAATATCTGACAAAAAAAAATTATTAGACACCCCTAAGGTACATAGTATTAGAATTATAAATTTCAACACAAACATCTGTGTCATCCAATTTCCAGCACATTATAAGACTGATGGAATTTCAAGAACTCGCGAATATTATTCCGAAACCAATAGTTGTCATCATCCTAGCGGTAAATCGAAAAGAAAAAAAAAAAAAAAATGAAACAATATGAAGAAAAATTCAATCAAAATCCTAGAAAGGAAGACAGAACGAACAAAATCCCCGTAATTCCACAAGGACATACCATGTCCCATAGGTAGGTAAGGAAAGTACATCTAATATTCTAAGGACTACTTTGCAATCATGTGAAGATATATGTTAGCATAGGTATAACAAAATATAAATTCCCACATGATGGCATATCATTTGTCGAAGGACCTCTCCATATAATACATGAGAGAAAGGACACTCTTATAAGAGTTCGGAGGGCGTTGATGACGGACGGCGTGTGGTACGCGACGCGACGCAACGTGTCGCGACGAGACAACGTCAACGTTGCAAGTAAAATAATAAATCGGAGAAAGTCCTTTTACCCATATCCGTTTTAAATTGGCAATTTGTGTGCGAAAATAGATTCAGGCAGAAAACCGACGCTAATCCTCAGTTTTTTTTTTTTTTTTCTTTATTTCTCAAGTCATGTAATCTAACGTAACCATAACCACCACCACCGCTGCCGCGCCGTTAATATTTTTTTGTTCGTTTATTTTCGTTTATGGTGAATGACGATGACGTTTTTCAGGGCACCACCGCCGCCGCCTGCGTTGCTTGATGAACATGATGCCACTTAAAAAGGATTTTTCATGAATTTTCTATTTGTTTTTTTTTTTTTTCCTTTAAAGAAGCTTTTTGGGTTCATGTTCTCTACCTTTCTGGGCTTTAAACGGATGCGTTGAGTGATGCTTGATGGCTCAAACAGCTTCGCGCCGTCACAAGGATTCTTTACGATTTTTTTTTTCTTTTTGTTTCTATTTTACATTGCTACTGGTGCTGTGGTGCTAGAGGTGTCCCTTTTTGTATTAAATAGTCGAAGCAAAGAAAAGCGGAGCACCATTAGTGTAGTGGGTTCACCAATTAAAATGAAACGCCTACATGGATCGGACAAAGGTTTGTTCTAAAATTGGATCAACATACTATTAAAGTTACGTACAAAAGGGCTTGATGGTATGTTTGTGTTCTTTTGTTGTTGTTGTTCTGATGGGTTTTCTGCTTTTTGCATACAAAATTCCAAAGGACTCAAGGATGCGTAACTCTAAATTATTATTCATTTCATTGTTTCAAAGAAAACACCACACACACAAGGAATACTGATGACACATAATGAAAAAGGTAATGAAATTAGATGCCATATAAAATGACAGGCTTCTTCCGTTTCAAAAATTGAATTAATTATACCTGCCTACCTAACGCGCGTGATGTGTAGGCGTGGGTATGTGTTGGTTTGCATGTGTGATAAAGGCGAACAACTATAAGATAATTATGTTTAATTGAAACTATGACTATGAGTACCTATATAGCGTATCTATATATTAATCAATGCGGGTGTAACCAAACTATGTACTTTTTTCGAAGGAAGAAATATCCTAACAGGCTTAACTGAGGTTTTTTAAATATTTTCATTGACATTCTGATGAGACATGGTCCTTCTGTCTGTTCGGTTACAGCATATACGACTGGATGGATTTTCATCAAATTTGTTAAGTGTAGGTACCTTGTGTTTTGTGGATAATACCTGCGCAGGTTTTTTTTTGTATTTTTGTAAAGACCAAAAATAACGCTACTACGCACATTCAACGTGTAATACGCACATTTTTAGTCGCTAAGGAAAATCTTGTTTTGTTCTACTATTTCAATAAGAAAATTAAATTAATTATTCTGCAGCCTTTTGGCTACAACCATATATTTTGATTGTTGATATTTTCGGAAACAGTTTTGATGGTTTTTATAAATTTTCTTAGTAGAATAGTGAATACACCTTTAAGTAAGGAACAATTGAGTCCAGTTTGTATCATTGAATATGTTCGTGTGGAACAAAAGCTTCCAAAAAAAATACAAAATTCGCCCAAATTCACCCATGTATTTCTGAGAGAGACCAATATTTTTTATATAACTTGAAAACAAAGCCAAAATTGACTTGAGAAAGTTTTTGTTGAGCATTAATTTTTCTATCAAAATGGATGGTTTAAAAAATTTTGTTTAAAATTAAAGCAGACAAATTTAAAAAAAATCGAAAAATCATTGATTTTAGTTTTTTCTTACGTAACTGCTCATAACACTTTTTTGTACAAAGATAGTCACAAGATACATTTTAATAGAAAAGAAGACGCTCAAGCCTTTCATGTGACGATTGGTTAAAATATAGGTACTTATTCATCCAAAAATAATCATATATTTAATTTTATTGTTTTTTTTTCTCTCAAGCCTTAATATTTTAAGAATGTTTCGGTGTATTTTTTTTTTAATATAGGTTTTTAGTGTATTAGTAGATACTTAAGTATGACGTATCAAAAACTTTAATCATATTAGGTACACAATAAAATGTTTTTAATGTACTAGGCTAGGTAAGGTTAGGTTAGTGCGATGACAGTTGTACTTGTTACCGTCACACTTAGATCAGTGTAGATCCGTTGTGGTACCCAAGGAATTTAAGCCCCATAAAATAAAAAAAACCTATGATAAATCCTATGACATAGCCCGTAAAGGGCGTCGATGAAGTTCTAACAAGCTTTAGCCTGAGAAGTCGTAGTTGTTTTCAAATTAATTGAAGGAGTGTCTGTCGCTAGATAAACACCGGGTTGAGGAGAGGTTGACGCACCGTTGTCTTTTGGGGGCGTTTTCCTTTCCTTTACCGCCACTAGATTGACCATCCCCGCACAAGACCGTAGAAGCAGTGGCTCCATGCAACGTCTGGTGGGTGAGTTTGATTGCTTAGTGGTTGGTGTCTGCGCCTACCCTGTTCGGTACTAGGTACCTATATAAAAGTTTCTGAAAAAAAAAGCAGCAATATTTGCCAAAGCTTCTAAGCAATTTTTACTTATAATAATACATAATTTTGCAGATTTTCCATAACCAAACCGCTAGTTACGTCCTTTGATCGGTGATATAAAAGGTTCAAAACTCCATGCAGTATTCAACAATCACACGAAGTTCAGTTTATTTTTTCCACTTTAGATCTCGGTCATCTATTAGCTCTTTTATTGCTCAATATATGTAAAGTTCCCATCAATATGACAGCTCTGATGGCATTTTTTTACTCCAAACATATTTCATACACTCGATTTTCAATCGAAATGAATTGAAAACTACTTGAACTCGTTGACATAATTTCTGGAAAATTCAAAAACTACAAAAAAAATTCCTAATAACTCCCGAGCACACACACCACTTGAAAAATTCCCAGAACAATGAACAGCACTTTACAAAACTAGTCTACATATATATGTACAACAATTTATAGTATAGTCAAAATAAATTTGAAAGAACCAAAATAAAATCTGTAAAATAGATATTAATTGGCTTCTTCAACTTCCTATCTACATGTATACGAGTATAGTTGGTATAGTGTATTCAGCCATTCAGTTTCGTTTACGCTTGAAAACCCTTTAATTGGGTTTTCATTGGAAAATTCATGTCATCTGGGTTTTCCTTTTTCATCATCCCCATCATCATCAGAACCCTTACAGATACACAGAATATAGCGAGTCAGTTAAATACTTTTCACGTTTCGTGGTACATCCAATTGAAATTCTGTTTTCCCTTCAATCGCACTTTGACTGCCATTCATTTACTTTGTTGAATAACAATATTAAACGCATCATACATATTTATATGTATGTAGATAAGATATTCTTCCGCATCATCATGTTAATGGCATGAAAATGGGGATGGTGGTTATGTGGGGGTTGTATAATAGATGTATCCGATAGTACCCAAGTTCTATATACGGCGGCGGGCGATGTCGTTCTTCATTGATCGGTGTTCTGTCGCCAACAGTTCGTTTCGAATGGTAATCGATTCTGATAATTTTCCGTCCAGTCACACTCTTGGCGACAGTCAGCAGACAGA
The DNA here is from genome assembly GCA_949320155.1 of Melangyna quadrimaculata. NCBI lineage: Eukaryota > Metazoa > Arthropoda > Insecta > Diptera > Syrphidae > Melangyna > Melangyna quadrimaculata. Next base: position 207,050,087 of record OX439484.1, on the reverse strand, counting down.
GCAAAGTACCTACACTATAGTTCTTCACTCTTTCGGAACTCTAACACTGATTTCCAGTCAACACCACCATTTTGAACGAACGATGTCCACTCAAACGAACATATGTATGCAAGTGAGTCCTTTACCGCATGTAAGTCGTCCTGAATTCGATTTGTGACTGCTACTGCAATTCCGTAGTGTGTCTTCCTTCATTAAACCACTTTACACGATGTAAGCTTCAGCTTCAATGAAACCACATAGACTGGACCGGCCCAACAACGACGAACTGGATTATTGTTAACATTTTTTGCAGAAAAGATATATATATAAGTATCTATAGTGCCGGTCCCTACATATACATAGTCCTTTAGTGCAACAAAGTGTCCTTTTCCAATAGAACTAACCATATCATCATGATGAAATGGAGACAAAACCGCAATCGATATCTTATTTTGTGTTTTGGCAGAAACCCATTTTTAGTGCGGTAGTCGTAGTTTATCATCTTCTTTTAGTTGCATTTATATATAGAAATGTCAATTTATTGCTAAAGATAGAAATAACATACGAAGGATATGACAGATAGAAAATAAATTAAATTAAATCAATTTCAAAAAAGAACTCATTATCTCTGTCTCTCTTTTTCTTTTCCACGCTCACTCTCACTGTCTCTATCTGTCTGTTCGTTACTATCTATCCCTCTCTAAATACCTTTCACTCTCTATCCCTCCCTTCTGTGACCTACCGTAAGACCAAATGTTGTTGAATTTAAAAATAAAACTGATCCTGAACTTTTTAAGAAATTGTGTCACAACGGTAACATTTATCATTTCAAAACATAATCTTCTTCATTTTCAATTATTTCTTAGCTGCGGGATATAATTCCATTGGCTTGTATATGCGAATTTGAAAAAAAAAGATGTTTTAAAAAACTCAGCCCGAATATATAACTTAAAAATTGTGTCACACCGGTAACATCTAGCATTTCATATCTTAATCCTGTTGTTTTTCAATTAATATTTAGGAAAAGAATACAATTCCATGGAAATCTCCTGCATATGGGAATTAAATTCACTTTCAGTGGTCATCTTTTCTTACTTTATAGTCAGGAATTTCAGTATGCGACATCATCCTGCAGTATGAGAAATAGAACAAAAAGTTTGGTGGAGTAGATCGAGTTAAAATTTCAAACTATGCATGATAAAAAATGCACGAACAAATGGATATCGGGTTCTGAAATTTTAAATGTATTTTGAAGGGTAAAGAGGCCATGATGTGTTATTTAACAAAAATGACATTCACTACCATTTATAACAACAACAACGTCATAAAATAAAAATTATAATAAATACAGGAAACACCCTACCTTACTAAAATATACTTTATTATCATTACTTTGGCTAATCATCGACATGGTGTTCTCGTTTTCGCAACAAAAGCCAAATTCCATTTTACGAATTCCAAAAAATGTATGAACTAGTTGGTTTGGCTTGTCTTGTCTTCTACTTGCAACAAACCACCATCATACCACTCGTACCACCCATACACCCTCAATTCAAAACAAACCAACGAACACTCACATAATAAGATACCAATCATTAAATTAACGGAACACAAAACCCTGAAATAATAATAAAAACCCCAAAATGAAATATTGCCGAATCATTCACTTCATCCTTGAGCCCATTCTCCTACCACAAAAAAAAAAATTAACCGCCCACGGGCATGTATGTTCGCTATGTAGAATTACAATCAAACACCCACTCGGATAAGGAAAAAAAATACAAATGTTTTATGTCTTATCGCTCTGTAAGGACGCACAAGAGAAAGCAGAGCTGTGCGTAAAAAATGATATGCTCGTGTGTTTCTACCTCCCCTCACCTTTGCTTCATTCAGGAATCAATGTTATGCTTAATGCAAGGATATGATGTGGAATTTTGTACTTCCTTTTTTAACGTGTCTTGTCCATACACCATACTCTGGATGTCGTTGTGGTAAAAAAAAGAAAATCATGAGGATGCCTTTTTGGAGGTTAAATAGTGAGTTCAAAAAGGACGACTTTTCCTGGCTGAGATCTGTTCCTCTTCTTGTTTTTACTATTTTTTTTCTGTTGGTGAAAAACAGTAAATTGTTGTTGTTTTCTTATGTTTTTTATTTCAACCAATTTCTTGATTTTTTTTTTGTTTTTGCCTTTTGAGGTAGTTAAGCGATATTTATTGAGATTGGATAAAGATTTATTGTGGTCCGAAAGTGTGCGGTTGGTATATAGTGGATGGATTATACAGACGCCTTGAATTTTTTTTTTTTTTTGCTCGTCTACCGATTTGATTGGTAATTAATTTTTTGACAGTCACAATTGAGGTGATCAATATTCATTGAGTAAAGCCTACTGCGGCTTATAGTTTGGAATAAATGATGATTGTTATGGTCCATGATATTCTGGAATTCATTACGATGTATAGATAAAGTTGGTATATATACGACGTAGTTTGATATTAATAAAATTGGGTTGTTAAATTTAGTCATTAAGATTAATCAAAACGATGGATTAAAATCATGAGGAAATAAAATAATAAATTGCTTTTTATTTTATGTAACAGAATATCAATTCAGTTTTTTTTAAGATTGATGGTGACACAAATTTTTGTTTCAAAGAATAGAATTTCTTGTTAAATAAACAAAAAAAAAATAGTCACTTAAATTAAAGGTGAAAGTCAAGTTTTCTCGCTAAAAAACATGTTCTGTGAAAATACAAATTAATTTATTCTGAAACAAAGCTTATGGAATTAACAGGACACCTTTTGAGAACTGAAAATCGACACCCTAAGGTATAATTAGGAAAAATTCGTAGTCCAATTTATTAAAGATAATTATTCCAAGAAGAAAAACTATGTCAGTTTAACTTTAAAAATAAAAAGCACGTCTTGGTAGCACGTCTTGGTTGTATGTACCTACATTAGGGTATGGAGCTCATTTTGAAAATATTTAAATTTCTATAGCCAACCTCCCACTCTCTCACAAAAGTGCGATCATAATAAAAATAAAACAAATTCGGAGAAAAATTTCATCAAAATCGGTTAAAGTTATACATATATAAAAATGGATCGTGGTTTGTGCGGATGCTTAAAACTGGAAAACGACTGGACCAAATTGGATACTTCCTTCTGCGGGTTTATTTGAAATTACAACGCGAAGGTTTAGGAAAAAAGAAAAGTCTAAATATTCTCAACAGGTGGCGCTGAAGGCAGTATAACTCGAGAACGGATTGTTCGATTTCACGATATTGTGTTTGATGGATTTGTATTGGCACAAGGGAGGACACTTTGGTGAAATATTCCCGAATATTCGGTTTTAAGTAAATATTTTCGCATTTAATCGAGAATTATTGGAGTGTGCATTGGATTTCTACCGAGTCGCATTAAGTCACGATGTTCGATGTGAATTGATGCAAGCCAAGCAGTCGTTAATGCAAATGATGGAATTTTCTTCCTTGATGCGTTCAGTGGGATTTAAAAAAAAAACCTTCCTGTTTTCACTAATTTAGGCTACGATTTTTACTAGAACACCTAGGAAGAGTGCAGTGGTTTACAAACGCGCATTGGAAGCCCTGAATCGCACGTTGACAGATATACGAAATGATAAAAGACGTTTTGGTGGCGCAATGATTATGCTTCATACGCTGCCTGTCATTCCAAGATCAACTCCACCAGATGAATTGAACACTCGCCTGAAGGCGTCGCCTCGGGATTATGAACATATTACATAGCAAAAATTACAATTGAAAGTCGAGTCCAGTCCGCTGCAGAGTTCTCCAGGCAATTGTTGTCGATGGCAAAAATGTCCACCGAATTTTTGGCATTAACACGAATATTTTCCGAATATCGCTTAGAATCTTGTTGGCCGAGAATAGAGCGAAAAAACGTTTTCTACGATGAAGCATAGTTAAAAAGTGAAAACGCGGGCTGGCCGACACGTTTGACACTGTGGTTTGATTGAAACACACCACCATTGTAATACTTCAGTTAATTCATTTTGTATTTAATAGAATTTTTAAATTTAATTTACCAAATTATGTACATGAAGCTTCATGTGCCACGCTCAGAATTATTATTTTCGAAACGATAACGAATTTAGGCGAAACGAAGTTCGCTGGCTAGTTCAATTATAATATCACAATTTTATACTCAAAAATTCGGTAGAAGTTTAATCTCTGAATTTGGCACATATGTACTGTCAAGTTGGTGTTTGAGGAACTAACAAATAAAATTTTGAAACAAAAATTGGAACACCAATTTAAAGTAATGGTTAATATGAAGACAAAAATTCAATCTGGAAAAATTTCATCAAGTCGTTTTCATAACCTCAAATTTACAAAAAAAAATTTTTTTAATTTTCATGTAAAGTTCTTAATTTTTAATAAGCTTCTGTACAAAATAATGAAAAAAAAAATATGTGAAAAATGGTTAAATAGGAAGAAGGTATCTCCTGCTAATAACAATGCAAATTAATTTTCTTTCGCTGAAAATATATTGAAACATTTTCAAAAACCATTGGATCCCTTTTAGAGGTTTTTCAAATGTGTATGATAGGAAGTGTACCTTTAATATTGGTTCTAAGAACATAATTTTTTTTTTTTTTTGATAATTCCAGAAAATGTTAAAAACTTAAATTATCAAGTTTGAAAAAAATGATCAAGTCGTTTTTGAAATTGTCTTTTCAAAGAAAGTTTAAATTTTTCAAAAGTGTTGGTATACATGACAAATATTTTTAAACCTTCTCCGTAAAAGCATTGACAAAAAAGTCAACTTAATAATTTTAGAGAAAGTCAAAAAGTAAAAACTACTGTGCTGTTTTAGAATCTCTTTTATATGGAGAACATTTTTAAATTCTTTCTTATAAAAATATAATAGTTCTCTTTAACTCTTACCGTTCAGAAAAATATATTTTCTAGAAAAAGATATGATTTTAGATTTAGATTAGATTAGATTTATTATTCAATTAAAGATCGTAAGTACAATTCATTTTTATATACCAATTCTTGAATAATTATTAAGGCATGACATATCAATGTCGTCTACCCGAGTGGCAATTTAATAAGATACATTTGCAAATTAAGATGTAATGTTTTACATTTACTTTAGGTTTTTTTTTTCATTAGCACATATGGGTTTACATTTTTAATTTTAGTATGCAAAGTTAAAATTATATAAAAAGCTAGACATTTCCAGATAAAATAGAACTCTTACATTTAAATGAGTCTTAGTGTGGTTAATTAGGTTTTTTTTTGTAACTTTTAGTTTAGTTAAAACAAAATTTGAAATTCTATGGAATTTTAGTTAAGTTAAATCAAATAAAGGGTTCTATTGACTTTAAGTTTAGTTAAAACAAAAAAATAGAGATAGAAATAAATTGTATATCATTTTGATGAACGGTTTGCAAATTAATATATTTTTTTTAAAATCATTTTAAAAAAGTTGAAAATAATAATTTCTTGTTAGTTTTGTTTGGTTTGCATTGTGTAAGCATATTTAACTACCTACATATTTGGCATTTAATATTCAATGATCTTATTAATTTGTATTCGAATGCTTTTATTTATTATTTGTTATAGTTTTTGCGAGATTTGGAAATAGTAAAATTTATTTTTTTCTTTATTTTGTATTTTTAAATTTCTCAAAAACAAAAAATATCAATCAAAATCGGTAATTTAAATTTTGCAGAAAATTATAATGCTAGATATGATGAGTTTGTTGTACAAAATAAAGTTTTCCGCAGGATTTTGCTTTAAGAAAATAAATTTTGTACTCATCCTTCATCCAGGTTAAAAGTTTATTCACTGTTAGTCTCTGGAAATGTCAAGCCTATGCTAATATTACACTCTTACTTAATTGGAAATAATTGATAAAATTAAAAATAATCATCACTACGCCTTTTGTAATTTGTAATCCAATTTTCAATTGACCAAAAAGTCCTTTCAAATAAATTTAACTTTTATATCCATATTATATTTCAATAAAGTATAAAAAACTCTACGTGGAATGAATTAATAATTCCGTCGAATAAAAACTTGTCAAAATGTAGCAACACCAACTTTAAATGTATTAAATTCGAAAAATTTAATAAATTAAACAAGCAACGTGATGACAGCGATGCAGGATAATTCCTTTTTATATACATTTTTAAACAAATATAAAAGAAAATAAAACAAGTCCTTCATATATCATTTTACGTGTTGCGGATTTATTCATTTTTATGTCTTGTGTCCTAATCTTCCTTTAAGCTAAAACCTTTCAGTTTCACTTGGAATAACCTACGAGCTATGACAACAACTATACAACTACAACGATACCAGTAAAATAAAAGGATACTAGCAAATTACTATGAAGATCAGGAGTCAGCACAGCACAGCACACGACACGGCAACATTGAAGCTGTTTTTGTATTTTTTTTTTTTGTCATAAGAGAAAGAAAAACGATATGCACACAAAAAGAGTTCTTGGAAAAGTTGTTTTAAGCTGTGAGAGTATTTCAACTTAGTGTCTCACCTCTATTTATATGAATGTTTTATCCTTGCTTATTCACCGATGATGGCAGTGGCAGAATTGTAGGTATGTTTTTTTTTTTTTGTTTGGGCTTTGTTTTCAATTTAAGTTTCATAAATAAGGACGAGAATATTTTAAAGAAAGTTTTGCTTTCGAAAGAAGTGATTTTATGAATGCATCTAAATGAAAAGTATGTTTTTTTTTTATAAATTGAGTTTTGAGAATATTTTGAAAATAAATGGAAATTGTAGTTTTTAAAATGATAATTGAATGTAGTGGGCCTTTAAAATTGGAAATTTCACTATTTTTCAATTTAATTACGTAGATTTAGTTTGTCAACAAATTTGATGTGCTTTCCATATTCAAAGAATTAGCCCTAATATATTTTAGATTCACCATTAAAAATGGGAAATTAATAAAAGTTTTATGAAAAAAACCCTTTGTGATGACGAGCTTAAATATAATTGAGATTGAAGAAATTGGGTCTAAGGAGCCTTACACAAGATCTGATACATTACGATACGAAAAAATAGTTCAAAAACCTTTTTAACTCCTTCTATTTGTCTTACCACAAAGCAAAATGAATATAACAAAATATGTTCAAAAATTCAATATGAGTTCAGTATATTATATTGAGTGAGGTTAAAGATAAGTGAGAATAAGTAAATCTCTTTACTTTATCTCATCTTACAATTCTTCCATTATTCCCAGTTCATGTAAAAGGTACCTCTAACCATCCATATGATATCTTTACCGAAGAAGAGATATAATAATTGACATGGCAAGCGTTTCACTGACACAAAATCTGTGCAAGCCACACGAAGAAGTATTAAGAGTACAAAAAAAATATCCTGTCTTTTATCAGTATGGTCCTTCATAATGTGTAATATCATACATAAGTACAACAATGGGGAAATTTAAGTGGTAACGATGTGAAATAAGTCTACATACATACTTCCTGAAAAAAACGAAGACAAAAAAAGGTGAACTCTGTGTAAGTTATTTTTTCTTTTATTTTTTGTTTGCCATCGTTATCACTTTCATTTTGTATACCTACTGAAAAAACCGTCAAACCAAAAGAGAATTGATGTGAATATGGCGACATAACGTTAGAATTGTGATTTTATCATCAAAGAATTAAGTAAGATGGCCAAGCAGTAAAAATGCCATAGAAAACTTAACTTCCTTCGCATGTATGTATCTACACTAATCATCACTTAATTGAGGTCAACTTTGGATTTATTGGCCATGTGGTACATTTTGAGAAATATTATTTCCTGCTGAGAAAACCGACAACAGATGGTTACAAAAGTCCATAAAGGAAGTTTGAACAATCCTAAAGGGTTTTTTTTTATAGAGGTTGTTTTAATGTTGCAACTCTGTTTCTATTGACAGTTAGTTTGACAGCTGACAGATGATAGGTACTTAGTTCATTTTGCCATTTCATAATTCTTGAAGTTTTGCGACCATTATTTAAATGAGTCGAGCTTTCTGTGTATGACTTAGCTGTTTGATAAATTGGTACAAAATTCGCTAAATTATACAATGTTCCGCGTTGGTGTTAGATTCTCGAAAACCGAAATCCCGAAACCCAAAATCCAGAAAATATAAAAATATAAACCCCAAAATCTTAAATCCAGAAAACCCAAAATCTGAAAAAATCGACATTTTTGTTAATAAAACAAAATGAAAACTTTGCCCATATTTGTAATAGCCGAGTTTTTTTCATACTCATTAATTACTCACTTTTTAATTTTATTAGCAAAGCAAAAACGATAGAAACACCGAGTAGCCTGTAGCCTCATTTGTTTTTGTTTTGCTTTTAAAATAAAAAAAGTTGTGTTATTAATGAGTACGAAAAAAACTCGGGTAATATAAGGTAGAATATATATTTGTTTTAAATTTTGCTATGGGATTTTGGGCTTTCTGCATATTGGATTTGTGTCCGATTCCTGAAAACTAAAAATCCAGACAAAATTCAAACCCCAAAAACCGAAATGCCAAGAACCATCAGATAGTTAAAGATTTACCCAAATGTTTTAGGTGTAAGTTGGAATTTTTTTTTCAACTTTGTTTATGAGATGTTGGGCTTTCGGGATTTAAGTTTTCAGCATTTTGTCCGATTTTTCTGCTTGATTTCCGATTTGAAAACCCTAATTCTAGAAAACCCAAGATTCCAAATCCCATACACAAATTCCAAAAACCCAAAACCAGAAAACCCATTATTGGATTTATCGAAAAAAAAACATTTTTTTTCCGAAATGGAAAGTCGACATAATTTAATAAAATTTGGAAAATATTTCTTTTATTTTTAATTATGTGATTTTGGGTTTTCTGCATCTTTGGTTTTTGGGATTTTGAGTATTCAGTTTCGTGTGTTTTCGAGATTTTGGGTCTTTTGGGTTTTCGAAATTTTGATGCTTTTTTTTGGTCTTGTCTCATTTCATTCCATATCTTAAACTCAAGATATCTCACAAAATTAACAATAAACCAAAAATAGCTACCACAATCAACTGACTTGTAGTGTATTCTAGGAAACGCTGGAAGTTCTCAAAATGCCTTCTGAATATTATAAGGTCCCATATAAATATTTGTGATTTCCTGCCACAAGGCTTTGACTTATTTCTTATGTTTTTTTTTTCTTTCTTTGCTTCTTCTCAGTCTTTTGCACTTATGATTGCTAAGGGGGTGTAGTGTATAGCTATCGCCATAGGGTGGTATTACTGTTATGTTTGTGAAGTATGTGGTTATGCTAAGCCTTGACGTCGTTGTCATGATTTTATCTCCGAGGTTTCTTCTACTTAATTTCTTTCTGCCAAGCAATGAGACGAAGGATTATATTTATTTTTTTTTGTCGACCTTTTTTTGTTTGCCGCAAGAATATTTGTAGTAGGTATATAAGAAAACTGGTTCATTAAACGTGGGTTTTCTAAGAAAATCATAAGCAAAAAACAGACTCTAGAGTAATTTTACTCACTTATTAAGACCAAAATGATATATACACAAAAAAAAAAAAAAAACAAAAGAATGAATGAAAGACTAATTAATTTAATTTTTGGGGACTAAAATGAGATCCATTGAGATCCTAGTGAGGTGATGCGGCTTGCCGATTGCCGTATCATCAACCCTTTTTATCTTACTTACCTATAAAAAAAAAAACGAAATTTAATCCCAAAGTTTAAATGAAATTGCAAATTGCTTGGTTTTTGAATATACAAAGAGCGTCAGCTACAGGTAAAGTATTGAATTCGGAACAATGCCATTGTTTAACATGGCGAATCAAATGATACATTAGAACATCGACTAAAATATAAAATTGAGATTGTGAGAAAAAAATAAAAAAATGTATACCTACATAGGTGCCTTTTACAACTCAATAATAGTTTGAGAATTAGTGTTGCATTTTCTTAAACTGTTTTTGATCTATTTATGTGTTCCGAATAGTAGAATAGAAAACAGTATCTTTTAACAAAAACAAAAAGCAACAGAAGGAAATTTGATAGAGGCTCGAGGCATTGCACTTACTCTCACGCATGCAGTAGAACTCGTGGCCAACAAGCAAGGCTGCCAGATTTTTATGAGCTAATATCGCAATTAAAAAAAAATATATATATCGCAAAAAAACCGCAAAATGAAAAAAAAATATATCGCAAAAACAGCAAATCGCTTAAAAATAATATTTTATAGTAAAAAATCAAAATTTTTTATTAAAATATTTTTTTTTTTAACAATAACAATAAATAAATAGGTAGTATTGCAGCAAGGAATTTGGATTTAAGACATTTTAGGTATACTTACTTAGGTCCTCGGACCTATTACGTCCGTGATGTTTCCCTTACGGGACATAGGGCCTCCACTACACCTACGCGCCATCGTGTACGATTTCTTGAAATATATTTCAGCTCTCTCCAACTTTTCCCCAGTCGTGCCGATTCCTGTTCGACCGTTCTTCGCCATGTACTTCTAGGCCGGCCCACTTGTCTTCCCTCCTGTGTGAGCGGGTTCCACTGCATTGCTTGAGATGCAATGCACCGATCGCCTTTTCGAAGCGTATGGCCAATCCACTGCCACTTTCTTCTTCGTATAATGGAGTCTATGGGCTCCTGACCCGTTCTCGCATGAAGTTCGGCATTGGAGATACGGTTGGGCCAGAAAATCCTCAAGATGTTTCGTAGACATCTATTAACGAAGGTTTGCAGCTTTCTAGTGACAATTTCAGTGACTTTCCAAGTGCTGCAGCCGTAAAGCAGAACGGATTCAACATTGGAGCGGAACAGTCGTAGCTTGGTCTTTAAGCTAAAAGAGTTGTTTCTCCATATTTTGGACAGCACTCCGAACGCAGCCTTTGCTTTTCTGATTCGGCTGTTTACGTCCAGTTCAGTTCCGCCACCCGTAGAGATAATACTCCCAAGATATTGGAAATCCTCTACCATCTCTACCGGTTGTTCAGAAATATTTACTTGGATTGATGAGGAAGTTCCAAGGCTGATCCTTTTAGTTTTTGCCGAGTTGATCTTAAGCCCTACGATTTCTGCTTCTCTCTCCACCCTTGTTGTCATTTGATGGAGATCCATGATCCTATGAGAGAGTAAGCATACGTCGTCCGCGTAGTCCAGATGTTTGAGGTGAGATTGCAGAGTCCACTGAATTCCTCCATTTCCATTTGACAAAGCTGCGTGCAGTACGTCACTTATCACCAACAGGAACAGTATTGGTGACAGTATACAGCCTTGCCTAACTCCACTTTGGATTTCAAACTCCTCTGACAGCCTACCTTTGTGCAAAACGTGACACCTGGATCCATCATATGTAGCCTTGATAATAGCAATCAATTTATCTGGGATGCCCCTCCTGTGCAAAGCAAGCCAAATAAATTCTCTATTGACACTGTCGAACGCCTTTTCAAAATCGATGAACAGCAGGTGAAGTGGTGATCGATATTCAACGCACTGTTCGATGATGATCCTCAAGGTGTTGATGTGATCAACACAGGAAGATCCAGTGCGGAAACCTGCTTGTTCGGCGTCGAGTGTGTCTTCGAGGTGGTCTTTAATTCGGTCCAATATTATCCTTGCTATTATCTTGGCTACTGCAGGCAGAACGCATATTCCTCTCCAGTTTTCGCACTGTGTGAGATCTCATTCATCATTTCAGGTATACATAAGTTATTTTAATTATTACAAAAAGTTTCGATGCATGAGCTAACATCTTCTTCATCCTCATTCGACTATTGCTCGTACATAATTGAATTGCCTGGAACTTGGAAGTTATTGCAGCAGATTTTTGTTTACATGGGAATGAATCCATATCCTCATTAGTGGATCTTATTTTATATAAAATTGATTGCATTCATGTAGGAAAACGCGCTTTCCACAAAAGCATTACTTGCTGGTAAGGAAAGAGCACTTAAAGCAAGTTCACTTTTCCAAAGTGAAATGGTTGTGTTCAAAATAAGATAATTTTTGTTCTTTAAGGTTGAAATTTTGTTTTATTTTAAGGGGGAAAAAATACCGCAAATATCGCGAAAATATGAAGTATAGCAAAATGAAATTTTACACCGCGAACTTTAAAAAAAATCACGCGTTTAGCGATTTATCGCCCAATCTGGCAAGCCTCCCAACATGACAAAATTTTAAAAGCTAAAAAATGTGCATAGTGAGTTTCACTTACAATTGCAAAAAAAAAAAAAACAATAAAAATCCCAGAAACACGAAAAAACCCAAATGTGATTTTTCTGCAAATACCTAATTATTAATGATCCGGTTAATTAATTCTGAGCGAAAAACAAGTGAAGGGATCTCGATATGGTCAGGTATAATTGTCTACTTCGCTTGTCAACCAGCGTCAGCGTATTGCAAAACGATAACAGAACGAATTTATTACTTTTAATTTTTGTATGAGATAATTGGATTTTTTTTTCGGATTAGCAGCAAACTTTGTTTCCAATAATTTGTTTTAATATTTAATTTGTAAAATTGCTAAATACATTTTTTTTTACATTTTGTTACTCTAATCCTCTGACTATAAGGGGTTGTTCCAGTTTTTATTGAGGTGGTCCCGTAGCGTATTTATATTATCTAGCTGATAGTAATAATAGAGAGTGATGTGGATGTGCATATTGTGCAATGATTCATCAAATATTTTGATTACATCAAGCGCACTCAAGTAAGTATATGCCGCATCAGATTAATTTTTAATGTGTTTTTTTTTTTTTACAAAGAAATAAATTACAATCCTACATATTTATAAATTGTGGTTTTGTGATAGAATATGAAAATTTAAATAAGTGAATAACCAGAGATGTAAGATTTTATTGTGCGCGGTTTTGATTCAATTAAGTTTTGCAAAATACACACTGGTCATGGTCAGTAACCCCATTCCATCCCCATACCAACAAAAACAAACTGCGGTGGTGCAGTTGAGCAAAGAAACTTCACTCCAATAGTTTATATTTCCTGTATAACCTATGAAGCATTTTGTAAGTATTTTCGAGGTTCTTATCAATCTTAAGAAATAATGCTGATGAAGAAGTTGGCCTTAGGCCTGTACGACCACTTATTTGCCATAGGTACAACGTTGTAGATCTTTTCCTTCAGTTGCTTTCGAAAACTTCTGTTAAAATTGTGTACTTGTAATGTTCAATGTAATTGTAATGATTCTGTGTTTCAGGTTTTTGACGGGAAATGCATGTATCGGAAATAGGGCTTTGCCGACTATTTAGAAATTATTTTTGGTTTATTTTGTATTAGGACTTTTAAAAATTCTTGCGCACAGGAATCTATTTCGAAAAAGGTCAACAAATATTGGTAGGTATCTAAAATTTCAACAAAAAAAGAAATATATTTTTGTTTACCACTTTTGCGTTTACCACTTTTGCAACCGAGAGAAAAGTGAATTTTATTTTATTTTGTTTTTATTTTATTTTATTTAATTTAATTTTAGTTTATTTTATTTTATTTTATTTTATGTTATTTTATTTTATTTTATTTTATTTTATTTTATTTTATTTTATTTTATTTTATTTTGATGATGTTATTGGTACTAGAACAAATAAAAACCACAACTGGGTCGCATGTACTTGCACCTAAGTTCAAGTGATGGCTTGTTTAAAATTAAAATAAATACAATTTTGAAAACATTTTTGAAAACATTTTTGGAAAAAATAGTATATAATTTTATCTGAAAAAAAAAATGATGGAAAGCTCATTTAGTATAAACTAATAGCTTATTTTATTAGTTATTTTTGTTGACACAAGAATGTGTATACTATTTTGGAAAGGCTATTAAATATGAAACTTTTTTAAATAATTGGTCACTTATATTCTTTTACTTTTTCTTATTTTAGTGATGGCCAAACTTTGGTGAGCTAATTTGTTTACGATTTTTTTTTTGTTAAATTACATATTACATAATTATAAAAATTATATTATAAAAAAATATGCAACTCTGTGCAAACTCTTATATAGTTTTTTTTATTTGCGGTTTTATATTTGCCATTAATGTTGACATTGAAATGATTGTTTTTTGAACTAACCCCTCAGGCATAAATGAATGTATGTAGGTACGTGTTGTGGTTTTGACTTTTTTTGTTCAAACCCATTCTAGGTACTATTTACATATTTAATTTTTAGTCTTTTAATTCCAACGTTCCTCCCATTATTTACACATTTGAACAAGTTAATTTATGTTGATTCCTTTAGTTTAATTTAGGAAAGAGATATTTTACCACAAGAACCACAACAAAAAACCGTCCTTCACTCTCTTTGTGTACAAAATGATAACAATCATGCTCAACATGTCATTTATGTGTGTCACAAAAAGATCAACAGTTTGATAGCCCACCATCACTGGTGAGCCTCCGTTGCCGTCACCGCGCCGCACGCATCGCCTACTGCTGTTGACAACCTTTTATGTCAATATGACAAACAACAACTTTTTATATACCTACATTTACAATTTGAATGTCATATGCTTTGCCAAAAAGGACGATAACATTGCAAACAAAACTGAAAACAACAAAGACAAATGTTACTATCAAGCAAAAATCCAGCCCAACACAATATTCCCTCGGCGAATAACATATGGATGGGTAGACAACCCAACCAAAATGGCTAAATGGCAAACGACACTAGTTGCTAACCCAAAAATACTCATCATTCGCGATAAGCATGCATGATACACCCCCATCATTCTGTATCTACACCAGATACTCTTTTAATATTCGTATAGCGTTAAAACAACAAATAAAACCACAAAAAGGAAGAAAATTATCGTAAAACTCGTGTGAAACAAAAGGAACAAAATAATAAAAGGACAAACAGCCGTAGGTAGGTAGGTAGGAGAATGGCAATGTAAATGGAAACATCACAACTATTTTGAAATGGAACAATGAACAGTTACAATTTGGTCACAATATGGCCGACTTGACGTTCATTAATTTTTTTGTTTGTGTGTGTTTGTTGTTGTAATTGTGTCAACTCATTTCACCCGTTTGTCTTTGAAATTGATTAGGGCGCTGCGCTGAGTGATAAGGGTTGTGATGTGATAGTTGAAACCGACGACGCAGTTAACTACGATTGTATAGGATGCAGAGAGAGGCTGTCTGGTGATGGAATAGCGTGCCCCAACTGTCACCGCATTACCACAGAAATTGAATATCCGCTTGGCTTGGTCTCTCGGCTCGGTAGCTTGATCAACACCACATAGCTTGATATCGTTTATGAGCAATGTCCGATGGAAACGCCTCCGGTTTCGTTTATTCTGCCATAGAGAATCAGTTCCGCTTTTCAACCCCCCACATTCCATTCCACCATTTATCCGTCCCTTCGGTTGTTATCGCAGTTTTTGTGTTGCAAAAAAAATCTGTAATGGCTGTTGGGACTATTATTTCAACTCGTTGATAGATAGATACTTTTATCGGGTACCTTAGTTCCTTGGGATATAATAATGTAAGTACTTTTTTCTGTCCGGAAATTCAATGACTTTGACTATTGTACCTACTTCTATTTACTGTTGTTTACCCGCAGGACGATGGTGTAGGTATATCTTTTCATCACACTTACACGAGATAGGTTTTTCTTCAAAGATTTTTCTCTCCCTTTCCTTTGCCTGGGCCAAAATAAGTAGGATAAAAGTAAATGTGGTCTTATGTGCGAGTAGAGTACGGGTACCTACCCACATAGAAACAAACCAAACAAAAAAACACACAGAAGTGTCAATTATATCTCTGGCTTTTTGAGTCATCCTAACTAAATTACACCATAGTTATCTGCGTCAACATCGGGGTTGTTTAGAAATTGCTTTTGCGATGATAATGCAATATGTGATAATGTTTTTCTGCCATGGAATGGTGGCATGTACTTTGAGATATTGTAGAGCTAATTTATACAAACAAAGGTTATTTATAAAAATAATAATAATAATAAAACAAAAATATGTGTATATGTAATGGGAAAAACGGGATTAAATAGAAATGAGATAAGCCTAATAGCCTCTGTGGTGTTTTATTTTGTACAAAACAAATTCGTTTAAGACTCAAAAGGCAAAACTAATTTTTATATAATTTTTCTTTTCAAATTGGCTCAGTTCAATTATTAAGAAAGAAAAAAACTGACCATAGATATATGTCCTTTGGGTTCGTATATCTTATCTTGTACCTTAATAAATCAAATTATATAAAGACTATAATATTTGAAATGAACCTACTTCTGATAAATTGACAAAATACTTGAGAACATGTAGGTTGAATTATAAGAACAATGAAACACCAATTCTAAGATCTGAGCGCTCAGATTAAATAAAGAAACACAAAGTTTTTTCGCAACTCAGACTCTGCTCTGAACTTTAAAAGAAAACGTCGAAAATCCTATCAAAATTGCCGAAAACATTTTCAGAAAACTAAAATGTTCCTAAATCTTCCAAAAATGTTGGATGCTACTCAACTTTATTTTTTTTTTTTTTTTTTTTAATTTGGGTGGACATCGTCTTAAAACGCTAGATAGTTACCAAGTCTATACTCTATAGAGACAATCGATTCAAAAGGCCAGAATGACGATCACAGAAAGATATACATGACGCTTTTCTCACATTTTCTTTATCGAAGTAACGAAGTGTTTGATCAACATCAAATGATAAAAAAATGGAAAATTTGACAAATAAGTACATACCAATAGCAAACTCTGAACAAAATAAAAGAAAGGCTTTTCGAAAAATTTATAAGCAAACACATAGTAAACATATTAAAAATTGTGGAATTTTTATTTCATTTTTAACTAAATATATATATACACTCCTCGTCAACTGAATACGCACAAACATTTTTTAATATACTTTATCCATTTTTTCCAAACAGTGATGGTTATTATGCCATCTGTTGATGCTAACTTTTCCCTTAAGATGTTAAGCAGATAATTCCAAAAGAATTATCCAAAAACAACCGTGAGTTTTTCTTCAACCACTTGCAAAGTGTTTTATATGCAAAGTAGGAGTTTTTTTTTTTAGTCAACTGAATAGGTACAACGCCATTTTCTTCGTTGTTTATAAGTTTTTTGGAGTGCTTGACAGTTTAAATTAACGATTTTAGTGTTTTCAGTAAAATTTAATTCTTGATTTCAAATTTTAAGAAAAATGGGTAGATCTACGTGTCTTAACAGTGTTGAAAAAGCTAAAATCGATTTACTTAGAGACCAAGGCCTAACTGGACGTGCAATAGCTGATAAAGTTGGCCGAAGTTTTAATGTAGTTTATTCTTACTTGAAAAATAAAGATGCATACGGCAAAAACATGAAGGGAGGTAAGAAAACAGCAACAACAGCAGCTGAGAGACGAAGAATTTTAAGATGTGCATCAAATTCTTCTGATTCTGTGGCAAAAATAATACAAAAAGTCGGCGTAAACGCAAGTTGCTCAACAGTATTAAGAGTAATCAACAACTCAAGCCATCTTAAACGAATGAAACTTAAGAAAAAACCACCACTTGACGAGAGACGGAAAATGTTGCGATTAGATTTTTCAAGACTTCACATGAGTTGGAAAAAAGAATGGTATCACGTGGTTTTTTCAGATGAAAAAAAGTTTAATTTCGATGGCCCTGATGGGTTCAACTTCTATTTTCACGACTTAAGAAAAGAAAAAAGATTTTTAAAGCGCCATCATAGTCGTGAAGGAGGTGTCATGATATGGGGAGCAGTCAGTTATTATGGAACAGTTGAGCTCGAGGTTGTAACATCAAGAATGACAGCAGCTGGGTATAAAGTAATTTTGGAAAGAAATTTTCCTAAATTTTCTAACATCTTTGGACCCATAAACTGGACCTACCAACATGATAATGCGCCTATTCACTCAGCGCGCATAATAAAAACATGGATAGAGGAGCAACAAGTGCAGTTGCTTCAATGGCCGCCGTACTCACCTGATCTAAACATCATAGAAAATGTCTGGGGATGGTTAGTACGCAAAGTTTATGAGGGTGGTCGTCAGTTCGAAGACAAAGAAACCTTAATTTCTGCAATCAAATTAGCGTGGAGCGAAATTTCGTTAAATTACATTAAAAAGCTATACGATTCCATACCGGATCGAATTTACGAAGTAATTAAAAATAAAGGTGGAAGTACCCACTACTAAACTTAAACAAAAACTTGTTTCATTCCATTCCAATACCAATTTTAATTTTTGTACCTATTCAGTTGACTCAAAAAAAAACTTCTACTTTGCATAAGTTACACTTTGGAAGTGGTTGAAGGAAAAACTCACGGTTGTTTTTGGATAAAACTTTGAAATTCTGTTATTTATATGTTACGAAAATTTTTACCATCAACAGATGGCATAATAACCATCACTGTTTGGAAAAAATGGATAAAATATATTCAAAAATGTTTGTGCGTATTCAGTTGACGAGGAGTGTATAAGCAAACACATAGTAAACATATTAAAAATTGTGGAATTTTTATTTCATTTTTAACTTGTACTTTTTTTTATTAATTTTTATGCCATCGATTTCGATAGGTGCATAAATTTAATTTTCTTTAAAAAGTTTTTAAGTGCAGCTGTTGCGTTTCGTTTATATAGAATGGTGACAGTTCTACACAGTTTTGACTGAACTGTGACTGAAGTGATCGCAACGCAATTTAAACGAAGTTTGTGTTTTAATTATGATCAGGACTAATATAAAAAAATTATAGCCGTGTTTTTTTAAGACAGTGTATAGCAACTCAGCAAAATGTTTACACGCAAAACATTTGCTTTTAACGGCTTATATTCAATCTAATAAATAAAAAGAATACGCAACTGTCGCTTTCTTTCCCTTATTGTCCAGTATATTCAAAAGAAAACAAATATTTTAAAATATGCACCCCTAGATCGCACGAACTTGCCCTCGTAGCTAGCAACTAAGAATCTAGCTAGACATTGACGGCGTTGATAAGGTAATGGTTTGTTAATATTTTTACATCTTTAACGAAAAATTAATAAAAACATTTAAAATAGCAATTTAGATTTAATAAAAACAAATTTGGGATAAAGCTTAGAATAAAAACAAAGAATTTTTGACATGCACAAAGTTTAATGAAAATCGTTAGAGCTGTTTTCGAGAAAAGTTGATAAAATCGAAATCGTTGTAATGCAGCTACCTATTCTAGATGAGCTAAAACAAAAATTCGAATTTCTCCCCTAGAGAATCACTCAAAAACGTTTCACATCAAATTAGAAACAAATACGTTCAACCGTTTAGGCTCTAGCTCAATGTACATCTCAAGGCGCACAGACAAACATACAGACGGACGTCTTGATCTTGAGGAAAATCATTTTTTTGGACTTCTCCGTTCTCATCTTAATGTTAGTTTTGGTTTAAACCCTGTTTTTTTGACACGGATCAAGTGCAAAAAAACAATGGCAACACTTACAGTACTGTGCTATATGTACCTTTTTTAGGCTAGGCGCATATTGAGCCGCGTCCGAAGCGTGTGACGTGACCCGACGAGTGGCGCACGACACGATTATAGAAACGTGTCACCCCGCCGTTCTCCGCATATTGATTTGCGTGTCTCGTGTCAAAATACATATTAATTGAAGGAAAAATGGTCTTGAAGGAAAAATAATTTAAATAAACTTAAAAAGAAACAAGTAATTTCTAAAAAAGCAAGCGATTTTTTATTTTCAAAACCAACGACATTTTATTATTTAATTTTTTAACTGAAAAAAAAAAAAAAAACAAACACGCGCCGGCCTCGCAAGAAGAACTGTGCTTCTATCATTGTGTTACTCGATTTTCGGAAAACGCGCGTCAGGTCGTGTCGCTCTATCAATATGCGTTGTTCTATTCATTTATTTTATTTACAAAAGCTCGTGCTGTGCACCAATTTGGAGAGATGAATCCTATGATCAGACCAAATTTTAAATCACTCGTTTTCCTGGAAAGTATTTGTACAGCATTCTCGAAACGTTTAATTATTATTATTTTTTAAATAATTTACACTTTATTAGCTATTAAGATAATTTTTTTTTTTATTAAATAATTTCCATTATACTTAGGATTATATTGAACTTACAATAATTTTTTTTCTTTCAGGTAAGTGATGTGATGTATGAAGCTATGTATCTCGACTATTTAATGACGGTGAGTCGTGAATAATCTGTTAAGCTCATATACATTTTGTTATTGCTTACGAAAATGCTATTTTCCAAGCGATTGAATTATAAAAGTCGGCGGCATTTCAGTGACAACAATTTATCGACACACATGCCGATTATAATTGTTTTATTATTAATACTATTTTTGCAGTGTGAACCACTTGTCAGTTTTTCAGTTTTTTTTTTATAGCAAACCTTTAAGCTGAAACCCCTTCATAATTAAAATTGGACTGTTTTTCGATTTCATTGAAGTTAATTTATTTTCATTATCAAAATTCAGAGACTTAATAAGGCTATTTATTAGTACTTTGGCCCAAAATGAGTTTGCGCAGAGTTGATTGTGAAAGTGGTAAATTTCACTCGTGTAACAAAAAATTGTAGGTCTATTTTTAAATGTTGTCATCTAAGTTATTAATTATTATGTCTTAAAAAGTTTGTATCATCAAAACGGTAAATCGAGGAAATTTTGAGTAGAATGGATTTGATGGAAACCCCTTACACCTTGATCATGAAGATTTTGAAGAAGTATATGTCAACACTAAGATTAAGAATTTTGAGGACGTATAATGCCGAAACCGGAACATTGCCATTATGTCAGATAGCCAAGCCGCGCTTAAAGCGTTAAGCTCCTACACCATTAGCTCAAAACTGGTATGTGAATGCTTTCGGAGCGGAGGTAAAATGAACTGGGCAAGAAGAACAATGTCTCACTTTATTGGGTACCGGGTCACATGGGTATCGATGGTAATGAGGAGGCAGATTCCTTAGCCAAAATAGGAGCAACAACCCCCCTAACAGCGCCTGATCCCTATTGCGGATTAGGTGAAAATGTGATCTAAGACAAGATCAAATGAGAAGAGCAGCAAAAAGATCCGAAATCTGAAAAGAACTCCCAAAACTGAGACAGGCCAAACTAATACTTATAGGAACTGCAACCAAGAACGTTACAAAGCCTGCGTAAACCTCAGCACGAACAGCCTAAAAATAATAACGAGTGTACTCACTGGACACTGTAAACTAAAAAGACATCTCAGTATTCTCGACTTAGTGAGCAGTGCAACTTGTAGATTCTGCAACATCCTGGTAAAAACACCTGACCACATATTAGGCAAATGTCACGCACTCGTGCATCAAAGACATAGATATCTGGGAAGTCACCAGATAGAGGAGAGGGACCTACCCTCACTGAAAATACTCCAAATACTTAAGTTTATCAAAGAACTAAATTTGGAGGATGATCTTTAAGTGAGCAATCTCATTCAGCTTTAGATGGGGACACAATAGATCTAAGTTCGCAGTGCATCATACCCCGAATTTTTGCATTCATTCATAATGCTTTAACTCTAAATACGCATAGTGGACTTCTGAACAATATGTTTAGTTTTAAAGCTGTTATCAGGAGTACCTTTACTACCAATCTAAACTTGGTAACTCAAACAAACAGACCCTATTTAATTTTCCTTAAAATGTTTTGCTATTATCTCAACATTAAAAAATAACTTATCAGTTGTTGTTAAAAGTCATTATCATATTGAAACTACAAATCATCAATACTAAATTTCCGAAAACAAGTTTTGTATGCCTATATCTGATAACAGACTCATTATTACTTATTTCCCGTGATGTGTTTTGTTTTTAGTTAAACTTCTTTAACAAACAACAGAACCAGAACCGCCTTAAATATTCATTAGACATTGCAAGTCTTGACATATTTTTTTTTGTTTTAATAACAGATAACGTTATAAAGATGAATCAGGGTAGTGTCTCGAACCTTAGTCACCAAATTATTTACACTCCACTGAAATGGTTAGTATGTGTGTGTGTACGGTGTGTATATTGTAAGTAGGTATTAAGTTTTCATCGCCATTCGATTAAGCAAAGACATTTTTGCTTTCAACTTGTCGGTAATATAATTAAACAAAGAACACCCCTCATATATACACATACAAACAGCACAATCTTTACACCCTGCCCAAACATTGGGTTTCATTAGTATGTATATTTTCTTAAATAAATTAATGGGCGTCTGTTCTTATCGCTCTTACTATACATATATAACACAAAAACAAATTTAACATTAACATTATTTTATCATTACAAAGCTGAAACCAGAAAAGACTGTATATAAATGAATTAAGGGAAAAAGGAAAACCAGATGGACATTGAAGTCGCTTTCGCTTATGGAAATTCCATTCCATGTCCCCATATATTTGTTTTGTTTCTGCGAAAATTTTGTCAAATCAGTGACTTGCTGATAATTCCATTACCACAAATTTATATATATTCATTGAAATACTGTTTATTGTTTTAAGAAGTCACCCCTTAAATTAAATGTATGCATGATATGCGCTGCATTGCTGATTAATGGTTTCTTATCTGTGGTGGATTAAGATTTTTGAATATGCTTCTGAGAAGGGCCCATCGAGTCTCGGTGAAAAAAAAAAAACTTAAAATTAGTTCAAAACGTTTTTTGTTAAAATCAAAAAAGCATTTTTATAGAAAAAAATACTAGACAAAGGTATCAAAAATTTAAAGTTTTCTATTAACAAAGTATGTTATAACATTTTCAATGAAATTATGTCAACTTTAAGTAATTTGGTTAGTCTACTTGTACATAGGACCAACTTCCCCCGGCTACCCCTTAATTTCATTATTTTTCTGTTCATCATAATACAACAACAAATCCTGTTACTTTAAATATGAGATTTTGTAATCCCGAAGTGCCAAAAACTTTTAAAATGTAAACAAAAACATGTAATGCAGACAAAAATTAAATTGAAACTATGCACTAATTGCGAATAGCAATTCCTGCAGAAAATTGCTGAAATTTGTCTGCTAAAATACTAAAAATTTTTAAGTGATTCGAGCTTTATGAGAATTTTGCTTGTCCATTTTTATTTTGCGATACGATACTTAATGTTGTTGTGAATTCTTAAAAATATTGAACTCTATATTTTGATCAAACTTGCGAAAGCTAGGTACGACGAAAAAAGTGGGTCTCGCAAATCCATCTGTCTATCTGCCTGAATCTTGGCACTTGGCATGCAACCTAAGCTGCTAAAGTTATTTCCTGCAAACTTTGGACTTAATGTTTCTTAGGTGATTCCCTAGAGGAGAAACTGAATTTTGTTTAGCCCATACAATCATTTTGAAAAAAAAAAAATTGTATCCCGAAAACGGCTAACTATTTTGATCAAAAAAAAAGGCTAACTATTTTGATCAAAAAAATTACGACCTACTATTAAGGGTCGGGAAAAAACATACCGCCAACGGTTATTAACGGTAACTGTCATAGAACCGATTTTTTTGTTTTCGAATTTCTCGTCAACGGCTACACTAATTTCGACCAATACAAGATGTTCTTTATAATCTTAACAATTTTTCATACAACAATCAGGACGGGAGGTGACCGTAGGTTTACCTATCTTATCGCGGCTTCAGAAAAGAATGAAGCCAATTCATAGCTTTAGTCTTAACATTAACAAAACCGCTGGTCGGACAAGGTTTTTCAGGTGCCAATGGGTAGAAAACGCACTTCTTCGGTTGCATTTTTGGCTTCATATACCATGATGGATATTTATAAATGGGGTACCAAATGAAAGCTTAGACTGCCCTCTCTACAAAACCAGTGGTCGGACAAACTTTTGTTGGTTGTTGCGGCGAGTCCGACCACTTTTGTAAAAAAGAGCTATTTTTTTTAACCTCTTCATTTAAAATGTATTTAAGTGGTAAAGGCGTTTTTCTAGGCTATATGAAATAGTTTTGCATAGTTGTCCACCTGATAAACGCAATGGATACAAAAATAGCTGTTTTTACAAAAGTGGTCGGACTCGCCACAACAACCAACAAAAGTCTGTCCGACCACTGGTTTTGTAAAGAGGGTAGTCTAAGCTTTCATTTGATACTCCATTTATAAAAATCCATCATGGTTTAGGTATCCTAAGTCAAAAATGCGACCGAAAAAGTACGTTTTCTACCCATTGGCACCTGAAAAACCTTGTCCGACCAGCGGTTTTGGTAATGCTTAGACTAAAGCTATGAATTGGCATCATTCTTTTCTGAAGCCGCGATGACATAGGTAAACCTACGGTGGCCTCCCGTACTAGAGAAAAAGAAATGTTACCAGTTAATTTTGTTTTTTTTCGATTTGAAAATTCAATATCTTGAGGGTCAATGATTTAAAAAATTTTTTTTTACATATACACTCCCTGTCACTTGATTGAGGCTACTTGAAAAATCTTATAAAAAAGAACAAAACTATAAAAATGTCAATTTATAATGAGTTTGCCCAACAATTTTTGGAAATTAGGTCTATTTGGAATTGGAATTCATCAAAGAGTTTTTTTTTAATAATCTAGTGGAATCTGGCCCAGGCATCCCAGATAGCTTCGATTAAGGCGTCCTTATCTTCCAACTGTCTACCAGCTTCATAAACTTTTCGAGATATCAAGGCTCAAACGTTTTCGATGATTTTTAAGTCCGGTGAATAGGGTGGTGATGTTAAAAGTTCAAGGTTTTCCGGCTGAATTCAGCTAGAACTACCCTGGAAGTATGGATAGGGGCGTTGTCTTGTTAGAATATCCAAGGTCGAGGTTCAAAAATATTTTTTAGCTTTGGAAATGCCCATTCTAGCAGGCATTTGTATCTTTTTCCGTTCATTATTGTAGGTATAAGCTCCAATTTATGTCTTGACAAAATAAAATCTTCTTTTCTTAAATCGTAAAAATAAAAGTTAAAACCATCGGTTCCGTCTGTAGATAGTTATTGGCAGCGGTCTCATCTTCTATTCAGTCTTCTAGCTATTTCTCTGAATAGAATCCCAGGTCCTTTAAAGCATCTATTGATCCGCTTTCTGCTTCTGTCAACGTGTTTGCAGAGCCCATTTCAACTTGAAATTTAAAATAAAATATATGTAGTTTTCTATCCTTACTTGAATATTTTAAACTTTTGTTTGAAAAAAATCGGCGATGTCAACTTTTTCAAAGCAATTTTTGGAATGGCCTCAAGTGACGCGACTTTTTATATCCACATTTTACAGTCACATAATTTGGGAAATTCAAATGGCTTTTCTAATTTCACCCTTTAAGTTAACAGGTATCAAAACAGGTTAACAGGTATCAAACATTTCCAGCAAAAATATTTAGCCCGAGAGCTGGTGAACATTTACTCAAATGGCCTTACCAATAATCAAATTAAGCAATGATTAAATATTCCAGTTAAATTAACCCTATTTGTATTGATTCCAAATAATGTAATATAATTGCCTCAAACAAGTGACAGCAAGTGTATATATAATAAATGCTAAAACTATGCACATCAAATTGTATTTTTATAAATGTTCGAAACCCGCTCGAACTGTTTTTCAATTTTTATTTCATAAATTCATATTTATTAAACCAACCAGACATTATTTTGATTTTTGAAAACTCGATATTTCAAAAAAAAGAACTAAGACAATTTTCTGTAAAATGTTTTTCTTTAAAACTTATTAAAATGTTAAAAAAAAAAAACAAGGAACAAACATAACGGTACCTGCCTATCATATAAAAATATTGAAAAGGGTTTTAAAAACGATAAAAAAAATATTTTCCAAAACGATTTAAAATGTTTGAATATAAATTTGTGTGTGCATATAAATAATGACTTTTACTTAAATAAAATTTGTGTATGCATATAAAGAATTACTTTTAGTTGGCGTTCCAATTTTTTTTTCCGAAAGATATGATCAATGAAACTAAATGGAACTTCATGAGCCACTTATACATTAGAGCAAGGACGCGTAAAACTTAATCGGGCATTTTATTAAGAAAGAGTTGCCAAGCTTTTTTAGATACCTTTATAATTATTTAATTGAAATATAGGGTCGACATTCGACCTAATAAAACGTCTCTCTTTCTTCGTTAAAGATGCTATAAATTATCAAACATTATCAACAAATTTTCACAAGCTTATTAATTTACATGTAATGTTTTCCAAAAGTCTGTCAAGACAAATAAGTACGTAGCTCGTAGGTACTATTTATTAAGGT
Source organism: Melangyna quadrimaculata (assembly GCA_949320155.1). Classification (NCBI taxonomy): domain Eukaryota; kingdom Metazoa; phylum Arthropoda; class Insecta; order Diptera; family Syrphidae; genus Melangyna; species Melangyna quadrimaculata. The sequence goes on along the minus strand of OX439484.1, from coordinate 207,023,915 downwards.
ATTTAAATGGGTTTCGCCTTTGAATGGTTTTCAGCCCAAAGCAGAATGCATATTTTCTCAAACCATCTGTGAAAAACTACTGCATTCTGTTTCTATACAGAGGAATTATGTCTGATGCTTCTTATGAAATTGATCACCCTTTATAAAACGATTCAAAACTAAATCACCTTGGATGTTGTGCTTGCCAAAATTTCTAGAATTTCCTCCAAAACCACACAATAATAATATTGTGTTCATCTCTTATAGTAACATAGTTTCCATATGGAAGAAGCGACTCATAGTCTAAGACCTTTCCACCAAAGAAAAGCATATACCTACCATACGTATACAACCACCCAACACAGAAAAACACTTAACATTAAGTTTCTCTTATATTATATAGCACTGATGGCTGCTGGCTCAATATAGCTGATGGTTGGCTAGCTATCGAGCTAGATATAGTAGGTAGAACTAAAACCATAAAATTCCTTATTAACTTCGATAGACAATTTTCCATTATAGTTTTGAGTTGTGCTTCCCACTTTCTCTCTGCACTATGGATGGTGTGGTGGTATAGTTGGTAAGGTTCAACTATATATGGCTATAGGTTTATGAAATAAAAAACATCTGCGATAAATATGTCGGATGACTATAAATAAAATTCCTCCCTCGATTGATCTAACTTCTAATTATGTGCGCATCTTTTGCCATACGAATATTATGAGCCCGAGGGGTTTTCTTTTTTTGGTTTCTCTCTTTTTTCTTTAAAGCCATCGTTGGATTGCCTTAATCGTTCCATTCATTTTCTTCAGAACAAAACAAAAGGAAAACCAAAAAAAAAAAAAAAAAAACAATTGATATAAAAATTTATTTATACAATAAGTATAAATTTTTATTAATAATAAAATAAAAGCAATCAACCCCCTATAGCTACGGGTAGCAGCAGACCAAAGCAGAAAGCAACATAGAAAATATACACAGGAAACGAACTCTCTATCAATATGGGGGTGGAAGTGGTGGCACAGACCATATAGAATAATGGAGCTGTATGGTGTATGGTGGCGCTGCTGACGATATATTGTCGTCCATCGACGTCGACGTTGCCTTGCCGGTGCGGTGGTGTCAATGTGTGATTGCTCTTTTATACCAATACAACCGCCTTCACTCTCTGTGTGTAGCAGCTAAAATACAAATACACATGATTCTATTTTGTTTATTGCAAAAAACTAAATTGTTACAAAAAAATAAAGAACGGGCGAACGGTGGAAAACGTATATATGCAAAAAAAAAAAACATGGCTAAAGATCTTAAACAAAAGAGAATCGAATTAAAAACAAACTCTGTCTGAGCTTAAGTTGAGAAGAAAGTTCTATACATTTTCTTGTTAGAACATGGAAAACTGATGGAGAAAAAGGTGGTTGAAAAGTTGAAGGTTTAGAGATAAGTATAGTTGGTGTTGGGTAGAGAATTTGCAAAATAAAAGAGAGAACAAGAGAGGAAAAGTATACAAAGCAAAGCAATAGCAATAGGTATTGTATAAGCTGTGTGTAAAGTGGAGACGGTTGATTCCGTAAGAATGGGATAGCTTTGTGAAAAAAATAAAGACCCAAACACTAAAGCAGGGTTGCATTTTAGTAATTTTCTTTTAAAATATGTGAATAAAATTTAGTAGTTTTAGCAAAAAAGTACCATCTATAAAGATATTAATGATGTTGCTATGCACTTTTTCGTAGTTAAATAGTTACACCAATTCAAGAACCAGCACTGTAAATTATAATGAACACCCACCAAAATAATTTGATACAGTATCGATAGTGTTGATAGGTCTTTGTGTTTACTGGAAACACTAGTCCTCGGAGGAATATTTTTTGTGACGAAAAATTGATTTTAAATATAAATGCTTCAATTCAGCAAACAGTTTTAAATTCCCATAACAATCTTGCTTATTTTCCAGTGTACCTTACAAGGAAAATATCGCATAGTTTTTTAATTACTATACAAACAATTCATACATGTACCTGTTACTAGCCTGAATGTACTGTCTTTTTTAAGTAAGCGCTATATGTTTTTATAGTGTTTTTGGTTTAAATTTAAATCCGAATGAAGCATATAAAAATTTCAATTTTGTTGGGCGCCATTTTTAAAAATAAAAAATGTCTACATTGTTCCTTTTCTCAATTAATATGTGGTTTTCAGTACTGGGCCATCAAAGAGCGCTTATTTGAACACTATAATTTAATATGTGGTAGTTTATTAGTAATTTATATTTTTTGCTCAAAGCGTTGGGCGCCATTTAGAAATTTTAATTTTAATGTTTCCAGATAATTAAGACCCATTTGTAACTTGAAAAGTAATATTAAAATACGGCCATGACGTATGCGCCCACACATAAAGCAAACCTTTACTCTAGTAGTCTACAAATTAAGCAAACAGCATGAAGTCGCACTAAAGTTTGTGTATATCTGTTTCTTATGTGAGATAGCAGTCCCACTAGTTCTTGTACTTTATTTATGTCTTCCAGTTGATGAGAAACGTTTATTCAAACTTATAATACAAAGGCTTCTCTTAATTAGAAGACAGTTCTTCCCAATAATATTTTGGAAAAATTGGCAACGTAACTATGTGGTTTAATACTCAAGGTGTATCTCTATTAGATACTGATGGAATTTTATTTACAGTCACTTTAAGGTACCTAAAATGTGGAATATTTGTCCACTGAAGCCCTTTGGGTAGAATTTATTTTTAAAATCTGATTCAAAAATCCAATCGACCCTCAAAATGAAAGACTTTTAGCATTTCACTTTTCAAATCCTTGATGGCTTGCTTTCTGATAGGAAATGAAATGCAAAGTTGGCTTTTCTCACTTACAACTACCTTAGGGTTGAAATGGAATATTATCTTCAATTGTACTCTTACGTACTTGTCGTCTAGAGTTAGATTTATCTTGAGGTTTTTGCTGACCATACCCTTTTCAAACCACTTGATTGCTGATGCAGATTATTTTCGAACGGACAGATTTGGCTGTGTCATCTAATGTCTGGACTTTTGGGTGTCTAAAATTGGTGATATCTTTGGCTAACGTAAGAAAATCCTCAAAAAAAAAAACTTAGATTCTGTGCTCTTATAGGTTGGTTGTTTGGCAAATTTGTGAGTTCTTTAAGATTAGAAACATTAATTACTGTCGATTTTGGACCCTCAAAAAATCAGCAAGTATTGATAAGTTTGGTAGAAACAGAAAAATGAGTGAAAAAGTTACTTTCTTGTGGCGGAGGTTAAAATACAACTTAGCTTAATGTTCCGTTTTGATAATGTTCCGTTTTTGACATTGAAAAAAAAAAATTGTTACCATCCTGTAGATGGTTTTAACTTCTTTTCTGTATTTTTATCTGAAAAATAAAGTCTTCGTTTAGATGCCTTTGCCATCCCTGGTAGACGACAATCACCACATAAAGCAATTCCTACTAAACAAATACACCCTCCCAAAAATTGTTATCATAGATACTCACTACAGCTACACTAATATAAAACACTCTCAGTTAGATACTCTATTCTGGCTGCCATAGTGTCAGTGCTGTGCTATGTGCTAACGTCACCGCCACCGCCCTCATCAACCGACCGGCATCTATCTGTTCTCTCAATTTGGTCTCGGTGTCGGCAAATACCGTTCATTCGGCGAATGTCAGTCTGCTTTTAGAATCAGCTGCGGTGGGGTCGTGTGTTGTTTTTCACTGCGCTTCTATACATATAAATTATTTTTATTGTACAGTTATATATCAGTTTATTTTGTGTCGGTCGGTCGTTGTACGGTTAGTTCAATTTGTATGTAACTTTTTTTTTGCAACTGTGTTTTTTTTTTTTTGTTTTGTCGGATGGAAAAAACAGCTGAGAAAGGGAGAAAGTTCTCTCGTATTCTTCGATAATCTAAAACTTACACTGTCTCTCTCTGTCTGTCTTTCTCTTTTGCTGCGACGACGACGGACGACACAATACCTATACCTACCTACTTCCTTTTTGTCGCGTTTCGAGGATTGTTTGTAACTGTAGTCGTTGTTGCGAATTCATTTTCACTTTTTACCGGCTTGTCAGAATGTAGTTGTATGCCACTGTCTGGTATTTTATATTTGTGGGGGTGGTATAGTGTTTTTGTGCTTGTTTTTTTTTTCAATCGGTTTCCCTTTAATTTGCTGCTGCTGTGCTTCGCTGTTTGTTGCTGCTGCACCCTTGTGGTTGGGCGAAAAAAACGCAACCCTCGAATACCTTACCTACGTCTATACCTTTTCCCACCCTCACCGTGTCGTTTTTATGTTATGAATGTTGCTGAACTCGCTGCATCTCGCCCGTTATGAGACACAGATATGATGGCGGCCAGCCTGCGGTGGTATTGTGATATATCCGAAACAAAATCACTGCTGGCGATCGATTACGTGCGCTATTAGATTTTTTTTTTTGTTGATTATTTGTTCCAACCCAGGGTGTAGTTTTTAGATATAAAATAAACAATTATCGTGGTGTATTTTTTGTTAATTTCAATTTATTCGCATCCAGCTGTTTCTGGATATTTTTTTTCGTCTGCTTTCAAACCCTCTATATCTATCTATAAGCCCGCATAAACTGATATGCGTGTCACATCCGTTTCCTATCGGTTAAGTGACACATAATTGCAAATTATAATCAGACTCCCTGCTACTGAGAATCAACCAGCCAGCGCAGCAGGGCCCCAGACCAAACGGCCGTTCTCCAGTCCCTAGCTTAGTTAGTGGTGGAAAAGAGTAACATAAAAAGAAATTCTAGATACGTATCCATATATTCTCGTCACACATCCGGAAAATAGTCACGTTATTTATTAATTTTTGTTTCTCATCGTACGGTCTTCTAATTTGATGTGGTGGTGACTTTTAGATGATATACTCTTTATCAATACCCTACCTATATAAATATAAGAATATAATATCACAAAATCGATATTAAATGTTATAGATACAGTGGTGCTATATAAACTATGGTTTTTTTATTACTTAGTCATCTTCTTTGCTTTGTCACCATATCGAATCACTTAGCCTTATTCCGCTTTGTTATAGCGACTCCGCCCACCCACCCTCTCCTCCCATAATTTTTTTCATACACCAACATCAACTTCAATCAAAGTCACAAAGAAATACTTGAATAAAAAAAATTCAATTTAAACTCGTGTAGATATGTTAAAATTGCAATAAGATAATATTCTCTACCCTTCAGATACTTTATCGGTGAAGTCATCCTGACAAGTTTTATTTTCTGTCGTTTCTGTTGGTTTTTTTTTTTTTTTTTTTTTTTCATTTTTTGCCATTTTATCATCACATTTTTCGGATTTTCTTCGCTTATTTTTCGCACTCGCTAACTGCTGCTATACCATACAATCATCATAGAAATAGTTAACCTTCATTTTTATCCAACATCAGATAGATACACATAGTCAAATTGGTTGCGACTTGTGACTTCCCCCCGGCTATAGAAAACATACATATACACGCAGTTTCAACGATACAAATTTCAATCCAAAAATGCCAAGAGTGTATACTCTATAGATGTGTATTAACTCGCATTTTATATCGCTTTAACAAAAATTAAAAAAAAAAAGAAATAAATATTGCAGATACACTCTCTCGCTCTCCTCGGTGCTTTTCTTGTATCTTTTTAATTAAATTATATTATATTTGATTGCAATTGTTTTAGTGCATTTTACACACCGAATAAAAAAAAAAATTAAATATTTGTTTAATTTAATTGTTTAAACAACAATTGATCGAGATAGAGAGTGGTGAATGTGTGTTTTATTTTTTCTCAACATTTATTTGTGTATTTATCAATATTTTGTCGCGATTTCGGACGTCATTTCTGTCAATACTAACTTGTTGATATCAGCGCGAGTAATAATTTATAATTATACCCATATAAAAACACAGTTATACCAACTTTTCTTTTGTTTATATTAACGAATACAATTTATAATAAAAGAAAAGATATATTATAAAAGAAAATAAAGGGAACGAGAGGCGATAATTTCTTTGTGTCTTTTTAATGACTTTTTTTTACTTAATACAAATGTACTCGCTCTCAAAAAATAATAATCAATATATTCGTTGCTAATGTGGTGTTTTTTTTTTAAATAAGTGTGAATACAAATTTACTTAAAAATAATTAAAAAAAAACGATGTAAAGAAAATTATTATTCATATAAGAAGAAAGTGTACGAATCATTATAGTGTTTCTCTTTACAGAAAATTTAATTAAAAATTCCAAAAAACTTAAATACCCATCGGTGTTAATAGTTCGAATTGAATACCTGTCAACCTAAACAAGTGAATTTATGACATAAATTTAAAACCAAAAAAGTAGGAATAAATACCTACACTAAAATCTGCTGAAATTAATTTTTCTTGATCACGATTTGCTGCTGTTTGGATTACTTCATTTATATTTTGCCTATAATTTCATGTCATACGGTTGTGTGTTTTTGGTGAGTAATAATAATTTATTTGTTTAATGTTTTCCCTTTTTAAGAGAGAATTTTATGGAATTGGATTGATTTTATTTTAGTTTTGTTAAGCAAAAATTAAAATGGAGATACTTTTTTTTTTTGAATAAAATTTAAATGATTTACATTTGCTATGCCAACAAAAATCGATTTGAAGAGATTTGTCTAAAACAAAATTTATTTATTTATTTACATTTAAATAAATTATCAAAAGATATTTTTTAGAGATAAACACAGTCAGTCCATTAAATGGATTTTCTTAAATAACTTCTTTCTGAATTTCTTTAACTCATGATTGTTTTATCATCCCTAAGATATACCTCTAAATAAAAAAAAAATGCTTACCCCCAGTTTCACAGAGCAAGTTTAAACTCCACTGCTGGTTTAAACTTTAGATCAACAATTTAATCGGTTTCACAGCTTCGTTTAAACCTTGAACTGAGTTCAAATTTTAGTTTAAGTGAACCGAGATCATTCTGCTGTTTAAACCTGAGTTTGAGACCACTATAGATAATGCATTATGGAATTTATTTACTTATTTTTCATAACCAATTCCATTAGCAAATCAATGTCTGCTCCTAAAGTTATTTCTTTTTTTTGCACAATTATTGGTTTATTTTCCAGTTTTTTTTAAATTTTGTTCGTGTCACTTGAAAAAGAAAATGTTGACAAATTATCAAAAACCCAAAATAATTGTTGCTGTTTCGCGTGTTATTTGCTTCAGAAAGAGAAAGAATAGACAAGGAAAGCTACCTACTGTTTGCAATACGTAACTTGGCGAAGCAAAAACGAACAATGCTGCCAACTCTTTTTCATACAATCTAGTTAAAAGGAGTTCAACTGATCTGAAGATCAGATTTCACTGTGAAACCGGAAGATTTAAAGCAAAAATTTAAACTCAGTTTAAGGTTCAGCTGATCTTAAGTTTAAACTCCCACCGTGAAAATGGGGGTTAATGTTCTTAATGCCCAAACCACAAATATGCGTGTGGTCGCTTATGAATTGATAGACTTTTTATCGACTTAATGATAATGTGTGCCATTTGGGCAAACCGATTAAACTAAAACCAGTCGCTGAGACTTGCACAATGCATAACACCAACATTATACAAAAAATAAGAAACCAAATGCTTTTGGTTTTTATTTGCAATAGAACAAGATTTGATCTTGTCGAAAACTTGAAATTTTAATCGAAAACATGCAAAACGTTTTTTCTGTATTGATTAAAATAATAGACTCTGAAAATTACATTCAAGTTGTTTGAGTCGTTTCATCGGTTTCATGAATTTCATTAAACAAAGAAATGTTAAAAGAGGGGGGTGGGAGGAAGCAGATTTAAATAAAACTAATTTGAATTGTTTTTTCTCGCAAAAAGCAAACAGAAAGTATCATTGAAATTGTAAGATGTGTTTCCGAGAAACCAAAAAGTGAAGAAAGAAGGCGTGGCAATGGGCGAATATTACTTAATGTACCTACTTTAAAAAATGTTAACTTACTTATAAGAATAAACTGGGAAAATTTCATCCAAATCGTTGGAGCGCTTGCCTTTATTATAGTGGATTTTACTACCCCTGTAGTAGATTCAACTATTTTGAATAATAAATCTTACTACACTTGTAGTTGATTTGACTAAAACTACAATAGATTTGACTGTTTCATCTAGTTAATTTGACTACCTCTGTAGTAGATCTAACTACAATTATAGTCTAATTATACAACAAACAACTGTTTCATGTAATAAAATCTACTTTTATGTTTACTTTTAAAAATATTTAAAATTAACCAACATTCTCATAAAACTAAAAAAAGCGGCTAAATCATAATTTCGGCAACCGGTCGATTTGCATCAGCTTCGTCTTGTATTGTTTTAACTAAAAAGTTGGTTTGTTAATTTTTAATATTTTTAAAGTAAAAGTCTTAGAATCATTCGGTTCTCAGTGTTTGACTGAAAATTGTCAAGAGCGTCGAATTTTAAAAACAAAATAAGTACTTTACTTCGTAAAACTTAAAATTATATTTAAGATTTTTAGTTTGAAAATTAATTTATTAGAATCCATTAACTAAACCAACTCTATTTAAAAATAAAATAAAAGAAGCCTTGTATGGGCTTCAAAATGGTATAACATGGCATTAATGGTGTAACTCTTGTTTTTTTTTTTAATATTTTGTTCAGAAAATTGCCCCTTCCGACTTACCGGAATGAAATAGACCACGTCCCATACGATTTCTTACTGTCGTCTTGACCCAACCTACACGCTCTAGCCTTGTTTTTTACATCTTATACAAATCACTCTGTATATTTTTTTTTTTATTTAAAACAATTTATAATATCAAATTATTACTGTTTTTAGAAAATCAAAAGAAATGTTTAAAATAAGTTTTAATTACAAAATGTTTTTTTTGTTTTTTTAATATGTGACCAAAAACTTATCTTTTATCGAATTCCGCAAAATAGCGATTAAAAAATTCCTTCGACTTCAACCTTAGACATATTTGAATGAAATGTCGAAATTCGCTAACATTTCAAATTTACAATTATCTGGGTGTGTCTCAAGTGAATGGCACTTTAGTGGAAATTTATATAAATTTTGAGTGTGTTAGAAGTAATTTTCAATTAGTTAGAAGTAATTTTCAATGAGTGAATAATTTTTAAAGTCTTTCAAAATGAGGCATACACACAAAATGAACTTCTTTGAAAAAAATAAGTATTCTCATGTACGAGTATAGTTTCGACCAACTAAAAGCAAACAAAACGTTCAATTTCACACATTTCCAGGTTGAAGCCAGGTCATATATTTTCAATTAAAAGCAATTCTAGATGCTGAATTCTTGGACCATACCCATTTTTGAATTATCAACTCTTGAACAATTTTAAGTACAAACTCAAGTTTATATGTAAACATGTTTTGAAATGATCTTGCTTTTTAAATAACTTTTTTTATTGTATTTCCTAAAACTCTGGAACAGGTATTTACACTTCAAAAATATGATATTAAAAAAAATGATTCATCCGTTTGTCAGCCGTTTGATAAATTTTTTGGGCAGAGTATTTGTTTTGCATTCAAGCTATATTGTTTGATTGAAGGTTATCTTCTTGTAATTGTGATTGGAAGTGATTAAAAATAATCTTTCCGTCGGCTTTTTTTGGTCACTGTAGTTTTTGCAATGAAACAATTAAGTTACATTAGCTTTCCCGACGTTTCGGCAGGGGTTGCTGCCTTCTTCAGGGGAATTTAATAAAACTGTGTTTAAATTTAAACTGACATTTAAAATTATTGTATCTAATAATTGTAATATTATTTACAAAAGTAAAGAAATAACCACTTCAAACGAAGTTTAGTCTATGGAATTTAAACAAGACTCCTTGTAAACAAGTTACTCTTGTTGTATTTTTCTATAAGTCTCCGCTGTTCATACTATCCGGAAGTACTTGCACCCGAAAAACGGAAAATCTTAATAATTCACTTTATTTAACAATTGACCATCATAAACAACAAATATGCACCCAACTAATGTATAGAATACAATACTTAGGTAAACTATGGGTACCTAAAAGTAACCCGCATTACTGAAAACAATATTGTCCCATATAAATTATCCCTTGTCGAGATTTTAAGTGAATATTATTTCCGCCGCGCCAAATCATTTATACATGCCTGCATTTACAAAAAAAAAAAAAACAATATCCACTTATTGACTGAAAAGAAAATCTTTGGAAAAGAAAGCATAAACTCTGTGAAATTGTAATTTCCTTTTAAATGAGAGAGAGATACAATCGGATAATAACCCATCATCATCACTCAATGAATGAATTGAATGAATATATAGTCTTAGCCGTTCCCAATTCTTGTTCATCGAACCGTGCAACATTAATCCATTCGCTCTCTTTAAATTTCCAATTCAAATTTAGATTAATGTTCCTATATAGCATTGAAAATGGTTCTACAAAAGAGTAAAAAATAAAGTGAGCAATGAATTTTTAAAATCTGGATTATCGTTATTCAATTTCATGTTACATAAATTATTTTATTTTGAGAATGGGATATCATTTTTTTTTTTATAGAGCAGTAATGTTTCGAACTGTTGAATGTTTATAAATATTTTAAAATAAACAGAACAATTGTTTTTAGTTTTTCTTCAAGAAATCAAATACCATTTTCTTGATTGAGCTCAAAATACAATGGCTAAGGAATTGAAACAATAAATTTAAAGATTAATTTCATGGGCGCAAAATTTTAGTCGATTTAGTTCGATGTTAAATCATTTTTAGTATGATACTAGGTTAAAAATTGTATTTTGCTAATTTTAAACTAACATTTTACTAAAGTTAAAATCACCAAATGGCTATTTTTTTATCGTTATTTTAGTATCGTACTAAATCCGTATGACACTTTGACGATTATAAATGTCAAAATCAGGGATGTTTGTGAGCTGTCTATCTTTTTTTGGACGTGTTCAGCTGAAGTTTATGAAGGAAATTAGTTTAGTATGATACCAGTTAAAAAGTATTTAAAATTCAGAAAATTTTAGTAAACTGTTAAAGAATTAGAAAAATGTTCAGAAGTATCATACTAAACTCTTAATAATAGGCTGTTTAAAACTTTGCGCCATGGCTTTTAACACGTTTTTAGAAAATATTTTTTTTTTCATTCGGTTTAATATTTAATTAACCAAATCAAATTGTATGCTTGCATTGCTTGCGCCAAAATTGCGAAGGTTTTTTTTTTAAAGTTTGTATTAAAAAAAAAAAAAAAAACAATTTAAAATATTACTCATTTTTGTGAAAACCGAAGGGAAAGCATGGTCAAACCTGCATTTTTTAATATGCGAGAAATCAATTAAGGGTCTAATCGAACTTCCGAACAAATAAAACACTCCAATCAAACGACATCGCTTATAAATATACGAACAACCTTCATATACAAACATAATTCGCTTATTTTCTTTAACATTTTTGTTTTTGTTGTTATAATATATGTAAATAGCTATGCAAAAAGTAAAACATATTCATTGTGACAATAATTTATAAGAAAGATAATTTCATAATTGATAATAATCAGGCTATCTGGCAAATAAATAGCAAACACAAAAAAAAAAAGAATACAAAAATACATTACAGCAAATTGAACAAAACATTTTTTTTTCTTGGTAGATAATTAAGCTAACCCGAAAGCAATTTCGTTTAATTAGAAATGTTATTATATTAATTAGGAACAAAAAAAGTAGTTATCAGAAAAGTGGTTGTGTGTTATTATCACATCGACAATGAAGTGAAAAAAAGAAAAAAAAATGTATACTTATACGGAACATGAAAGTGATACCTATTTCATCATTATACAATCCAACTATACATTATACTCGCCCAAAAACGTTATCTATTTGTTTAACAAAAAAAAGTGCCCATCAAATGTAATTCCTTATTAAAAAAATTATTTTGATATCATTTTCTAACAGTTAGGAATTTTTATCAATAAGCTTGGTATGATTTGTAAAAATTTAATACCAAATATTGATTTTAATGATTTAAAACAAAAATTGGTTTCAAATTAGTCGAAAATTTTGGTAATTAGATTATTTAAATTAAAAAATATTTAACCAAACTAAATTTAGGCAAGGCCCTAGTAATGCAAAACAATGTAGCTTCTTTTAAATTACAGCTTAAATCTGAATATATGATCATCATCAAAGGGTTGCATGTAGTTTCTTGCTCACAAAAAGCAATAATTGCAAGTAATGCGACATCTTGAAAACGATACTGGACAATATTTGTATTGTCCAGTATCGTTATCAGAGACCCAAAATCAATACATAAACAAAAACACTTTAACAAACCTTATTACATTACATTTTAAAATTTATATTAAAAATAAATATATCAAACATTTTTTATCTCTCATGCATTTACAAATAATGGCCATATGATATTATGCCAGCAGCAAGCCAGTCATATGCATAGGTGAACCAATGAATCATCTTTAATTTCATTGAACTGTTAAGTAGCACGTACACAAAATTATATAAAAATGTATATAAAAATGTATTTCCATTATAGAGATGAACAAGTAGGTAATATCTATACCAAAATTCATTGTTTTCTATAAAACAGGATTTAAACTTTACAACTCGGCTTTACTCTTCTAATTTATCACAGTGGTGTTCTTTGTTCTGATGTCAAATGAATTTTATTATTTGTCCTATCGGTCACTTTAATCCAAAGACCTTAAAATTCACTAGCTTATCACCAAATTTATTTCTGCGAAATGTAAAATTAATAGCCTTAATAAAAAAAGAGCCATTCAACTTGCTGCACTTCACGTCATGATTATTTCTTTCACAAATCTAATCTCGTTGAATCGTTAGGGTTTTGTTTTTATTGTTAATCCTTAACTTGGATATTCTTGTTTATGGCATTTTTTTTATTTTTGACCACAAGTCAGTAATTCAGTCAGTCAATTCAGCTGGTTTGTGTGTGATGAATTTGTGTATTTTGAACGCAAAAACAAATGTCGTCGGTCATAATATTTTCCAAGGTCTAATTTTTCATTTAAATACGTAAACAAAAAAAAATGTGGAAAAATATAGTAAGTATGTAAATACATCATTTTGCTAATTATTTTAAGAAGTCAAAATTGGGGTTACTGATGCTGTTGCATGATAAAGATAATTATGATTCACAAAATAAAACAAAAAAAAAAACATTTAAAGAAAACTTTTGTTATTCTCTGATTTTTTGATCGTCGAAATTAAGTCAATAAATTCACTCACTTCTTTTTTGTTTGGCTTTGGTGGAATTTATAAAATTGCTATGAAATTTAATAGCAGAGACACCTAGTACGTAATTATAACCTTGGCTTTAATTTTGTTTGTTTATCAAATTGAAAAGCAAACACAAGTGTTGGAAGCGTTAAATAAATTTGACCAAATTTCCCGAATCATTAGGTATGTATGTAAACGCTTTTAGAGGATCGGTATTCTTTTCATAATTTTCGATGAAATATTTGAATTGGTTTTACCAAACAAAAATTTTATTTCAAAATTATTTTCAAATAGAAGGGGGCGTATTCGTAGTCATTTTAGAGCTGGGTCTAAGTTAAACATAGATTTAGTTAAATTTTCGGACGTTGATTCTATTTTTTTAAGTTTATCATTTCAAAATATTTGAAGCTATTTATGTAGTATACCAAGTTAGATATCTTATAAAAATATAAAATTAACAATTTGTAATTAAAATCGTTCTGTATTCATTGAGCCAAAAGTGTCTTGAACTGTAGTTTAGTTAAACCTTGGTCTATCTGCGACTATGAATATGCCCCAAGGTGTTTAAGTTTTTAATATCACTACAGGGTGATCCAACTTCAATATATAAAACCTAAAAAAAAAAAACATTTTTAATGGAAAACTTGTTTATTAAGTAGTATACAAGATAAAAAGCATCGTCCGGGTGTTCATTCAGCATTATATATCCATTCGAAGTTTCTATGACTTTTTAGTACATTTCGGTAGTTTTCTCGGCTATTACATCATGAATATATTTGTTTGAAGTCCGTTTTGAAGAACCGTTTAAAGACCGTTTTGCTAATTAAATTAGTTCTTGTGCAGAATTTACATGATTGAAATCAAATACACCTTTTGCAAACAAAGTAGTTTAATACATAAGGTGAATTTGACTTGCAAAATGATTAATATTTACTTCCGAACTGGTGAATTTTATTTGCGAAAAAAAAAATAAATCAATTTTCAGAAAGATTAATTAAATTTGCAAAATGGAAAGATTTTACAGGGTGATACACATAAGATGTGACAAACAGCAGAGTGAGTTGGTTGCATTGAGACAGTAACAAATTTGTCTGAAGGGGTTTATTTCTCCCTTTTTAAGTGGGGCAATTTAATAAAAAAAAATGACTTAAAACAGAAACAAAATTTTGAAAAAAAAAAATAAAACTATTTTTTTCAAAGTTTTACATAATTACGTAATTCAATGCTCTTATTTATTCTAAGTCAAACGCTGAAAAACCTATGGTTCTAGGACTTATAATTAAAAAAAAAAAAGATTGTATGTATAAATTCTTCACAAGATCCTTTAAAGTGAACTAATGCTGTTTGAACTAAGAAAAATTGGAAACATAAATTGCTTTAAAAACACTTTATTCACATTTGTCTTATGAAACGAACTAGTTATTCCAAATTCTTAATCCTTTTGTTCAACTTTCTTCTTTTGTTTTTTGTTTTTGTAAATATATGATGTTTAGATTAAATATTTTATTTAGTTTACCTGATTTGATAACTTGGCTATGAATATTTAAACTCGAAACCTTTTTTTTTTTTAATTAGGCGCGCACTAAAGGGGTTCTTACTACCCTTAAAATGTTTGAACACAGTGCGAGCGTTAGGAAAATAGGGAAGGATTCAAGAGGAGATGCCGGTGCACATTGGTTTTGAACCATTGAATATCGAAATGGCAGGGAAAAATAGTGAAAGAATCTCTATACTTAATAGTTTAAGCCTAACACACCTAAATTGATCGATCACTGTTATCTTACTTGTAATTTGATTTGAGAAATACAAATTTGAAATTTCAAAACGATTTGATGATGATGATTTTAAATGAATAATTATTGTTTTAACATGATCTCCATTTAAATTGAAAGCATTTGTTTTTAAATCAATGAACATTCATGATCATTTTAAAATTTCAGTGCAACAGAATTGAAAAAAAAAAATTAAGTTAAATTAAATCGCATTATTGAAATCACATCAGTTTTTCATTTGTTTTTTTTTTTTTGTGATATTCAACATTTTGAATTCAATAATTTTTTTTTCCGATTTTGAGTATCTTTCCAGTTTTTTTTTATTTTAGAATTTTAGTCGTTTTTTTTTTTCATATAGACTGTTTCACTTCCGCTACTTTTATTATTTAGGGTCATTGTTTTTGTTCTGTTTCGTAAGTTTTTTTTAGTTTACAAACGTTTTGTTATTATTTAAAGTATTCCTGTTGTTTTCGCTCTAGAATGTTCCAATTTTGAATGTATCTGCTTGAGTAAAAATTAGAAAAAGATTATTTTCAAACAAAAAAAAAAATACTACACAGACTCCCTTCTATGTTCATTCCCCCTGATGTGTGTTTCGGAAAATGCAGTTTCTAAAAACAACATTATGCCTTAGCATTATTGCCCTAGTGATTTCACATATTATGTGTGGATGTTTAATTTTTGTTTCAAATCTAAACAAAATTCAGAGTTTTTGCAGAGCTCAAACATTATTCTACATTTTGTATGTTTCACGATATTCTAACATCCATCACTTGCTATTGTGGCTTAAAAAAATACTACAACCAAAAATATTCGCCTACACAAACATTTAGTTTTTTTAAGTTTAGCCATCCATCAACATTTTAAAAACCTTCATGATAAAACAAAATTGAATAAAAATACCCAAGTAAAAAAACAACTTCAAAATCTCTCTCGTCATTTATCAAAGTTGCTTGCAGTAGTGTAAAGCTATTCTATATAAATGTTCTTACCTTCAAGCTTCACATTTTGTAACAAATTTCTGAATTCGTTTTCTGTGTGTGTCGTTGAAGTCGTCGCAATATATTTTACAAGCAAAATAAATAATATCCAACAAAGATTTTATTTTTCTTCTACAAAAGAGTATTCCCTTATCACAACGATTATGCAGAAAACAAGCTTCTATTCAATTGTCCCATTCACATTTACCACTTAGTGTATTTTGCAAAATCCATTATATTCGTACCTACTATACAAATGTTACCTACGTCACATTTGAAAAAAAATATAATGCGAAAAATAAATAAAAGAGACTCGCACATTAAAATGCTAATAAGTTTATAGAATGTTTCGCATTTTCGTGACATCTTTTCCTAAACAAAATTCCAGTAGGTATCCAAAATAAATCGAATTTGTCGTGTCTTTTTTCTCTTCTTATTTTGGGTCCGCATCCGTATGTTATAGAACATACTGATGAATATAGTAACACAAAATCAATACCACATACATTTGTCAAAATTTTAGCTCGAAGTCATTGAGGGTTTTATGTATGGCTGTGGGTGTGTGTAAGTGTGTATGTGTAAATTTAGAAATTCTTCCTTTAAAAAACCCAAAACACCCTCTCTATCTCTATTTGCGGATGTATGTGTATTACTTTTGCCTTGCATTGTCCTTGGTCACATAAAAAGTACATTCCTTTATTCAAATAAACAAATTGAGACGTGACTGTCGTTAATTTAAATTACAAATACAAATGTTCTTCGTTGTTTTGTGTTGCAAACCAGAGTATACAGAGTCGCTATAAGTATGAGGGGGTTGCAATTTTAAATTCAAATACAAAAACCACCCTCTCTCTCGTCTATAAAAGAAAAAAAAAGGTAGAGAGGTCTAAGAAAGGTACCGAAAGAAAAAAAAACAACTCATACACAAAAGTGTGTAGCACTAAAAATTTGAATTTTCCAGTCACGATTTTTCGTGATCCCATTACGATTACAATGGATTTGACACATGAACAATATGGGGTGGCACCAAACACACAAAACAACAGTTCAACCGAAATGACACAAGGATTCATTTTAGTTATTTTTTTTTTAAGTCAACTGAACGATGACGAAGCACACGGCAATATCCTATACAAACACTAGAGTCCACCTAGTGTTCGTAAAGGGAAAATAACAATAATAAATTATTGTCGAAGAGAAATGACAAATAATAGTCAGTCTGATTATTGTTGTTTTCATAGTTGTTGTTGCAGGCCAGGTACCTAACGAAGCAATCTGTTGCACCAATAACTTTTGGTTGCAAAAGTTTCGAGTACATGGTGTTGTGAATGTAGGTGAACGGGCACTGGTGTTTATTTGTCAACAATCATTTTTTAATCCTGTATTTGAAATTTTTGACAATCTCTGTTAAATTCTTCTAAACATTTTATTGCAATTTCACCCCTTTAACTATAATCATAATTTACAATTTATTGATAAATATTGAAAACAGCATATTAAAAAAGTGATTGATATAAAGGGTTTTTTCAACAGGGACGCTACAAAAGAAGAGCAACAGGGACAGCAAACGACGCCATATTTCTAGCCGCTCTTTTGACATTTCTCTTCAGTAAGGTTTGCCATTTCATGATGGAAAGATATACGAGCCAACAACGAGTCGAAATTATTAAAATTTACTACCGAAATTCGGAGTCAATGGCCTCAACGTTACGAGCGCTACGTCCAATTTATGGTCGTCATAATCGTCCTAGCAGATCAACAATTGAGCGTCTAGTGGAAAAATTGAATCCACAGGCACAGTACAAAATGTTCCCGTGCCAGTGAGACAAAGAAGTGCCCGTAGTGTCGAGAATATTGCTGTCGCTGAGGCTTCAGTTGCAGAAAGCCCAAATGTGTCTCTCACACGTCGTTCTCAAGCGTTGGGCATCTCTGTGACGCCGTTGTGGCGAATTTTGCGAAAAGATCTTGGCCTACATCCTTACAAGATTTAATTGACGCAAGAACTGAAGCCGCTTGACCACCAGAAGCGTCGTATGTTCGGGAACTGGGCTGAGCAACAACTTGAAAATGATTCGGATTTTCATCGAAAAATCATCTTCAGCGATGAGGCTCATTTCTGGCTGAATAGCTTCGTCAATAAACAAAATATGCGGTATTGGTCAGGCAGCAACCACACGTACTCCAGGAGTCATCATTGCATCCCGAAAAAATTACGGTTTGGTGTGGTTTATGGGCCGCCGGCGTCATTGGGCCGTACTTCTTCCGTTATGATCAAGACCGGCACGTTACTGTGAATGGGGATCGCTAGCTACCGTTCAATGAAAACCGAATATTTTTGGCCCCAATTGGATGATATGGACTTGGAGGACATGTGGTTCCAACAGGACGGCACCACAAGCCACACAGCAAATGTCACAATCAGTTTATTGGAAACCAAGTTTGGAGAACGTGTTATCTTACGAAATGGTCCAGTCGCTGGGCCGCCTCGGTCATGCGATTTGACGCCGTTAGACTATTTCCTGTGGGGCTACGTCAAGTCTATGGTCTATGCCAACAAGCCAGCGACGATTGATGAACTTCGTACGAATATCGAACGTGAAATTGCAGCAGTATCGGCCGTCGAAAATTGGATTCAGCGTCTGCAAGCGTGCCCGTGGTGGACATGCAAAAGAAATCGAGTTCCATACATAATGGCATCAAACCTACTTTCACAGGAATAAAGGATTTCATTGATATCCAAAACCATTTTTGTTTAATTTAAAAAAAACTTTTTGCTCTTATTGAAAAACCCGATATAATTAGATGACCCGACTAGAGGCTTTCCAGTCCAAATTCAAATTTCAACAAATTCGTTTGTGATTGTTTTGTGAATGAATAAGTGAAAATGATTAAAACGTCTACCCATTGATTTAGTTTCTGCTGAAAAATCGATTCTGGTTTGTTCATACTTTAAACCCGTTTGTCACTTAGAAGCTCATCGTGTTACGTATAGGTATGTTTTTAAAATTGAGTTTCTTGACGTGTTTCCACAAAATGGATGACTTCAAGCATGCAATTCAAGTTCATCGACAATAATTCCCATACACAATTATTATGGCAACTTGAGTGCTGTTTAGAGCTGTTTTTTGCATTCAATTGGGTTTCATGTATGACCCAACACTCGCAGAAAGGCTGCGAAGCTTTCGCTCCGTCAAACTAATTTTGAATGTTTGAATGAAACACCACCATTATTTTTATGCTGGAATTATATATTTCGAGAGCATTCCAACAACGTTAGTTGCAATTCCTAATGAATCAATTGGAAGCGCAGTACTTTTTCAATTTAGCTTTTCGTAAATCTGTTATGCGGATTATTACGAATATTAAATTAAAAAAATGGTGTTGACAGATTGCGTGTAGATGGATCAAAAAACAAGAACTATGTTAATCCATCGTTTGAATCATGAGTTAGGGACACGAGTTCATACAAACAAATCAAACGGAAAAAAAATATTTTTAGTTTTTAACAGATTTTCTAATTTTCTGGGAAAATTTTTTTAATTATTCTTTTCGTTTAAACCATTTTCGAGCTATTACGAACATAAATATGTGAAACCGGTACGCCCGTTGTCAAACAATGTGACTAGTAGCAAACAGCATTTCATTTAAATTAATATAGGAAGAATTGACCCCCTCGGCTTTTATCGGTCAATTGACTGGCTTTCCGACATAGGCCAACTAAGCTAAGAGAAACAAGGGAGTATGGTATTTTGGTCTACTTATTGCCCACAAATGAGATTTGTATCGTTAAAAAGCTTAGCCCTATATCAATTTTTTGTGTGGACACAAAGCTGTAAAAAATGGGGTTTAGGCAGTATATGGCAACAAAGATTGCAATTAGAGAAAAAATTTATTGCAATAGTGTTCCATTAAAATGACAGTATTGGTCACATTCTACTACACATGTACACTTTTCCATACATCCATACATTCACTCCAAAAAAAGGAACTTTTATACCAATGGCCAATAATTAAGAATAATATCATGGTTGACGAATAATTCGTTTAACATTATAAAAATTTCACTTTTTTTATTCGATTTAGCGCATTCAATGAATGAGAATAATTTTGCGTCGAGTGCCCACAATTGAGATACACAACGTTGGAAAGCTTAGTTCACGAGCATCATTTTTGAATATTGACACAGAACTGTAAACCATGGGGCTTAGGCAGTATATTACAAAATATGAAAAAATTCGTCTATTTTTATTCGAATTTGCAAAGTGTTTTTCTTATGTTTTTGGTTGCTTATTTTTGCCCATTCTCATTTTTTAATAATTATAAGATATTTTTTTTAATAACTTAAAGACTTTATATTTAATGCTTAAATGTACACTTTCTTACAAATAAAAAAAAAAACAATCTTTTAATTACTAAATAAAAAAACACATTTGAAATCTCCTCTGTGAAATTAAAAAAAAAGTGCGTATACGCTACAGTGCACCTTAGAGATAGAATTTTAGAGAAATAAAAATATTACTATATTAAAAATGCTAGTCGTTGAAATGCATTTGATAAGCAACAAAACCTGCACTGAGATGTAGCTTGACATGTGGCTTCAGTAGCGCGATGGGTAGGCCGTCGGTCGGTTTCAGAATTCCAGTCACAGTTGATGTCTTAAGATCAACCCTTATGATGGGCAAGCTTTTGAAATAAAAATGAACATATTAAGACTCAGCACCACACAAAGAAGTCTGATAATCGGGTTGGCACTCGTGAAATAGCTAACTTCAGCCAAATACCTTCATGTTAGAACACTTTAGTTGTTGTTGTTTCATTCAAAATGTTCATAAATATTACATCTTACATGTTTGGCATATTTTCTTGGTTTGTTTGATCGTGACCCTCTAAGGTGAAAGAATTTTTGTTTAGAATATTCGACGCTAAAAAAAATGTAAAAAGTATGAATCAAATTTGATCCACATAAATATTGAATTTTGTACAACTCTATCACAGCGCCACCTTTCAGGTACAGATTTATTAATTTAATTTCTTTGACAATAAAGCAACATAATATTGTTAATAAATGTAATGTTGCTAAACATAAATAAAGAATTTGTTAATAACTCAACCGCAGCGCCATCTAGGCGTCTATTTCAGAAATTTCAATATACGTTGTGAATAATATTATTTAATCGATAAATATATAATTTGTTCAAAAAAAAAAATCTTGACTTCAGTTTAATCCAATTTTAATTGAACAATAATTTAAAGTTAACATAAAAGAATTATCCGAATCGGTAGAGCCAGTCATTCCCGAGATACAGATTTAATTAGTTCCTTGTGTTTCACAACGGTCTGCATCATTTCCACTGATACAAAGTTTTAGGGAATGGGGCGTTATTGCGTATTCCCAAAATCTTTGTGACCAACATTTTGTACATTTTGTGGGATATAGTTCACAATTGATTTTCGCTGTAACATTAATGTCAGTTTGACTGAATTTAATAAAAATTGCGTCTTGACAAGGCCCTCACTGTCAACTGAAGAGTCCAATTGAGAACGCCGGAACGAAACGCGAATTTTTAAGGACTAAAGGCCGTTAAAAGCTATGTTGGTAAATTTTTAACGTTCAATTTTTTTTTAATTATTAAACTTTAATTTAAATAAAATAACACAAAAATGTACATTTTTTCGAATCCAAAAAAAAAAAAATATAAATCCCAAATCTAGGGGCCTAAAGCAGCTTTCTGTACATAGATAGATAATGTTCGCCGCCGGGAAATTTAATTCGTGTTTGGCTTTATTATAGTCCTAACGTCTAATATTTCAATGGCACCATTGATGCGCGAACAAATTGTTCAATGTGCGGGTTCATGAATAAATGTGCTAAACATTCACATATGGAGTTCACATCATCATCATCGCACCGTGTAAAATACATACATATGTATGTTTGTATATGTAAATCCACTTGGCCCCTCCTGGTTATTATTTCGTTTCTTTTTTTTTTTTGTATTTCACTGTCCACTACACTCAAACTTGTTGTATTGATTTGATTGTTTCCCGTTGGCCAGACTATAACGTAACCCTGCTGTAAGGCATTGTACGGTAGATTAAGTCGAATCCCTGAGTGGATTTTTATTTTTTGTTGTTGTTGCTATTCCAACAACACTTTATATGTCTACGAATCCAATCAAATATATGGTGTGTGATATAATAAAATAAAATGGGTTAAGGAGGTTTTGTGAAAATCGCAAATGTTAAGTTGGATAAAACGAATACAATTATCTATCTGTTTTGCAGATACAGCTTTGCGAAAAAGTTTAGTGCGAGTTTTGTGAAGGGAGGAGTCATTGTCATTTAATATTATCATGTTTTGTTTTTTTTTTTTTGTCACAGTTTATGGTTCGACGAAACTGACCCTGATGATGGGGACCGGGTTGGTATAGATATTTACTGATACAAAAATTTGTTTATATGTATAATCAAATTTATTTCAAAATATCCTCAAAGTATATCATTTTTTGAAATAATTCTAGGTTATTCTGTAAACTGCTTGTTACTTGTATAATAGTTCTCAAACACTTTTAAAGAAACTTATTTCTGACTGGGTTACAAATCACATAGTAACAAAATAAAAATTTGAAAGCCTTACATGTTACAGCTAGCTTTATCTGACTTGAGTGTTAAACGTGCTGCAGTTTTTTTTTTATATTAATATAGGTACCAAATGTTTTCCAGGTCACGTTTTGTGATCGTTTGTCGATGTTTTTCTCATAACATATTTCTCTTACGAAAAAACAGTTGTAAGGTTTTTTATAGGGATTGTGTAGGTTTCAAAATTGTCTTTATTTTTTTCAATTACATTGATAAATTTCGAGTAATTTACTAATATACACTCTCTACAGAAATTTATAGGTATAAAAAATAACTTAAAAAAACTCAACTCTAAGCGGCACAGAACCAATTTAAAGGTAGGTTTAAACAATTAGTGGTTCTGGTTTGAATATCACTGAAGAATTTTAGGAATCAGGCACAGTTTTGAAATAATAGAATCAGCCAAATCATAAAACCATTCAAACTCTTAAATGAAGTAAAACCCAGAAAATTGCTTCTTGAAGTGCGTGTCTTGTTTGACAGCTGCAAGATATGGTAATAGGTTATTATCCTACCAAATGTCAAGTCATTTAAAATCAAGAAGCCGACAGCAATAAAACTATGTTTATAAACAGAAAAACAACACAGTTTTTTATATTGTTTTTTTTTTTTCATTGAAAGTTAAAGTAAATTTTATAAAATAATAAAAGGGCTATTCGGTCAAGAGAGGACTACTGTGTGCGACAAATAAGGCATAGTTTATCTGTGCCATATTTAAATTAAAATCCAGTTAATGGGTGACCTTATATTGACAGTTTATGCTAGTTAAACTCAGAAACTCAGATTAGCTAGTACAAATTAATCAACTCATTTGTTTCGCTCTGGAAAAAATTGAATTTTAATTTTGAACAGCAAAGTTTGTTCATACATTGTCGATGAACTAAATTAAAACTAAAATGTCAAAAACTGTTTTAAAAGAGCCATACAAATTTGATAGGAGACAGTTGCAAACAAAACTGAATTTTTGAACAAGTGGAATGAAAAACTAAAATTTTCATCAAAACATAAAAATCAGGAATTGGGACCTATATATTTGTAGCATCTACATACCTTTTTTCAAATTTCTGTTAAATATTTTAAAAGCAATCTTGCAAACATATCAAAGCTTATTTAGCTTTAGGGTGATCCAACGAAAACGCACGATGTTAGTTGTAAATAAAACAAAAAGTTTTCAGAGAATTATCTTAATATTTTTTATTATGATAGAAGGATATATGACAATTACGTCTGAAACAAAATATCGGCCAAATGCTCGCGACAGTGGCATACCTCTATCCGATGGTCCATATTTTCAATGACTATGAGACATAATTGAGGTTCAATGTCGTTAATGTGCCGAATTATCTAATCCTTTAGCTCTTGAATTGTTCTTGGCTTATTGACGTACCTACACTTTTTCTTTTAAATATCCCCAAAGAAAGTAGTAGCCCGTAGCGTTATGGTTAGTGCGTTCGACTGTCACGCTGGAGGTCTTGGATCGCTTCCCAGCCTCGTCCACCTAAAAACTAAAAAGTTTTTTTCAGGGCTACTGCCTCTTGCGAGGAATTGACAAATCCTCCAAGAGTATCACTTGTCACGAATAAGTGCTTCTCGTCTAGCCGTTCGGATTCGGCATAAAATTGTAGGTCCCTTCCATTCCTGTCGAAAGGCGCACACAGGAATGGTTGCGAGTTGTTAGTCACTAGGCCCTGGTTCTTCATGAGCCGTTGTGCCACCCGATTTATTTATTTATTTTTAAAGAAAGAAGTCCAACTGTGTCAAATCACATGATCGTGGCGGCCAATTAACATCGCCACGACCACATGTGAGATAACACGGCCATTGAATTTCTCATGCAAAAGATCAATTGTTTCGTTGGCTGTGTGGCAAGTGGCACGATCTTGTTGGAAGCACATATCGTTCAGGTAAATATCCTCAATTTCTGGCCACAAAAAGTCCGGTATCATCTCGCGATAGCGAACACCATTCACGGTGACAATTTGGCCGACCTCAATTTCGAAGAAGTATGTCCCACCAAACAGTCACTTTTTGTGGATGCATCGGCTTTTCAGCAATCACTCGTGGACTCTAATTTACCCAAATGCTTGTTAACGAAACCACTGCGGTAAAAGTGTGCCTCGTCGCTGAAGATAATTTTCTTTGTAAAGTGCACAAAATGCATTTTGATTTGAATTTTTGTAAGAGGCTTCAACAATCTCAACGCGCAGCTCAATTGTGTTGTACCTCTCCATGGTTGAATTTATCAAACATTGAAGCAAAGAAATGCCAAATTAAGTTGGGCAAAAAACTTGACGTTAAGGTGTGACTCATAATTAACAGCGTGCATTATGGTTGGACCACCCTTTATAAAAAAAATCATATTCAAGCATTGTCAGCATCCGTTATAAGCTCAATGAACTCGTCAAGCATGTGTAGACATATGTAAACTTTTATCGTTAATTAAACATAACAAAAACTGAATATAACAAATAACTTATTGAAACTTTATTCGTCAGTTGGAAAATCATTCAACACAAAATTTAAAATATATCTATGATATAACAAAATGAACGGTCGCACGTCAGACAGACTGATGATAAATTAACTTTTGAAAAAAAAAAAAAAATACAAAAAAGAATCATAAAGCAAATGGTTTCTACTATATACAAAGATAAAATTAACGCAAACATTTATTTGCCTTTTATTTGTTTTCTCTTGATCTAAATATTTTGCACTCATTCATTCCACACTATTCCAGCAGCATTTTTTTTTCTCGGATTGTGTTTCTCTCTTTTGAATGAGAGTATAAGAGAAAAGAAATGACGAAGTCACCTAATTACGATGACAGATCTTCACAAAAATTTCGATAAAAAAAATTCTTAAACAAACAATCATTCAATTCGCTTAGGAAAGCTGACCCCATGTATACGAGAACATTATGTAGTTACCGCAGAGTTAGAATATAATTTTAAAGCATTTAACTTGTTAGCTATTTGCTGATAGCCGTAAGTGAATAAATAACTTAAATCCAGACGATTATTATCATATATTATTTAAGAATTCTGCACAAGGAGGAGCGAAACTACTAGATCAGCTATACTGAGATATCTAGATACAGGGTGTCCCCGAAATTCAAGATTGACTTGTGAAAAGTTCAGTTCATGAATGTCCCCACGGACAACTTATTTTATAAGTTTCATTTCAAATTGCATAACAAATACATACAGAATAGAACCGGATTTTATGTACTAACTTTTTAGGTGGAACAACTTCGAAGTTTTTCCTCATTGAACAATCATATACAGATGTCTCACACCCATAGTTAAAAGTGTGACACGAACAAGAAGACAAAGGAAAGAGAGAAAAAAGTGTCGTACGATGCTGAAAGTGCATGGTGCTAATAAAATTTGTGTTTTTGGTGTACAAGAGACATTCCTGATGGGGTACCGATACATGTCCAACAAGTTTTTACTAGGGAGGGCCTCACGAGTGTTTGAAAAGTTCCCCTTCGTCTAAATTGTTCGTACTGAAATGCAGCAAGGGCTTGCAAAGTATCTGACAAGTTTTCCTTGTCTACATTTTCCCTATTGAAAACTTACTAAGGCCTTGCCCAAACTAGACAGAAACTTGGCATTTTTCCACCCGGGTATAGATATCACAAATTGTTTTAATTTTTTTCGAAATTCAATGTTCGAAAAAAAATAACAGCTGCATTTTTTTTAACTTAAAGAAACAAAATTAGAGAATGAGTTGAGTACCGATATTTAGTAAAAAGAAAAATGAAACATAATGTATGAGCTTTAGTAAGTTTATACTATTGATAGCTAAGACAAATATAAAGGTGACATGATGACAAGTCATGATACGATCCCTAAGCTTCCAAAAACTATCATCGATTTCCAAGACACCCTATAAACCTGCTGTAATCAAAGAAACAAAAGTATGCCAATTATATTCTGCTGTGTAACTTGGTTTCTGTCATAAGAAATGATGATTAACATAAAAAAAAAAAATCATAAGTAGGGGAGAATAACAATGCAAGAGAGAGATAATCTTGGATAATTTATTTATTTTTTGCTTGAACTTACAATAAGTGAAGTAGGTACTACTGAAGTATGTATGTATCTTGCAAAATAAATATCTTTATGTGAATTTGTTGAATAATCTACTTATTCAATTTTCACACAATTGTGACAACATCATCACTTTAATATGTATATAACTCATAAGGTACCTCGCGGCCAGTCTATTGGAATTTCTTTATAGGAATTTTTTGAAGTGAACTTCAAGTTTATAAACGATTTGTCATTTTTTTTTTCTGTAAATTGTATTTTAGTTTCAATAGAAATTATTTTGCAAAACAATTTTGAAGAATGTATTTGGCATAAATTATACGCCCACTTCAATATTAGTAAACGGAAATGACTGACCCCTTACTTCTTTCTATGCTTTGAAAAACTAATAATAATTTTGGCTCAAAATGACTTCATAATTTTAAATAACTGTGTCATTTACAAGGCATCCAGCCAATAACATTGCCTAGCAGGGAAATAATTTGTAGAAAATAAGCCCCTGCAAAACTCAGACGATTCATTTGTGAACCAATAATTTTTATTTCTCAGCAATTTGGCAACTAGAAACACAAACTCGAAAAATTGGAATTTGTGTGTAAATTTGAGATGACATGCTAAGGGTGTTACGTGTATGCGAGATGAATAAGAAATATATTTTTTTACTTTGCTGCTGCCCAAAACCACCAGCGTTCAATTCTTCAAAAAAAAAAAAGGTTTTCAGTGTCGTTTTTGTAAAAATTATTCGACAGTAATGGAAAGCGAAATTCATGTTCTGCTTTTATCCAGGATGATTAAGGTTTCTTCTCTATTTCTTCTCTAATTTCATTAAAATTAGTTAGGATTTTTTCAAACGAAGATTGCCTCCATACGAAAAAAAAGTCAGAGAACCGACCAAAAACTATACGTGGGAAAAAAATGTAAAATCTATTTTAGCTAAGACAACAACCCAGATTTTATAAATTTTGACGACTGAATTTTTTTTTGTTGGGCGTGACCGTGGGTGGAAATTAATGAAATAGATTTTTCATACCTTTTGTTATCACGTCCGAATATTTTATCAAAATCAGTTATGTGGTTGAGTTTTCAAAAGGTTGAATAGAACTAGAAACTCGTATAGCATGTTATAACATGCAGTGATTATTTTAGATTTTTGTATAAGTGTACTTTTTATTTTACTGTTTGCTATACCATTGACTCTAAAAAGCTTCTGTGCACACGCTTTTTCAAAATGTACCTCCCCTACGGAAACTTACAAGAAGCAAATACCCTTCTTATCGAAGCTTTAAACAAGAAATTATTTTCTCACATACAAAATTTAAATCTCGACTTGCTTTGAGAAATCTTTTTTAAACCTTAACATAATACCTTCATCTATCTTAGAAAAGTTTATAAACATCATATAACAGCTATACCATTGACTCTAAAAAGCTTCTGTGCACACGCTTTTTCAAAATGTTCCTCCCCTACGGAAACTTACAAGAAGCAAATACCCTTCTTATCGAAGCTTTAAACAAGAAATTATTTTCTCACATACAAAATTTAAATCTCGACTTGCTTTGAGAAATCTTTTTTAAACCTTAACATAATACCTTCATCTATCTTAGAAAAGTTTATAAACATCATGTAAACTCACCAATTTATTTGTTTACAAGAACTTAAGTAATTGAAAAACCTAAGGCTTCCTGCATGTATTGTACAGTGTAAAGACTTGGCTGACATTTGCTCTTAAACTAATTCCCTCATTGCTTTTGATGACATCTGAATTATAATCATTTAACATTTAGAATCTTAGCTAATTTGTTTTTTTGTTTACAAAAGTTTTGTTTAAATTACAAAATAAATTCACGGGTTAATTTAGTGAGACCCGCTTTTGTGGCTTTTAATGATTTGAATTCGATATCTCACTATAAGGGCATTTCAGTGCCTTTTTTTCTTATTCTATTATTTATTTGCTCTTCTGAAAATTCCAATGGAAATTTTTATATTAAAACAATTTACTTCATACAAAAAAAATCATTTCTGCAAAACAATGAAAATACATCTTCGCCATTATACTTTTTATACATGTTTTCTTATTATTTTCCAAACTATTTGCCAAAACCTCATTTCATTTGAATCAACGGAAATTCCCATATCTTTTACCTGAGGCAGAAAATCACATTCAATTGAATACATTCCATTCCCTGTAGATAAGCGCGATAGTTATCTTCTCCAAACTCCCCACTTGTCTATCGAGGACATTAATTTCGAATTGAATCGATTTCTCTTCAGCGAACATAGATAGTGCCAGCAGCAATCCTTCCAACCAGACACAATTAAAGCAAACACAAAAAAAAAAACATAAAAGTTTTCATGCCGAACTTGAATGGATTCGCCATTGCAGCATTTTAGGGTAGGTATACCTATAGCAAATATACACACATACTTGATTCTATATGAATCCTGGACAGAAATTATTAGTCCAGACTCTATAAGTACCTTCATCATGGTGGGTATAAATTCCCCTAAAAGGTGCTGCATCGTAGAAGGTGTCATGGAGATAAATTTGTCGGTTTTTTTTTTGTTTGTTTCCCCAAACCCCTTCACCAAAATTATACCAGGAAGATTCTTCTCATTTATTTTGTGTAGAGATTTATTCCAGAAAACAGTTCAAAAACTCTTACCATCTGGCTGGAGGTGTCCACGAAATGTGTGTGTGTATAGATAGCTTGGTAGGTAGGTTTATTAAAAAAAAAAAACAACAATAACTTTGAAAAAAAAAGAAAAAATAATTTAACAAAAACAAAATCATGATGATAATAGAGGACTTCCGTCGGAGATTAAAACTTTTAAGATATACATAAAATATATGTATGTGTCTATATGTGTACATGTATAAGTATATATTTTATCCCATTTGCTTTAATATAAAAATATTTGTTGGCAGTTATCCAAATGCGCTAAAGAGTGCGCTTCTCCTATCCAAAGAGCTCTTCGAAGCACCCAGGCAACTCAAGCCAGCAAGGATATCAAAGGTGTCTGTGTTTTGTTCTTTTTTTATTTTTTTTTACAGAGAAAGGAAACTATTTTCTTTTGTAATTCAATTGGTTTTATTTTTAATAATTTGTTTTACTTTTTTTAGCTCCTCATCTTCATTTTTGCTCATTTTCATTCTTTCCCGGGCGTTATCATTTTAATGAACGATTAAACGACGTGAAAAGGAATTTTCTCTGATAATTTCCCAATTATGGAACTTGCGTCCGGGATTTTTAAATTTTTATATATTTTTCGTTGGTTCGTTCGTTCTTTTGCTATTGTTGCTTTTTTTATTATTAGTTTGGCCGAATTAAAATGTAGTATACCCTTTGGTGTAGGTAGATAGGGTATAGCGCATTATTAAAGCGCGTGGCTTTAATTTTTTTGTTTAAGAGGAAGTTTTTCTGCTAAATAAAAAAGAAAAGTAACTATAGTGGCAATGGTTTTGTTGAAAAGCATTCAAGTTTTGGTGAGGAACATTAAAGAAAAATATAAAAAGTAAATAAGGATGTTGATGCTCAAAAATTATATTTTTAAAAACGAATAAATTAAAACAAGTTAACGCTTTAAAAAATATTTAACAGCTCTTTTTTAATACTTCAATGAAAGGTATATTTTAAAAGGCCCTCACAAATCATCCTTCAGTTAAAAATATCTCTGAAGCAATATGAAAATTGGAAAGATAAAAATATTAAAAATCAACGGAAACAATTACAATATTATGCTAAAGATTTTTTTAACAAGAAATTTTTAAAACATTTTTTTTTTTTTGAATACAATAATTTGAATAGTTTTAAAATTTTGAATAGTTTTAAAACTCTATTTTTTTTTTCAATACATTATAAAAATGTTTGTTCAAGCTTATTTTTTTGAAAATTTTATGTAATTAAGTACTATTTTGAATTTTAATATTTGATAATCATATTAATTTTAAGTCAAACACTAAAAACCAGAAGGCTTTTTGGATTCTACTTTGTAATATGAATCAAATAACGATACTAGTTTTTCTTTATAAGAATAAGAACCCGGCTTAGTTTTTATGACGAAGTTGATCCTAGAACCACCTGGTTTTAATTGTTTGACTAAAAATAATTAGGAGCATTGAATATTAAAAACAAAAGTATTACTTAATAGTAAAATAGTATCTTCTTAAAAATAGAGTTTAAAAAAAAATCAGTTTGAAAAAAAGAAATGAAATAATTATTGAAAACAATCTGTGAAGCCATATTTGTGACACGGAGAGGAGGAGCCTTTTATATTTCAGAAACGAAGTTTAATCGAAATCGTTTAAGTTATTAATGAGAAATTTGAAGAAATTTGTATATAGCAGCTAGCTGCTCTAGATGAGCTGAACAAAAATTGGAATCTGTTACTTAGGCTGCGTGTATAGTAGTGCAACAAAGCGATGCGTGGCGAGAAATTTTTCCGTGCGAGAAAAATATTTACATTTATTCTTATAAACGTGGGCACAGTGAAGCGATATTTGCTGCGAGTGTTGCGATTTTATCACATACTTATCGCAAGCATCACGTTCACAAACTTTTTTGACCACTTTTTCTCGAATCTCGAGTACCTTCTCGCATCGCATCGCTTTGTCGCTCTACTGTTCCCGCAGCCTTAGGCTCTAAAGAGAGAGATTAAAGTCAGTAAAAAAAACATTTCTTACATACAAATTATTCAAAATAAAAACACTAATTTTGAAATACAAATTTAATTTTATAAAACTGTTTGTAGACTTTTAAATAATCAACCTTTTTTTGTTTGTTATTTCAGTACGGACAAAGAGTCCCAACAGCCGCATCACCCAGCAATACAAACTCAAGCAGTTCATCAAACACCGGCTCACAGAGCGGAACCATAAGTACTAGTCTAAGTAATACCAATACTAATACAACAATGGGTCCTAACAACACACAGCAACAGGGCGAGCAGCTATCGAAAACAAATTTATACATTCGGGGCCTGCAACAAGGCACAACTGATAAGGACTTAGTTAGCATGTGTGCACAGTAAGTGTATTTTTATTGATTTTGTATTTTTATTTATTTTATTTCTTTTGTTTCGCCCTTTTTTGTATTCTCTGCGTCTCATGGTGTGGTATAAATTGAATATAAATAGCTGTATATTATTTATACTTAGCATAGTCTATAATCAGGATGGTTAGCTGGGTAATGCATGTTCAAGCTTTTATATAACCCCCACTGCAGGCGATTTACCCCTTCCCCATCAGTACACACCCAAGGTTCTAATTTCGAACCCCATTAAACCTATAGTCATTAATTAAATGAACAAAAGAAAATCAAAGTTAATACTCATTCCAAATAATTTTCAATTATCCCGGACAGGTTAAAAAAAAAAATAAATAAAGGAAAAGAGAAGGAAACGGTTATCGAATTCTTGGATATGGCAAGTGACAAGGAGTTAAGGAGGGGTAAAAATAAGCCCGACTCTTGATTTATTGTCTCATTGGTTGTATGTTTCTTCTCTTTCTCGTGTTTTAGCTGTCTTTTGGCTCTTTGCCAGAATTTGTAGAATTTGTAGAACATCCTGCAGCAGCAGTAGCAATATAACAGTGCAGAACATCCTGTGAGAACCATGCACGTGTGTTGTGTGTGTGTTTGTGTCTATGTTGTGTGATTGTATACGATGCATGTATAGAATGTAGATGCGACAATCCTTTCATTCCTTCCATCGATATATTCAATGATTTGTTCGATGATGAAAAACGATAGCCAAAGGCTAGGCTCTTGCAACGAATGATAGAAAGTTGAGAAAGCAAGCATGTTCAATCGGCGAGGGAGGCTTTAGAAGAAGGAGTTCATATCTATGGGGATGGGGCTTAGATATGATGGTATTTGGAGCAACGGTGTACAATTTACTTTGGCAAGCGTTCGTTCATCGCTTCGATTTAATTTAAATTCAATTGGAAACTGGAAAAGGACGAAAGGGGGGTAAGGAGAGATAGAGAGAGCGAGAGAAAGAGAGGCAAATGCCAAAAAGGAAATTGATTTAAAACGATGGTTCCGAGGTATTTTTTAATTAAAGTCAAACACGATTGGAACTTTACTTCTCGCGCTTGGGCTTATTGATATGTATTTAAATATATAAAGTCTGATGCGTGTTTAACGATGACAGAACGAGTGGTACCGAAGGTCTTTTTTTATATTTTTTATTTCAGTTTCTAGGTAGGTACTAAAATAGGGTTAAAGCTTTTTGAATGCACTTTTAAAATACCCAGTGGAATCTAGCTTACACTGAAACTAACACTGATTTATGTAAATGTTTGTTGATATTTCTGATTGAATGTGTTTATATTGCTGGTTTTTCTGGAGTTTGTTTTTACGGTGTCTACCTATTTATATACTCTTTCCAGTAATTGTTAAGCATCATGTTGAATAGAGTTTTATTCAAGCTCAACAGTAAGTTAGTTACTTGTTAAAAAGGTTTTAAGTTTAAACGTTGAGATTCTATGAGTCGTTAATTGTATAGATACAATTCTATTCTTTATAAATATACATATATATGTAGATTGCGATGAGTCAAATTAAACGAAGTTTCTTTGATTTTGATACATTTCATGAAATATTAGTTGATTGTGGCTCAAACTAAATATTAGAAAAAAATAGCTAACTTTTATAATAATAATAATAATTTTAACTATATGCCTACAGCACAATTTTGTAGGTGTTGCCTTATCGAGGAGACATAAACCCTCCTTCCATACGATGTTTTTCTTGTGGTGAACCAACCAAGATGCCTCATCTTTTTTATTAATTTTTAAAGTAGGTACTAGTATCGCCCAATGGCCAAAATTCGACCAACAAAAACTTTGACTCACTCTAAACTCAAATAATTTATTTCAAAATTAAAGCACGAACTTAATTTTAAATTTAATTTTTTTAAATATGCATAGTACTTAGCCAGTAGGAAATTTCAAAAAATTCATGAAGGAATCACCAGCTTTTTCATCAATGAGTGGAAGCTACACCCCATGAAATTGGTATGAAAACATCGGTGAATTTTACATGGGGCTGTCATAGGCGGACGCCAAGTGATTTTCTAGGTGAATATTTACCAGTGAAATCACGAAGTAGGGGTAACTAGTTTATTTATAAACGAATTACATATATATGAGATGAAAAATATAATGAATGTTAAGCTGTGAAATCACTAGTTAACTTAAGAGTTACTTATTCACCAGGTGAAAAATGGCAGGAATGCTCATCCATTAATTCTCTCTGTTAATGTGCGTTTAATCTTATCTGAATTGTATTTGATGAAAAACCCATGAATATTCACCAGTGATACCACTAGATACAGGTAGGTAGAAGTTTCTTGTTCGCCATCAAATGTCGTGTATGTAATTGTGATGTAAGGAAGTCATAATGATTTTCAGATAGACTGATCTAAACATTTATTTTCAAAATAAAATCAGCATGCGTAAAGCTCGATTCACAATGCGACGTGAAAACTCGACGAGAGCGTGACGTGAATCGCTGTCATTTTTTTTCTAGTTATAAAATCGTTCCCTAATTCACAATGCGACGAGTTTCTTGACGAAGGGTTTTTTGACAGCGTTAAATTATTTATTATTTTTGTTCTTTTTGTGCAGTGTGCGTTCAAAATAATGAAAAAAATCAAACTGAAATAATTACTTTAATTATTTAAATATTATAATTGTGTTTGTCCATTGGGCTGGTGAAATGATTTTTGGCTAAAAATGCAAAGAAATTAAAACAATACAACATTATAATATTGTCAACACAAATAGATCTATAAATATAATTTCATTGTCAACAAAATTTATATTTATTTTTGTTAATTTACACTTATATGTTGTTTTTTCAAAATTACCATCAGACAAATATAAAAAAAAAAACATAAAAAACGTCGACGCGTCAATTTTCCCAACTCCGGCGTGACATAACGACAAGAAACGTTTCATTGTGCATACTCTGGCGTTTCCTCGTATTACATGATTTGAAATCGGCTTGACAACTACGACGAGTTCTCGTCACGCTCACGTCGCGTTTTCACGTCGCATTGTGAATCGTGCATGATGCGTCAAAGACTCAAAATTTGGGCGATGTTTACCAAATCTTATAGAAATCACAGCATGACGATACTGAATTTTATTATTCTAAATTCGATCACTCCAACTAGTCGTAGACTAGCCAACTGAAATCACATACTCATGACACTGCGCATTACTGTCCATCGTGGAAATCATCGTATTTCTGCAGGCAGGTAGAGGAAGGGCAATGCTTATGATTGAAACCAAAAACCAAGCACCGCAATCCAAAAGAGGTCAAACTCTTGACAATGTACATTACTATGCATCGTTGAAATCATCGTACTTTCGGGACAGGTATAAAGAAAGGCAATGCTTTTGATTTTAGTTTGTTTTCTTTCTCTGGAAGAAGAATGAACAACGCAGATGACCCAACTTTATTCACGAACTCATGAACCTATGCATTACTCTTCATGGGTAGAATCATCGTATGATTTTTTTTTTTGTGAATAGTATACTAAGATGGAAGTATTTATTAAATTAAGTAAAAGAAAGGGTAGATGGTATGAAGTGAGGAAAAAGGCAATACCCATATTTAATGAAATCATAGCACGATGCTCCTAGATGACTAGATGACTTCATTGGTGTTTTCACCTAAATTTTTCATCGAGGAGCATATTTCCTACTGGGTAGCAGTGTAAAAATAAGTATTACCCAATGCGTGTAAGCGCGTGTCTCATGTATTTTATGCACAGGCACACCTACATACATATGGCTTTCCAACCAAATTCATCGAAATCGGTTGAATACTTTTTGAGAAAATGGTACCACAAAATTCATTTAAGGCTATTTAAATATAGATAAGCCTGCATTTTTAAACAAAACATTGATGTTTTTTGAGTGAAATATGTATTAATTATACTTAAGTACGGGTAACATCTAAACCGTAGCCTTTATCAATAAAATGATGAAGATTTCTTTAAATTTCCTATTTAAATACTATGTTAACCAATTTCTTCCAAGTTTAATGGTTAGGAAGTAATGCACTTCTAAAGTTATTCCCACTTTTCTCTCATACAATTTGTATGGAAGAAACAAATTAACGATGAAGGAAAGTTAAAATTTTAAGCCCATTTTTCTTACAGAATTTTGTTCAAGACACACCCAACAAATTTTGTATATTTTCATCAAATTAATAAGATAGATTAAAATAATTAAGATAGGTACAAAATGGCGATTATGAACCTAAATGTTATTTGTGAGAGCTTTTCTCAAGACCTCGAACAATCATTTTTCTCAGTTTTATGAGAAGCAAAAGCTAAAATGTTTAATAAAATCTCTCTTTAATTTTTCTTACAGATATGGAACCATAATATCAACAAAAGCGATCCTAGATAAAACAACAAACAAATGTAAAGGTATTTTTTTCTTCACCTTTTTGTCATTTATTTATTTTAAGTTTATACTTTGTTTTGTCTAATTTGAAAAAAAAAAATAATTTCTTTAAAAAAAAAACTTTGATTTACATTTTTGCTTAATTTAATGATTTCAATTTTTTTACTTTCAATTTTTTTTTTTGATTAATATTTTGTTTTTGTTTTCAAAATTTATTTATATTAATTTCTTTACAAAATTTTGGTTACCTTAAAATTTTTGGTTTATTTTAAAGCACATAAACCTAAGTAGATGTAGTATAATCGTTGATGTTTCTTATAGAAAACAAACCAGTAAACCAATAATATCTAATCATAATTTTATTCTCATAAATTAATTAAGCAACCCCGTGAGGATCTTACCATCTATAAATAAAAATATTTAATATTTAAATATTAATACAAATATAAACCAAATCCCGAAAATTATCGCAAATGTTATTGTTCTCTTCCCCCTTTTTTTTTGTTTGTTTGTGGTTTGTTTTCCATTTAAAATCTGGATAACCGTTATTTTATGTTTGTATTTTTGTCGTGGAAACAACACAAATTTATCTATTTACAGGCTATGGATTTGTAGATTTTGAGCTGCCAACATATGCAGAGGGCGCTGTTAAAGGTCTCCAAGCGAAGGGCGTTCAAGCTCAGATGGCCAAAGTGGGTATCTGGGTGCTTCATAGGCCGGCCATTGTACGTTTGTTTGCATGCAAGTAATACTCACCCCTGTCTGTCTATCTGTCTATCTCTCTCTATCTTTTTTTTCTGTATACAATCTATTCTTTCTTTCTCTATTACATTTTTATTAAATTTTTATTTTAATATATTATACAAAAATTATTAAATTTTTGGTCTACGAAAGCGTTGTAATTCAAAATATCAACAGCAAAAAGTATAATATTTTTTTTATTTTTTTTTTAATTTATTTTGTACAAAATTAAAGTTAATTTAATTAATTTTTCTAAGTTCAATTACTTTTTGTATATTTTTATGTATTTTAGTTTTTATAAATTTGATATAAAACTTATATTCAATATATAAACAAAGTAATTTGGTGTCGAATAAATAAAATGTATTACAGTTAGCAAAAAAAATAATGCTTGACCAATAGTTATTGGAAACATAACTTTGCATTCTTAGATTTCATCCCTAAAAGGATGCTAACATGATACCCGTTTAAAAAAAAAATATATGTATTACAAAAAAAAAGTATAAAAAGAAAAAAAATATTTTTAATTTAAAGTAATAAAAGTCGTTGGATGTCAGGTAAAAAAAATATATACAAATATTGAGATTTTTTAATTAAATATTCTTTGTTTTTTTTTTCTTTCAATTTTTTTTTCTTAAAATTTATTAATTTGAATATTTAATTTATTTTTTTCAATTATATCTTAGTACTTCTTACAAGTATATTTCCTTTCCATCCCATCCTATACCCTTAGATATTAGAGACATTACATTTACATACTCTAGACAAATTTTATTTCCAATAGACTAGAAAATCGTTAAAGTTAATTTTAATGATATAAATATAATATATCTTTTTTTTATACAATAATATTTTTATTATAGTTTTTTTTGGTAGACCCAATCGAATTTAGATAGCTTTACCGTTTTCAATGTAATTTTGTAAGAGAAGTTTATATATATTTTTTTTGTTAATTGTAAACTTTAGGTAGTTAAAAATTTAAAAACTATATTCATTATATTATTCAGTAAAAAAAAAAATATAAATAGCCCCCTTTTTAATAAATAAAAATGTAAAAACTTGTAGAACGTTCCAATTTAACCATGTATTGTTAAAAAAGTTATATCCAGTGTAAATATACAAACCAAGCTGATAAATCATTTATGTTGAGAAACACAAAATCAGGAACATTTTTCAAAAACAGTTTTTTAATTATTGTTTGTTTTTTGCTTAATTTTACATCATAAAAAACACATTTAACCAAATCGAATACAAAAAATTGTAAAAGAATTTAGTAACTTTTTTTTAAGAATTTGAAAAACGAAAGTGGCTGTACCTACCTTTTTATTCTTATATATAGCTTGCTATGTATATTTAATTAAGCGTGCTTTTCTTTATTCACGCAGCAATTCTTTTATCTTTTATCGAATTGTCAATTATTTGTCTCGCAACAAAATATTCTCGTAGCTTTGTTTCAATAAAAAACTTTACAGCTGTCACAAAGTTTTGAAAAAAGAACTTCAAAATTTGAATCACTGTCTAATAATAGAAACCTATTAGTATTTTCTAAATGTAAGTTTCGATCAAGATGTAAAACTGCAGTCAGTTGGTTACCGCAGTCAGTTGACTTAAAACATTTATTTATTAAGGCTGGTATTCACCAAGCGGTCATAACTTAAGAGCCTCATAAACCTATTCACCAAGCAATATTAACGGACATTTACGAGCGCTCGCAAAAGTTATGAGTGGTCTCGAGCACTCCTAAGTAACGAGCGCTCTCTTCGAAAGGTTTTCCGAAAATGTTCGCAATAAAACGTCCCTTCTCCACAAGATAAACAGAAAAAAGTATGCTCATTTGATACACCCAATTCGGCATCATGGTATTTTCTGGGTATTTCTATGACGTCACAGCTGACAATCATCTTTTGTTATTATTTTCTGTTTATAGAAGTCAAAATTAAAGCATTTAAAAGAGTTATTTTTAGATGATAATAGAATAACATAATATTGTATTGTTAAATTCTTAAAAAAAAACTACTACCTATTATTTTTGTTCAGCGATTATACCTATTTACAGACAAAAGTAAAAAATGTTTTTTGTTTATTGATATTCTTTTGGCGTCTGCCTAGCCAGCTGTCTATCGTATCCAATTGGGAATGTTTGGTCGGTTTTTCGAACATTTGCTCTCATATTCAAATATTGGCTCTCTTTTTCGAACATGGAGAAATACTTATGAGTGGTTGGTGAATAGCACAAATATCCAAGTTAAGAGCAGTTTATGAGCGATCGGTGAATACCAGCCTAAGAGCCCGAGTTTACTTACTAAATATGATCAGTTTACTTTGGAATAACTCAACAGATGTTTTTAAAATTTAATATTCCGAGTTTGTTAAGATTTTCTGCATTCATCCTTTATTGAAAAAGTACATCTTAATTCAACTGCATAGACAAATTTATTTCCAGGGTTAAGTAACTATTGTTTAACTCACCACTGTACTACTGTAACAGTATACCAGTCTATTTCCATAGTTAACTAACTTTGGTTAAACTCAGTGAAAAACTGACTTTAAATTCAGAACTACAGTCAAATCAGTAACTTTAAATATTCTGACTAAAAAAAACAGTCAATTGACTGGAAGTTAATTGACTGCAATACTTTTTGACTGCTTCACATTCCTTTTGGGAGTCATTAACTCTTTTATATTTTATTTAATTTGCTTTTTAATTAAAAAGCTTAAATAAAAAAGCAGATAAATGAATGCTTTATTTAACTGCAGTCAGAATCCAACGGCTAACTGTGGATTTGAATTTAAAGTAATGAATTAAATTTATACCTGACATACAACATTTATTAAATTTCAATTGGCTGCGACTTTATTGACTGTAATTTTCAAAAGGTATAAACTTTTTTCTAAACGATCCTTGTTTAGTAATTGTAAATCAGAGTTGCCATCAGTTGAAAAATATTTTTGAAAATAATTATTTGTTGATTTGTTGAGCTACATAATTAAAAAAAAAAACATGATCAACATTTCACCACTTTTAAAAACAATGGACCTTACCAATATTCAAATTTGGAGATGACTTTAATATTAAAGTTAAATTAACCATAAATAATGAACCTTGTAATGATCATTGTTCAGGTCCACTTGAATATTTAAGTTAACCATGTAGGGTTTATTATTCATCATTATGGGCAATTTAACTTAAATATTTAAGTTGCCTCTAAATTCTTTTATTTGCAAGACCCAATAACTTAAAATTTTTTTTTTAATTTGTTGTAATTAAAACTAATTGAAGAAAAATAAATTATATTATTCACAACAAAAATAATACTTAAATTTTTTTAGCCTGTTTAACCCCAGTATAGTAAATATTTAAACTTAGCCCCGTTAATATATAGCTCATTGTATACGCTGTTTAAAATACTTTATTGTAAAACTTAACTCATATAGCTACTTGTATATGTTTTTTTTGTACAAAAAGTAATTGAATTATATTTAAACAAAATATTTTTTTTTCATTTCGGTATCATAAATACAAAACTTGTTTCTATTTTGTTTAAAAAAAAAAAATAATAATAAAACATCTAGATAATTTATATTTAACTACTGTTTTTTCCAATTTTATTTTAATAATTTTTTCATAATTTTATTTCTTAATATATAAATAATAATAATGTTTTATAAATATATAAATATATATAATATTTTACACAAAAAATAGTGAGCC
The DNA here is from genome assembly GCA_949320155.1 of Melangyna quadrimaculata. Lineage (NCBI taxonomy): Eukaryota > Metazoa > Arthropoda > Insecta > Diptera > Syrphidae > Melangyna > Melangyna quadrimaculata. The sequence continues at coordinate 206,983,350 of OX439484.1, read as the reverse complement.
GGCCATAAATATACTACTATACTTTTTCTTAAAACTTTTTGTATTAAAAAATTTATCAAACCTGTTTTTTATAAATTATGTAGTTGAATTTTTAATTAGAAATTTTAGAAAAGCAAACAAAAAGAACAAATAGTTCCTTAGGAAGTGTTTTTTTTCATGAATTTAATTTTAGATGTGTTTCTCAAAAGAGTGCAGGATATTGCTTTATATGTTGTTGTTGTGAATTAAAAAAAAAAAAATAAACAAAAAACAAATCATATCTTACACCTTTTCCTTGGTAGGATTATATTTTTGTAGGCTTAATCTTTTGAGACAACAAAAACACACGATTTTCTACACATAAATCATTTAACATATAATATTGTTGGATGTTCACGTTGTAAATTTTGATAATATACGTACGTACGTTTTATGAACACTTCCAAGTTGTCGTGCTTATAAGTACCTTGGTGTTTAAATAAATCGTAAAGATAATTGAAAGATTCATACCCAATGGTTTGTTCAACATTTTCATATAATTTCTTAAAATTACAAATTGTATGTAGAAAAATTGTTTGATAAAAATATTTTTGACAAAAAAGGAATAACTTGTTGGGCCACTGCCGACTGACCTTAAAGCCACTAGCAGGATTTCGTTTGGAAAATATTTATACAAAAATATCTAGCTTGGAGCGGTGACTTCCATTCCAACAAAACTGTTCGTGCACATTTCTCAAATACCGCGATTCAACTCTTAACTATTTGTTTTAATCACGTATTTGGTGAGAAACCTCACAACGAATGATGAGAGAATGTGGCTAATTTGGTCTCTTTCCGTTAACCGTTCAGTTTTAAAATTGTATATGTACGCATACATTTTTTCAATTAACTTTCAATTAAAAAATAATTCAGTTACGCATCGTCCCACAAGAGGCATTCAAAAATACAATGATGTATAAATTAAGACCTTCCTAACCTAATTGCTGCAATAGCCATACAATTTTGTACGATCAGAATAATTGTACCTACTTTGGCAGCACTGATATTATGACATTCAATTACATTTTAGCTGTCAGCTGTCAAATAAGTAAGATTATGGCCAAGTGCGTTCATCGCATCAAATTTTTAAGTACCTACTTAATATTCCGATCGAGCTTCTGATTGGCCAGCTGTCATGAAAAGTAAGATGACATTCAGTTACGACTAGTGAAGTTTAGTTACATTTCATCTGAATTATCAGCAAGAAATCACCGACTGAAAATTCAGCTGACAGCTTCTCCTTATAAGACCCCGATTACACAATTCGTTTTTTCGGTTGTTTCGTCTTTCGTCTTTTTGATAGATTGGGTTAGAGATGTAGAAATGTAAAGTAACGAAAGCAGGAGTGAAAAGTTCAAGACTTTTTCTGGTTAGACTTTGACGTTTCTGATTTAAACAAAAATGATTGAATTGGAAAATTCTTTGAAATATTTGAGAAATAAGTGATTAAAAACATTTTTAATTATTTTTTCAATAGACAACCCAAAATCCCATGAACGTCAAAATAAAGAAAGGAAATACGTACGTATTTTTGTGAACCGAGTAATCATGAACGTACGTGTCTGTCAAAAAGATAAAACGAGCCGTATAATCAGGCTCTTAAAGCTAAGATCTCCATACAAATGTGACATTTCAGATAGTTTTGCATTCAACGACATAAATTAAGTACTTAATTTTCAGAACTTCACATATTTTTGCATTGAACGTGATATTTGGATACCTTTGTGCAAAAACAACAACTCAAAGTAAATTGTGAAAATTATTGCCAGCCAAAAAAAATTTAAATAAAAATCCAGAATATGTTAGCGTTCTTCAAAGTATTCCAAGACACCAAAGTTGTCTGTGTTCAACTTTGCCGTGTTTTCTCTATTCCATTTTGTCTTGATATTAAATGTTTTTATAGTGTGTTTTATTTAAAATGGGGTTTTGTGTGAAATTAAAGCCATACAAATGCATTACTCAAGCTGCAAAGACAACAACAACAAATTAATTAAATTAATTGCCGAACTATTAACCTTATTCCGCGTTAATACATACATATGTAGGTACATTATTTTTGTGGTATCTAAAATGTCAATTGATGTGTTGCAAAAGAATGAAATTTTGAATACATTTATGAAAATTCATAGAAATTCATCCAACATAACATTTTAAAATCCATGTCATTTTTATATCCGTCTAATCGATAAGCAAGAACATTTAGTGCCGATAACTATGAGCATTTGCTATTCTTTCTTACATGCAAGTTACTTTTTGAGCGGATCTGCTAGCCCGAAAACAGCTTTTTAACAATTTTGCAGCTATACTTCTACTTATAAATTTCGTCCGGTTTCAAGAATCATGAAGTAAAGTTTACACAGTTTTTCTTTTGAAATCGTTAATCTCATACAAATTTGAAAACAAAAAGTGAATTTCTAAATCTTTCAGCCTTATTATTTAAATTTTTATTAGGTTGATGTTCTCATCCAAACCCGCAGCTTGCTTGTACAATGTCAGAACTTTGTAAATACGATAAAAGTATTACCTGTCAAAATAAAAATACAATATTATTAAAGTTAAGACTTTCCTAAATGCACTCTTCAACTCAGATTCAGAACTTTTTGTTTACTCTGCTGACAACATTAAATTCGCAGTCCAGTTGTACCTATACACACTGCACATTTTCGCAACAAATCCTTATTTCTTATTTATGTCACGAACGAATGTAGGTTTTATTTCGATTTATCAAAATTTACAACGACGACATCAACTATAAAAAAAATCAGCAAAAAATAAAAATATACAACACAAACATAATAACACACATTAAAACGTAGGATTAGTATCTATTGTCGTAGGGATAGGCTTAGCTTAACAAACACGCTGCACACATACCACACAAGAAAGAAATTAAACAAAAAAATAAATCACACACTCACACATACATACATATACAGTACAGTACACCACATAAAACCGCAATTGTTTTAAAAATAAAAACCTTAAACTAATATAAAACTTTTTTCTCCCTCTCTATGTTTCTATTCATGAAAAACCACACAAAACAAAAAAAAAAAAAAACAAAACCGATAACAAAATATAATCTCTTCACTGCCTTCTATGTGTTCTTTTATATAATTTTTGTATGGAAATGCAAAATATGACAAAAATATAATATCTTACAAAACAATGGACAAAAATAAAAAATGGATATTCTCAAATGGCACTCATTGATGAAAATGATGAACAAAAATCCGCAGCAACAAGAACAGGATCCTACAAATTTGTACATTGCAAATTTGCCACCACACTTTAAGGAGACAGATTTAGAAAATATGCTATCGAAATATGGTCAGGTGGTGTCCACACGTATCCTTCGTGATCAGCAGTGTAATTCTAAAGGCAACTAACTCATACAAATATACAAATTATTTAAAATATTTTTATTAATCTCCTTTTTTGTTGTTGTAGGCGTTGGCTTTGCACGCATGGAGAGTCGTGAAAAATGTGAGCAAATTATTCAAATGTTCAATGGAAATCAAATACCGGGTGCCAAAGATCCACTACTCGTTAAATTTGCCGATGGTGGACCCAAAAAGAAGAATCCTTTCAAGAGTCCCGACCAGAGTGCCAGGACGTGGCGTGATGTTGCTGCCGAAGGTATACCGGTTGCTTATGATCCATCAATGCAACAAAATGGTGTGAGTGTTAATGTGGGCACACCAATTGGGGTGCCATATACACGTTTTGGTGCACCACAAGTTGGTGCCTATCCAATGGCTGGTTCACAATGGATTCCAAGTTATATGATGACACAACCGATCACTCAGGTAGAGGATCAGGTATGTTTCTTTTTGAAATTGTTTGACTTTTCAATTTTGTCTTTAATTTCAATTGCTCTCCTTGTAGTACATGCAAATGGCACCACAATTAGGTGTTACTCCATATAAGACAGATGGTGTCAACCAGGTTCAACCACGTGGCATTTCAATGATGGTTAGCGGTGATACAGTGCCATATGGAACAATGATGCCACAATTGGCCACATTACAAATTGGCAATTCGGTAATTTGAATTCAATAGAAAAAAGAATATAATGTATGTATGTATTATAGAAGTTATGTACGACGAGATTTTACTACTTAAGAATTTTTATTTTAACAAGGCTTTGAAATTTGGAACCCAATTTGATTCTTAATACTTTCGGGACGCAATGGTACAAGACAAAGAATATTTGATTGGAAAGTTTTGTGTTGCTACTTAAATAAGAACTACCTACTAACTTAAGTTTTAGTTTTAATAAAGAAATAAGAAAAGTTAAAATAAGAAATTTGAAAACAAGCGTATGTATTATGTAAATGAATTTTGTATTCTTACTTATTTAGCTCAAAATTTGAATGAGCACACTGTAGTTTTCTGCATAGCACCCAACCTCCTGGCCTGATGTTCCGTTTAGAACTATCAGCCCGGCCAGGCCACTATCAGAGCTGCCCTGACGCTTTTCCACTTTATTTTCAAAATCTCAAATTTTGTAGAAATTTTCTACATTTTGTCTTTGGCTTTGTGTGGAAGTTGAAGTTGGAATTTTAATATGTATTGTTGAAAAATCGTTAGTTTGGAATTAATAGATTTGCGTTTTGTGGTTTTAGCTAGAACATTAAAATTATATTCTCTGAATTTGTATTTCATCCAAAAGCGTCTATACATTTTCTCGTAAAATAGAAAATTAATAATTTCTCAATTTGCCATAATTTTGCAATATATGCATAAGTTTCCTATGGATATTTCATTATCATGAGTACAAGAATAAAAATTAATTAAGTTCCATATATAAATCTTATAACTACTATAAGCTTCATTATTTTAGCCAAAATATTTATGCAGGTCACCTAGTTAACATAAATCAGTTATAATATAGGTGTTTAGTTAAGAAATGTTTGATTTAGGGGCCGGTTATAGCGACCAGGAAAACGCATCAGTAAAAAAAAAAATCTTTTTGATATTTGTGTGAAGATACGATTTGGAATATAAAAAGGTAATCAAAAAGAATTTTTTTTACTGATGCCCTTTCCTGGTCGTTATAACCGGCCCCTTAGTAACTACATATATCTGTGTACTTGTCTAGCAATCAAAATTTAAAACTTAATACTCACCTCTAGTGAAATGAAACAATAAACAGTACGTTCCTCCTAATATAAGGCTTCGGTTATATGCATGTTTATCAATGCAAATTTCAATCTCAATTCATTTCCTATTGACGATGAAAATAATCAATAATGTTTTTGAAACTTGGTAGTAGCCTGTAGCGCAATGGTTAGTACCCTGAAGGTCCGGGTTCACTTCTCAGCCTCGCCCACCTGACAAATTGACAAATTTTCCAAGATTATCACTTTTCATAATTAATGCTTCTCGTCTAGCCATTTGGATTCGGCGTAAAATTGTAGGTCCCTTCCATTCCTGTCGACAAGCGCACACATGAATGGTTGCGAGTTGTAAGTCACTAGGCTAGTGGTTAGTCAAAGTAGACTAAAATTCTGAAAAAAAAATCAGAGCAACTACAAATGAAGCCTATCTTATATTTTGAAAATAAAAACGCACGAAGAAAAAAGGAAAATAATATTGGCAAATAATCACTGCAACAAATTTTTTCAGAACTCTTAAAATTAGAATACAAAAATAATTCATACTTATTCTTGCGCAAGCATAAAAATAACCCAAAATGTTCTCCTAACTGATGTTATAATGTTTTGTAGACCGTAGGTATAGAATAGAATCGTAAGTAGTGTACTTTCACAAAATTAAAAAAAAAAATTTCTTCTGGTAAAGCCCGTACTACATTTTTTTCTCATTTTTAATTCATTTAATCATGACTTATTGTCTGCAAAGAGGAAAAGAGAAATAAGTATTTTTTATGAAAAGAACGACATTATGTTTTGACAATTACAATGTCCACAAAAGTAAATACACACCAAAAACCTAGTGTTCTCATGAGCCAAATGTATACTTTTTACTTTGAAATAATTTTTAATTTTCAATTTCTGAAAATTCAAAAAAAGCTGCCAGAATCTGAAATATGTTCATTTTTAATAAATTGTTTGTGATTTTTTTACATTAATGTGGTTATTGTGTACGCGCTCACTCATATCGGTATTTTCAATTATAAATTGTTTGAACTACTCTAGTTTCATTTTTAATGCATTAAAAATGAGAAAAAAATTTAGTATTATACGGGCTTAAAGCCCGTTTCAGATTCTGGCAGCTTTTTGTTTGACTTTTCAGAAATTGAAAATTAAAAATGATTTCAAAGTACATTGTGACTACAAAAAAAGTATACACTGGACTCATGAGAACACTATTTTTTGGTGTATATTTACTTTTGTCGGCACTGTAATTGTCAAAACATAATGTCGTTGTTTTCATAAAAAATACTATTTTCTCTTTTCCTCTTTGCTGACAATAAGTCATGATTTAATGAATTAAAAATTAAATAAAAAATGTAGTATCATACGGGCTTAATAGTAGATACCTTTTTCCTTACAGAAAAAAAAAAACAAAATCAAAAAATTGGGTAAAGTACCTGCATTATGTTTGTATATTTCCCCCATTTGTTCCCTTTTTTCATATCATCGGTGATCTCTAGTTGCCGAGCCGAAGGAAGTGGGTCTTAAACTTACAAGATACATAAATAAATCAATAAAGATACTCCTTTTGAAAATTTTATGAGCAGGAAAAGTAGATTTTGACTCAAAAAACTCCAATTATTTAGATATATTTCAGAACTAAGAATATTTCGTATCCATTTCTCCATTTTTAAAACTTCAAAAAAAATTTTGGGACCTTACTTTAAAACATAGGGGAGTACCTAGATTAAATTTGATTGAAGTATCTGCTCAAAGCTACATTTTCCGAGTAGGTACTCATTGTAGTATGAATACAAATATTAAATGCTTTGACATTCATGAGCACCTGCTTGGGTGCTTCATAGCACCTGTTTTGACGAAATGCTCCATTTTAATCATACCGCCCAACTAAGTAGGTGCCCAATAGGTTTTCTGAATTCACACATTTTTTGCTTTTAGGTAGGTACACATTTCAAAGTGGAAAGTGTCATGCCAAGATTTAAACAATTTGCAAAATAATTTAACAGTTTAAACAATCATTGGATCTAGATCGGTTAAATTTTTTGTAGATTTGTAATACATTTATTTTTTATTATCATCCACATACATTATGCAATTTGTTTATAACAATACTAAAGTAAATATTTTTTTTCTCTTCTCTTTTTCTCTCTTCCAACAAAAAAAAAACAACAAAAAAAAACTCAATTGTTTAAATCCACATATTATACACTCCCTGCTCTAAATCGGTGCTTGTGTGTTACGTGTGTGATTCTTTTTTATAGAATTTCTCTCCATCATTACAGTATATTAGTCCATCGTATCCATACTATCCACCACCAACGATAATTCCAACAATGCCAATGGCTGATTCGGAACAAGCTAGCACGGCTGCATCCCCCGACGAGGCATATACACAATATGCGCATCAAGCTGGACCGAAATAGGTCATCGAGAGGTAAGTTAAAAACAAAAAATACAAAAAAAAAAAAAAAACAAGAATATGTATGTATATTGCAATCTTACTTCTACAAAAGAATACATTTGTTTTTATTATTGTTTGCTCAAGGTGATGCTAGATGCTATGCCCTCGACTCGACTCTTAACTCCGCAACTACTGCACATGGACATTTTTGTTTTTTTTTTTAAAGAAAAACCCTGAATCCTTTTCATTTCCTTGACTTCTTGTTGAAAGAAAAAATGTTATTGGAAAAGAATTCTATTTTCATTTCTATCGGATTGGTGCGGTTGTTTTTTTTTTTTTATCTTTCCGGTGTAACTGATGGCAAAGTTGAATGTTTTTTAGGCAGCTTCGAGTTTTATTTCTTCTTCCCGCAATGGAATTCAAATTTCATTTTCAATCTTTAAATTTTGAATGAACAAAAAAGTGTGAACGATGAAAGAATTTAAATTCAGTGAAAATTTATTTCTTCCACTTTATTCTTGAAAAGGAATTGATGAACAATGTGCCAAGACGTAGTAGCTTAAAAAATAATAAAAAAAAAAAAAAAAACAAACAGAAAATCTCATATAGAATAGCAAATGGCATTTGAATGGAAATTTTGTAAAGTTATGGCATTTGCACATTCTTATGGAAGCATTTGGCAACAGAATATAATGAATCGGAAAAGCGGGTGGGCGTATGTGGAATCATAGGCGCCCGCAAGGGGGGCACTTGCTCTCCTTGGCTCTGGCCGAACAATCATACTAGTTCTATTTTTATTATTAACTAGGAAATGTTCACAAAAACGACTGTTTAAATGTACTTTTGTTGTCAGAGTCCATGGTTTGCCCCCCCCCCCTGACTGAGCCAAGCCGTGTATAGCCGCTTTCATTTTACTCTTTGTTTTGTTCGGAAATGTGCTTTGTTTCCAGGTCCATGGTTTGCCTTGGGATTTTATCATAAACAGGGGTGGAATCAATTGTGTTGATTGTCGATTTGAAGATAGCTGTCTTTATCACATCTATAGGCAAAGATAGAGGTCTCCTTGGTTCTTTGAGTGAGGGCTTTACTACTCAAATGCCTTCTTAGCCCGAAGAAACAGCTGTTGGCAAGAGTACGTTTGATCTCTACACTAATGTCATTTTTTCGAGATATGGTGGTAGTATAACATATACTGGAGCCCAGGTAGACAAAGTCATTGAAGTTGTACCTATCCATCGTGACATTTTGCCCAAGTCGACGATGTTGAGATTCCTTTCTCGATGATAGCATATACTTCGTCTTGTCCTCATTAACAGCCAAACCCATTTTAGCCACCTCCGATTCAATACTTGCAAACGCGTCGAGACCTCAAAACGTGAAGATATGTCAAAATTTTCAATTCGACAAATCGCACCAATTACAATATCTTCCAATGGGAAGTTAAAAAAATAAAACAAAATGAAATACAATAAAATAACATTTTTACCGCAATTTAGTAGATACGAATATAAGAACAAAAACTAATTTATCTTTCTGCATACATATGTACGTATAAATAGTATTAATTCCAAAGTCTAGTTTGATAGGTTCGTTATTATATAAAATTTTGTTTTATGTGAGTCTTCAATCAAATTGGAGTTTCCATTGGTCCTCTTTGTGTGCCAAAAATAAGCACATCAAATCAGAGTTACCGTGGCAATGGTAATGCCTTAAACAGATGTGCAGCTTTTTCCATGCAGCGAAATTAAATTACACAGGTTCTTATGGAGCAGATTCACTCAAAGTCTGCATGCAGCGCAGCGCTGCACGATGTCTCTATTTCTAAATTTGCTGCCTAGTTTCATTGCAGCCACAACTGAAAAACGAAAATTTCTAAAAAATTGCTATTTGGCATTACTCATATTGACATCACCTGCCATTCTTTCAAAAAATTTGTTTGTGTTGGTGATTTTTGTTTAAGAATCCATGAAGCCAGCGTTGCCACCCTGCCATCGTCCAACGAAGAAAATCTCATTCCAACACTATTGTGTGACATCGGCATCGCTGTGCTTTCATGTATTTGTTTGACATAACTATGCATCATGAATTTCAGAAACTATGCAGATGTGTGTCGTGTGCAGCTCTGCGTGCAGAGATGCGTGCAGAGTCGCTGCACATCTGTTTATGCCATAATGCTTACAAATGCATATTTTTCTTTGGATTTTATAAGGGAGCTTTCAAGATGGAAGCTTTTTATATGCTTTTAAGGATACTTGAAGACAAAATTGTTACCGTTTTGCTTTTTTTTTTGTTTCATAGGTTTGGTTTTTGCTTGGTAGTTTGGAAAGAATTAAAATGAATTTGTTTTTTTTTTTTTTGTTTTTTTAAGGGATCAGGCCTACTGGGGACACCCTTAAAAAACGCGCTTATTATCTAAGACCAATTTATTTCAGTTGACATATAAAAACTCTGACTTAGAAAATCTTGACATTTCCCAGATTTTCACATTTAAGATTTTGAATTTCGTAATTTTCATACCCGAGATATAATTATTTTTGATTCTGGATTTTACCCGAGATATAATTATTTTTGATTCTGGATTTTGGGATTTGCATTTTAAGAATTCAATCAATAATTTTTGTAAAATGAATTTCTTCGTTTTTCAATTAAATAATAGAGCAAAGATGGCAGCCCTTCTGAGCTTTTTGCAATTTTTATAGTCTGCAGTATGGAAACCCTTGACAATTATTTCTTTCACACAACTAAATGGGATTCCTTTGCAGTTAAGAGTGAGATACAAACGTCCTATCTTCCCTGTACTGCACATATTCATTGGACAGAGTATAGTCAAGTGACCAATAAAAAAAACGTATAAATTTAAGTCTAGTCAAGTCACATTTCTTCATTAGCAAATTGTGTTTCAACAAATTTGTAGATTGATTTGTGCTCAAGCTCAAGTAAGCTCTCAGCTCCATGTGCTTTGCCCAGATATGACAGATTTAATATTCGATTCATTTTTTTTTTTAATAAAAGAAGACTTGAAGGAATTAAAGCCCAAATTCCCTACTAAAATATATAATTTCTTGTTTAATTTTTGTTCTTGTTTTGATTTTTTTTTTTCTAATTTCTTATTACATATATCTTTTTTCTTTCAGATCTTATCACCAAATACCTCATAAACTACATCCAATAAAGGTGATTGTGTAAACGGACTTCTTAAAACAAAAAATAAAGAAAAAACATATAAAAAAGCGATTTTTTCCATTGAAAATAATTTATATGAAGATTAAAAAAATGAAAAAACAAATGAAAGACTCAACCAAAACACACACTAACTATTCAAAAATAAAAACAAAAGAAATTATAACAAAAATAAAACCCAGAAAGAAGGTGATAAAGTAAGGCAACAAAAATAAGTAAAAGAAATGGAAATCAGAGCAAACGTTATAATTATGAAAATAGTTATCAACAATTTTATTGTTTGTTTTTTTTTTTTTTTGAATGCACATACATTTGATATATAAGAAGACATGAAGACTTTTTTCGACAAGGAAACACAACTTAAAGATAAAAAAGATACATAAATCTAAACGAAAAAAAAAATCTATTTATTGTTATTTATCTTAAAAAACTTGTTATGTTAAAAGAATATTATTTTTCTTTTTTCTAAATTTATTATAGTTTTTTGTTGTGTAAGAATTTATTTTTAAAGTAAAAAATTGTGTGAACAAAAGAAAAAACTTTGTTACCAGAAAAGAAATATAAAAAATGTATTAACTTTTTTTAACCAAAAGAAAAATCTTTATTGCAGTAAAATGCAATTGTGTGCAGAGTAGTATTTAAACAAAAAAAAAAACATTAAATTTATTTCTTATTTCGCTGCCTTTAAAAGTTAAATTCCAAAAAATTAAAACAAACAAATAAAACAAAAAATTAAATGGAAAAATAAGGTGAATACATATATTTTTTTAATATTAAAAAATGCTATAAGAAAAATTCGTTTATTTTGTCAAATTCACAAAAGAATTTTAAAAACTTATAAGGAATTTGATTTAAATAAAAACTTAAATTTGTTTATTAGTTTTGTTAAACTTAAAGATTTGATTTTTTTTAATTTCCAAAAAAAGGTAGTTTTTCTGTTTTCTAGAATAAATTTTTATTTAAGAATTGAAGAATAAAATAAAAACAAATGGTTTTGAGGAAAGTTAGGGGATAGGAAATGAAAAAAAAAAAAACAAAATGAGAATGTAGAAAGTAGAAAGTAGAAAGTAGTACGTAGTAGGAAAGACTTGAAATTGAAGATAGATTTGTAGGATACAGATTTAGTGTTAATTGATTTTAAATGTATGTACATGCTCGACGAAGGTATTTTTTATTTCTTTATTTTTGTTTTATTTGATTTGTCGTTCATGAGATATACTATTTTAAGTGTATTTATTTTTACTTCCTTATTAAGTTTGCGGGACTACGTTCTTTTATGTTTTATTTTATTTTAAACGTCTTCCCTAAGTTAAACCTGGGAATAAAACTAGATTTAATTTTGAGACATACCTTACGGCTTTTTATTTTACATATACTAAAAAGTAAAGCGTATTAAAATTCATCTTAACGTATGGTCCAATTCTTAAATAAAGTAAACATTTAATGTATATTGGTTGGGTTTTATTTGGATAAAGAATAGGTTCCACATATATACATAATATTCGTTGTTAACATACGGAGATAATCCTTCACAGTTAAAGCTGTTCTTTGATAAAATAAGACAAAAATTAAGGATAAATTTATAACATCACATTTGTTAAAAATCAAAAGAATCTCATTGTAAGCCGTAATATTTATTACATTTTTAAATGTATCATCCCCAAACACTCAGGGCTGTGAATGTGATTTTTTGAAAATTTCACAAAACTTTTTCTTCACATCATATTTCATAATTGAATAATAAAAAATAAAAACCAGCAGGCTTAGGATGAGTTTTGTTTATTAAAAATTATCTACACCTTTGTTATTATATTCTCAAATAATATGCAGGTAGTATCAAACATCAAAATATATATATTGCAATTATCATCACAATTAATGATTTTAACTGTTCGTTCTTTTTCTATCGAAATTGTATTAATTAAGCTTATTAAAGCTTTTTGTTCCAAAAAATCACAAAACCCTAGTCATGATATAGTTAATATTTTTATTCCAACATTCCTTTATTTTACCCCCCCCCCCCCCACACCCTCAAAATGCAAATTCATCAACCCTCTTTTTTAAATGGATCTGCAATATCTTCAATAATGAAAAAAGTATTTTTTCAAAACCACAGAAAATGTGTTAAATCTATTTTTTTTTTATTTAAAGTTCCTCAAACTTTTTTGTTTATAATTTTATTTAATTTTTTTTTTTTTGTTTTAAATTTTTTTTTTCGTGTGTTGTTGTTTTTAGTGTTTAAAAAAATAAAGTATGAATTGATTTAAAGAAATGAACAGAAAAGGTGGTAGTTGATAGAAAAGGAAATAAGCTAAACAAAAAAAGAAGAATAGGAACTAACAAAAGAAGTTGGAAAATTGTTGCTTAGGATTAAAGATATTTGTAGTGTTGGTAAAGATACATAGGAATTATGGGAATTATGAAGCAAGATGGAAATCTATGAAAAAAGAAAAACAGAAAATTCCCGCAGGAATCAATGAAAAAGAAGATGAAAAAAAAGAAGAAAAACCTAGTTCATAAGATCTTTTATAGCTTTTAAGTAATTTGAAAAAAAAAAAGAAAAAAAAATAGAGTAGTTGCTAATTTTTCTATATGTCTTTTTTTGTAATTCTAAGTAGTTAATTTATTTTGTTTTATCATTTTTAGAATGTGTGTGGAAACAGAAAACACAAAATGCAAAATGGGTTTCTTCTTTTCCTTTACATTTAAGACTTACTGTTAGTTATTATTGTATTTTTTGCTATTTGATTGCGAAAAATATATAGGTTTAAACAAATTAAAAAAAAAGAAGAAAAAACATTAAATCAGACTGTAAATAAGATTTCTTTCTTCTCCATAAAGGGTTTTTAGAGACAAAAAGAAAACATTAACAACCTTTATGAGATGATAAGAGAAGAAGAATTAGTTTTAATGTTATAAATTAAAAAAAAAAAAAAAATGCTTTCAAGAAATAAAAATAAGAAAAGAGAAACTAGTTTATAAGACTTAGTGGTTTTTTCGTTTAAAAAAAAAAATAAAAGTAGTACATAGTATATTTGATTTTGTTTTTTAATTTTGTATTTTATTTTGTTTTCTTTAAGATTGTTTTTTTTCCTTATGTTATATTTTTATATAGATTCTAAGATAAAGTTTTATTCTTTGTAGTCAAAAGAAGAAACAAAACACGTTTTTTTTATATTATAAGTAAAAAATTGAAGATTGAAGAAGAGAATATATTTTTTTGAAGAATTTTTTAAGAGTAAAATGATGATAACAAAAATTTAAAAAAAAAAAAACAAAACAAAAATATAATAAATTGATTTAAATCAAAGCTTAAATGTTGTGAACAAAAAAAAACTATATTGAGAGCTCATTGTGTAATAAAAAAAAATAAACAAACAAATATTACAAAAAAGAAGCAGAAAAGAACTAAATTGAAATGAAATGAGAAACAATAATATTGTACATTTGCGCTTGTTGCTATTTAACATGATGAAAAAATTTAAAAAAATGAAACCATATTTTTTGCAGCAAAAATAATTTTTAAAAATCAATTTATATAGAAATAAAGCAAATTGAAAATTTTGTAAAAAAAAAAAACAAACAAAACAAAAAAAAATTAAATAAAGCAACTTGCTTTTGGATGAAAACGATGGCAGAGAGACAAGAAAATTATATTCTTTTCTTAATTTAGTTGTTAAATATTGAAATTCTTTTTTTTTTTTCAAAGAAAAAATGGAAACAAAACAAAAAAAATAATGTTTGATAGGTAGAGTGACACACAAATTGCAAACAAACAAACAAAAAAATGTAAGAAGATTTTTTGAAGAAAATGTTTTTAAAAAATATGAAGCCTTTTGTTGTGCTTTTTTTCTTCTCTTATAAGACTATGATGAAATGTGAAGCAAAATTTCATAAATCTTTTTTCTCTGTGTCCTTTAAGATCCTAAAATTCTAGTGTTGTAGTTGATAGGAATAAAAATAATTAAAAAAGTAATAAAAACATAAAAAAAAATTAAAAAATAAAAACAAAACATTTTTTTCTGAATCAATAAAAATTGATTTTCTCTAAGAAAACAAAAAAAAAAAACAATACAAAACACTTTTATTTATAATTTTGGCTTTTACAATTTGTGTTGTGGTTTCTGTTACTCACAAGGTAACAATGGGGAAGTAAATCCTTATCGTCATTGATTTCGAGAATATTAATTTTAATTTATTTTAAAAAATTTTAGTAAATAAGAACCTTAGCTGCTAGCTTTGTTTTTCGCTTCGCTTCTCGCTTTTACCCAAATCAATTTCATTAGACATCCAGTTGAATAAAGTAATAGGAAAACATATAACATTTGAAGTGAAACATCCATCGGAGCATTGACAAACAAATTCCAATGTTGAACTAAGGCTACGAAAAACGAAATGCGTATGAAATAAAACGAGAATACGTAACCTTGATAACTTTTGGGAGCCAAGTTAGAGGATGCGTGGTAGAGATTTTATTTTGTCTTTAAGAATTATTTTCAGCAGAATTATTTTTAACAGCTTGCAGCGATTTTGATTTTAGGGATTTTTTATACAACAATTTTTTGAATGGGACAGTAGGAATTAATTAAAATTGCAAAGCGTATTGATATTTTATCCATAATTTTTGGACACCAAATTATGTGCTTTGTAGTTTACCTTTTGCCACCACTCTGCTGCATCTAAAATATCGTTATATTTTAATGTCCTATACCTATCAATAATTTTTGACTGAGTATCATTTGTGTAATTTTATAAAACAGATATAAACAAAAAAATATAGGACATCAGGGCATCTTTTAATGTTCAAATATTTATACCGGTTCAAATAAAGAACAAATCAAGGTAGCGTAGATGAAAATTGATTGAATCTTACTCATATTCCAAGGGTAAATGTTATGACAAATTTCATCAGAAGTAATGTACATACTTCTATAATATTCATCTAACAGAAGCCAGTGTTTAAGAATGTTATTTCAATAACTTTATAGCGTATGGTGAAAAATTAGGATTTCCAGCTGATTTATTAATTTCGCTGAAAAATTTCCATAGTGAAGAACATTCTTACTTCCAAGTTATTATACAACGATGTTTAAGAAGTGTGTGTATGAAAGCGTTATTGAAACCAGAAATTAATATTGATGTACAAAAATGAAACTAACTCGTACAAAAACAATGCTACAAATGTCATAGTATATTTTGTTTACCTCTCATTTTACACTACCTAGTTTGTGAAAAATTTGAACTGATAAAAAACGTACAAATATGTACATACATATGTCAGCCGTGTTTTTTCAGAGAGTGAATAGCAACTCAGAATTTTTTTTAACACGGAAAACACAAACAAAATTCTTTATAATCATTTTGTTTATTTTTATTTACGTATAAAATGTTTGCTGAGTTGCTATACACTCTCGAAAACAAAGGCTATTGATAATAGTTTTAAATATTGACTTTAACTGGAAATTTTATTTTTTTTTATACTTTTAAAATAAAAATTCTTAAAATCAATTATAGAATCATTTAGCTAGGAAGATCTATTTGATGCATTAACCGATTTCGCAATTCTAGTTTAATTTTGAAGTTTACACTTCCTGAATATGTAATGTACACACATATGTACATACACATAGATGTTCAGATCACATAAAAAAGTTTCACTTGTACTGGGTTCAACGAGCTCGTGTTTTATGAAATCACCAGTGTTTGCCCAAATTGCTTAGGTGTATTCAAGCATAGAAAATTTGCCGAAGAGACAGTGATAAGTCATTTTGTATGCCGAAAGATTATTTCATAAAATACCTAGGTATCTCAATATGATTTCGGTTATTTTTATAATCAGCATCTGGTCAGCTCCCTGAATCATCATCAATGCGAAAACACAGTTTTGTTTCTAAATCCTGGCTTAATTCGAATTCAATTTTATTTGCGGTTTGATAGCGGTCAAAAAGCAAAAAAAAATTATTCCAACTTGAAATTGAAAAATAAGGCTTTAAAAAACACTTTTTATTTTAAAGGTTTCTTTTTGACATTTATTAAATTATTTAATGTATTATTTTCCCATGGAACTGGACGACAAATTTGAACGCCACTTTTATTGAAAACGTACATATAATTTTGCGAGCCTTGAATTAATTGGCAATGTAAGTTGAAAAAAAAATTACAACTGCTTTTTTAAAAAATTTAAATTTGTTTTTATTATTTATTTTTTGTTTTATTTTAGACATCCGTTCTTCTACAACACTGGAAATATGGAAACCTTGGAATACGATTGTTTTTATGCGTGCAACTTTACCGAGTTATACCTACCTAACAAATATACACAATGTTTTCCTTTAAAATATCTCAATTCAACACTTAAATTAATTTTGCAATAGATACATAATATTTCTGAAATAAAAAAACACATGTGCCAAAAAAGGTATAGGTACCCATCTGATCCATATTGTCTAAACTTACAAAAAAAAAGGATTTTATTTTATACAAAAAATTACTCCGATACAATCAGAAACACAGAGAGAAACAGAAATAAGAAAACCACAGTTTTATTATTGAAACAAAATACAATGAATATACGAGTAGTTAAAAAAATGATTGTATATAATAATATGTTCGAAATGTATTATTCTTCAAATATCGCATATAAAAATGGGAAAGACCAGTAAAATAAATTAAAATACCAAAACCAAGTTATAAAATTTAAAGAAAACAAACAAAAAATATCATTGAAAGAATTCATATTTTTCCATTGAAAACGAAATTGTGACAAAATGAAATATTTAACAATACCGACAGAGAAAAAAAAAAAACAAAGATATATAAGAAAATGAGGTAAAATTTTATTTTCATATGCGAAAAAGAAACACAACAAAAATAAAATAAAAGTACATTATGTAGGTACTTAAGTAGTTAAAAATAAAAAAAAAAGTTTTTATTCAATATAAAAATGTTTTCATAAAAAATTAATTACAAATGGCTTACATACATAAGACAAAAAAAAATTATTTTTACAAATCTACGCAAAAAGCTGTAATTCCATATTTTTGTTACGTTAATTTAAAAATAAAGAAAAAAGTAAATATTTATTTAGTCAAATTGATCGCTAATTAAATGTCGTGAAAGCATCTAATTTTTAGTTTACCTATATAGAATGTAAGATAAATTTAAAATAAAATAGAAATAAAATACGTTGGTTTAAGTAAAACAAATAGAAACAAGGAGATTAGATTTCAATATAGTAATTAAGTTTATAGATTATAAGAATACATTTGTTTTAAATTAAAGTATTTTATTTCACTACAAAACCATTAAGTTTTCTTTTTTATATATTTTTTTTAAAACAATTTCCAAAGAAAAATAAAAAAAAAATAATATTACATATTTTCTAAGTGAAAAAACAAAAAACGTAGACGAATGACTAAGATTGAACAAAAATTTACATAGTGCACTCACTATAAGTTATAGTTCGCTTAGATTTTAAGTTTAGCTCAAAGAGATATTTTTCTCTCTCTATCTTTCTTCTCTTTTAGATGTTAGGAGAATATTTATTATTAAGAAAATTTTGAAATTAAAAAAAAAAAAACAGAATCTTTTACCAGGACAGTTTACAAAAAAAAAACAAGTGTAAGAATGTGTTCGTTTAGTTTACAAAACAGAAAACAAAAAAAAAAAGAAGCAACTTTTTTTCTGTGTGCGAACGGTTTTTAATAACAAACAAAAAATTTAAACATCTTCCAGATTTTACTTAAAAATACAAAAATAAAAATGAAAAAAAAGAACTGTTGTTTACATGCAAAACAAACTTAATGGAAAATATAATTTCGAAAGTTTAAATCTCAGGAATATTGTATTCCATTTATTCCAACAAAAACTAAAGCATTACAAAATAAAACATACATAAATTTAATTGTTACACTAAAAATATATTACTAATACTTTAACCATAAATTTGCTTAATTAATATTTTAATTTTGAAACAGTGCCTTTGGTGATTTCCATGGCATCATTAAAAATGTAATGAATCGACTTAGTTTAGTGAGAAAAAATATTATTTAATTTTATTTACAAATATGTACATAATGTATGCATATCAGGATGGGTGTTTTTAAGGATATTTAAATAGATTTATTTTAAAATTCGGATACCTTTTGTATTTTGTTGAATCATTTTTTGTATATCGAACAACAAACTGTCTTGGTTTTCTAATTACTTTTCTGTAAAGTCCACTAAAAAATAATATTAACAAATATTAAATAATATTTATAAATATCAACACTCCACTGTTAAAGTTTTCATTAGTACCTACTTCTAGGTATGTACAAGAACTAGGCGAATGTAACGTTGAACGTTGTAATGTGTGACCAAATTTCTATTCACTACAGTTCCATTCCGTTCTTTCAGTGTACCTGTACATAAACATAATATTTGCAGATACAGAAACGGAGACATTTTGAAATTTGCTTTTCATCAATAGAGTCAGACGCTCTCTTCGCTCGTGGAAACGAAAAATATTTCCTTTTGAAAGCGTTTTAAATTATCATGTACTAATTGCTGTAGTAAAACCAAATTATTTTCCGCGGTTAGCAATTCCATGAATCTGTATCATCACATTTACCTTAAATTAAAAATCTTGAGAACCTTTTAATAACATTTATCTTTTCATCATTTAAAACAAGCACCCTTATTACGATTGTCGTGTCACTTAATCAACAGTTCAACGACAAGGCTCTAGAGGCGACAGTTGGAAAGAAGAAACCCAAATACTTGACATTCTATCCAATCTCAACGCATCTCATCATTGTGACGAAATTTGTTTGAATTAAACATAAATTCACGCCTCCAGGGACGTGTCGTCTTACTGTCGTTTTAGTGAAACGACATCCGTTATAAGGGTGAATATGATGCTACATATTCGTCTTTTTACGACACACTGCTACGCCAAAACTGCAGGCATAAACACACATTTTTTAATATCTGATGCATATTCTTGCGAATCTCTGATCTATAGCTTTAAGTTTGATCAGACCTTTGGCCGATTCATTCAAGTTTTTCCAGCAATATTATTTGGTTGCTGTTTTCTTTTTAGTTTTGGTTTGGTATGCTAAATATCAATTGAAGAATCTCGACAAGTATTGTAGTTTTTATGTGAAAGTTTTTTTTTTAAATTGAACATTTTTTCCGTACAGGAAATCAGACTTTACATCTCTGTTGTTTTGATGTGTTGTGTTCAAATACGACCCCAGAATACACATTATTAACTTTTCCATAAGGCAGGTGTATATTTTTCAAGTGTGACTCAGGTCAGGAAACTGATTTAAAAATACTTTTATAACGGCATCTGAAAGCAATTTTTTTTAATTTTGAATGATTTCACTACTTTAAATATTTCCTGCAAAATCCTTACACCCATGGATACTTTAAACCGATGGCCTACTCTGAAAACGCAAAAGCTGTAAATATTTTTCTTTGTTTTGAAAAATATTATGCCCCCTGGACCAGAAGTTAAAAAAATATCCTCAAAACTTTTATCTTGAATGCACAACTTATTTTAAATAAAACACCCGACACCCGAGTTTTTAAATTGTTTTATCATTTTTAAATATTGGAAAAGTTGAATTTGCTTACAATGTCTTTCTTTATCTTTCCTATTATCTAATTTCTATGACTATGGTTTTAATTTAAAGTTCTTTATTAAAAACAAAAAGTATTTTCATAAATGTAAATTGACACTGAATACTTCCAAGAAAAAAAAATAAAAACAAAACAACAAATATATATTTATATATTTTATTGCGACAAAATACGATTAAAAAGAAAACGCACGTTTAATACGAAAAAACTTATATACATTTTGCAAGAAGCAACAAAAACAACATTCATATACGACAAAAATGCACGTACAGAAAAGAATATTTATATTTTTTTATAAATGAAAACAAAAATTAAATTAAAAGTAAAACAAATACTGTGTGAGATTTTTTGTATATAATCTTATTAAAAATAATAAATAAAAACAAACAAATCTGGAAGAGTCAAACTCAAGGCGAATAAAAAAACAAAAATTTTAAATGTGTGCATCTACAACAAAATAAATTTTTAAAAATAAACAATTAATTTTCTATACATTTTTTTTAGGAAAATTAACTATTAGAATTTTTTTTGAGAAGATTATACTTATTAGGTAAGCTAGACTCTTAATGTAGGTGAACAAAAAAATTAAAAAAAAAAATATATATTAGGTATAGATTCAAACCAAGAAAAAAAACTGAAATGTAGTTTTTTACATTAGCAAGGAGAATAAAAAAAAAGCAGATAACTTAGACGTAGAAGTTTCCATGGATTTTAGAGAAACTTACATAGAAAGACTTTTTGTGTTTTCAAGTTGAGATATTTTCTTAAACTAGACAAAACCAAATAAAAAAGATTTCTTTTTAAAGAAAATACCACGAAGTGAATATATATTCATAAATATATATTTGAAAAGTAGCTTAACTTAAGATACAATTTTAAACAAACCAAAAAAAAACACGTAGATTATGAGTAGTGCTTTGAATTGATTGACAAGTTTTGAGTTGAAAACATATATCAGTAGGACTGTTTGGTGTGTTAAGCTGAAGCTGAATTCTTTAAGACTAGCAAGGAAAAATATATCTTAAAAAAAAAAAAAAAAAAAAAAAAGAAGACAGACGCAGACCCAAAAGATCATCGAAAAGGCATTTAGAAAGTTAGTATTCAAAAATAGCTACAAGCTAAAATAGAAGAGTAAAAGTAATGAAAATTTAAAAAAAAAAACACAGTAGAACTAAGTAGTTAGGTTTAAAAATTTAAGTGAAATTTCAATGAAATTCTAAGACACACATGAGAGGCAACACTTGAATAATTAATAAGTAAAAAAAAAAAAGCAAACCTTAAAATATGAAATGAAACCAAAGTATATATAGATATATAAAAAAGAGATTTTTGTGCTTTTATCAAAAATATAAATGCTATTTCCTTAAATAAAAACAAAACAGTGAAATTCCCTTTTTTACAAGATAATTTGCTTGATTTTTGTGAAGAGCTTTTAATTTGTTCCCACTATTTTCCCTATAAAAAAGTGAACACGAAAAAAACATAAAACATAGGTGCAAAAATGCAGATGAAAAATAAATGTTAATTTTTTAAACCAAAAGCAAATGTTTTGTTTTTTAACGAAGCTGGAAATACATTTTTTGCGATAAAGAAAGGTGAGTAATTATAGGTAAGGTAATAAAAATAAAGAGTAATTCATAAACGCCAAATATTTATACATCACTGCTTTGTTGCCATTTCAATGTTTTAGGCAGAAAGCATTAAGAATTTTTTTTTAATTCTGGTTTTTTTAATTCGTGTTGATTGCACCGAAGATTTTGATGTCAATGTCTTAAATACAGAATTGCGAAAGTACAATCTTACACAACTGAAGATACCCCTTTTGGATACCCACGGTCCTTTAAATGGTGAAAACTATTTTAATCTCAGAGAATATAGGAGGAAGATGTTGTTAGGGCTATCAAAGGCATAAAATCTAGGTCTGTAGGGCTTGATGAAATGCACCCACTAAGTAAGTTTATAAAAATTGTGGTAATGTGTGGTAAGATACCACATCTTCAAATTCTTACTCATGTCTTTCAACGCGATTATCTTGACCAGTACCTTTCCAACTGTTTAGAAGTTTGCCAAAGTAATCCCAATTAAACAAAAAAAAAACAACTCGGTTATTTAAAGCAGAGGTTAGACCAATTTCCATTCTCACATTTGTAACCAAAATACTCGTAAGGCTCTTGCACAAACAGATTTCTATTTTTCTTCTTAGCAACAAACTCTCAAGTACTAGTCAGTCAGGAAGGATTTAGGGAAAGACATAGCTGTATCTCGACAATTTTAAAGTCACAGATGGACTGGTCTTTCTATGGAGCGGGATTAAGTTTCATTTCTAAGACTTTTGGATTTTTCAAAAGCATTTGATGCAACTGGCCATAACATCCTAATATTTTAAATGAAGATATATTTCCATTTTTTTCATGCTGCTGCTGGTCCGATGTATTCGTATCTCAGTGGAAGAAAACAGTCGGTATTTGTAGGCGAAAACAAATCTAGCTTTGGCGAACTTTTATCTGGCGTACTTCAAGTATATTTACTTGAACCATTACTGTGAAGTGTGTTTATAAATAATGATCTTCCATCTTAGCACAGTAAACAAAAACATGGCTCCATAGAAGTTTCTAAATTTTGGTAATAGCTTTGATACTTACATATATTGTACCTAATACTATTATACAACTTTTCAGAAATATCCCCGACTGTAGCTTTTGAGCAAAAAAAATAACGGGATTTTAGTGTGATTTTGTTTTTAAATTTTGGGAATTCTTCGTTTCATTAAAATTGCTTCATCTTAGGATATAATTGGTTTCATTATGACTTTTCAGAAATATCCCCATCTGGGGGTGTTAAGGAAAAAATAATAACGTTATTTTATTATGATTTTTTTTTTTTAATTTTTGGGAATTTTTCGTTTAATTAAAATGGCTATATCCTTGGATATTATTGATGGAGGAATAAGTTTGATACATCAAATGTTTGGAAATTGTTTGTTCTTAAATTATAAAATATAAAAAATATATATATTTATGCGTAAAAATTTTTAAAAATACCCAAACATTCAATTTTTTGTAAAAAAAAGTCGTAATGGATGTTGGTTTAATTTGGTTTCGTCGCAGCCTAACACAAAAAAAAATAATAATTTGCACGCTTTTAAAGAACCAATTTTGAAGAAAGCCTCAGTTTTAGAATTACATGAAACATTTGTAATTTAAAATCTTGTAAATGTCGGACACAATGTACCTACATCAAGATGCGAATGTGGGCAGTCAGGAAAGGTATTGTGTGGAACCTGCCAGGGAACTTAATGCAATAAAATAACACTATTGGCGAAACGACCATCTGAACGAAGTAAATGCCAATGAGTTTTAATTTTATTTTTTGTATAAGACTAATAAATTTGTAAGTAAAATAACTATATACATAAACTATTATGTACTCGTACCTAGTTTCTGGCAACTCGCTTTTCCAATTTTCTTGTGTGAAAGCGGTCTTGCGTAACCTTTCCATGAGTAAAGATTTTACCCCCCAACAAATCAGAATAAAATTAGCTAAAACACTCCTGATTCCGATTCTTACATATGGATGTGAAGTTTTCTGTGGTCATAGCGCTTATACGAAAACAAATGGGAACCAAATTTACTATCCGTTTTAAAAATATAAAAAACTAACTGACTTAAACTTCCTACATATGTACATATGTCTTTTAATCAAGATTAAATGTATCAAAAGCGTCACGGAGAATTTTTCGTTGAATTCTCAGATTCCGCTTTCGTCTGCATGAATCCATTTCTTAACAATTTACAATTTATTTTGTTGATAAAATTCAAAAACTATTTAATTATTTGTCAATTTATTCAGAATTCATTTCAATGATTTTCACACATGCCAGAATGTTTGAACCAGATGATTTCGAAAATGAGATTGAGAGTGCCTTTTACTTGCGATATACGTAGTATAGTGCAAGTTTAGGATTTGTGCAAAAAAAATCTCGAGAATTTTCCCTAACATTAAGATGATAGAGAAAGCGAAAAAAGTGGGTCTCGCAATTCTGTCTGTCTGTCCGTCTGTCTGTCTGTACCTCGACCTGCAGCCTAAATGGCTGAAGCGATTTTCTTCAAACTTTGGACTTAAGGTTCTTATGGGATTCCCTAGAGGGGAAATTGAAATTTTTATTTTTATCTCAAAAAATAACGGTACCTGCCATACAAACAATATACAAAATTTGATTTATTTCAAAAACGGCTGTAACGATTTTGAAAAAAAATTACGAGCTACTATAATTAATAAAATAAATATTTTGGTAGAAAAAAATTATTTTTGTAACGATTGTTAACGGTACCTGTCGTAGAACCAATTTTTTGGTTTTCAAATTTCTCGTTAACGGCTACACCGATTTCAACCAATTTTTGTATGTAATTGGTCCTTTACAATTTTGCATATAATATTGCAATATTGCATATACATTTTTTTGAAAAAATAATTTTTGGATTTTTAAAAAAATATTAATTTTTTTTTTTTTGAAAATTCAATATCTTGAAAACGGGTCAATGAATATTTTTCAAATTTTGTGTTAAATTGTAAATTATTTAGTTCTAAGAGTTGGCATTCCAAATTTTATTTTTAAAAATGTTCAAGAATTTTTATACATACAAAATATATCAGAATTAGTTTATAAAAAATTAATTTTTAAGAAAACCGCTCTAACGATTTTTGAATTTTGTTTTTGTAAATTCACATTTATCAAACAAATCAGATGGTGCTAATTTGTAAGCTCTATCTGTTTAAGCTATTAAAATAAAACAATTTTATAGTAAATTTTAGTAATAATTTATATTTTAAATTGTTTTTAAAACTTTTTTAATGATATCATAATGTTATAGAACCACATATGCACATTGGCAATTTTAAGTTCAAGTTGTTAGTTGTTAGACACGATCCAGACGTGCCCATTTTTTTTTTTCATTCTATTCGGATTCTGGGAAGTAAGTGTTTCGTAGTTTGTAGCGTAGATTTCATTCGTGGATTTCTTACGAATGCATTCTGTGATAGAGCTGATTATAAGGAACACAGTTTTTCTTGCGAAGGCAGAATGATAAGTGAATTCATTTGTAATGAAATATACACTTACAGTGGCGTAGCGTGGGTTTTTGCCGTCCGGGACTAACCCAATTTTTGCCGCCCCCCGGAATTTTTTTTTTTCAGCTTTAAAAAAGTAGTAACCACGGCAATTAAATGATATTAGTGTGTATTTGATTGAATAAAATAAGAAATTAATGATAAAATATGAAAAAATCGTAATAAAGCGATTCCATTACCCCGGATAAAAGGTGCTTCATGAACAGGTACATAATAAAGATTTATCTTGAACCATTTGCGTGGCCAATAAACAAATTTTAAATAAATTATAGGAATTAGCTTTTTTTCAAAACAGTAAAATTGTAAAACAGCTATTAACCTGGTACAAAAACTTTGAAAAATGTGCCGCCATGGGATATCCCTACCTATTATATATTTAAAAACACTGGCTCGCGGCAGGAACATTTTAAAACTAAATTTTCGAGATCGAGAAATTTATTTGGCACATACATTTATTGATCAAATTCCTATTGTTTGATCTCCATCCGGATTAACAACCCACTCTTATTCGACAAATCTATCGAGTTTCCAATCACTTTAAAAAATCAGCGAACCAACGTTACTTTATAATAAATTGAATAATATTTAAATTGAAATTCTAAAATTTAACATAATACGACATTTTTCTAATTAATTTTCTTTTTAATAATTGGTTTCATTAAATTGTATATAAATTAATAATATTTAATTTCATTGCTGTTTTTCTGAGGTAAATAAATAATGAAAAACTTTTGCTACCAGATCCGAATCAAAATTCACTGAGTTTTGCACTACCAAATATCTCGATTCCAGAGTTAGACTCCAACTTTACTATGTCCGAGTTACTTACATCACTAAACAAAATGAAAAACCATAAAGCCGCAGGTTCAGACGGTATTCCAATTGAATTCTATAAAAATTCAACTCCTGAGTTTTTGGAATATATTTTGGAAATATAACAGTTTTCGCTTGGCAAAGATTACTTCTATTTTCAAAAAAGGTAATCCAAATCAACCTGAAAATTATAGAGGCATTTCGGTGTTACGCTCCCTGAGGAAACTTTTTACACAAATTTTATATATTAGGCTATCGACATGGGTGCAATGCAATAATGTAGTTAGTTGTTTTCAATCTGGCTTTCAGGCCAACCTCTCGACGGTGGATCAAATTTTTGCATTAACTACCATAGCTAGAAAATTTATTAATAAAAAGAAGCCCTTATATGCATTTTAAAGCGAAATTTGACACTATTAATAGAAGGTCACTGTTATATAAACTCTCAGTAATTGGGGTTTCAACTAAATTCATTCGGGTTTATGAGCAGCTCTTGCTAAATATGTCTGCAGTGGTAAAAGTCAATCAAGTTCGTTTAGGTCTGAAACAGGTGTCCCACAAGGTTGTGTCTTGAGTCCGTTAATGTTCGATTTGTTTATTAGCGATATCGAAAACCATTTACGCGGTGGGGTATCTTTTGGTGATATATTTGTAAAACTCTTGTTGTATGCTTATGACCTCGTCATTTTTGCTGACATACCAGAGACTCTGCAACTGCAAATAAATAAACTTAAAGTTTTCTGTGATTTATGGGATAATCTCAAAATCAATTCAGCGAAGTCTAAAATAATGATATTCAGGAATCAAAGTAGACCGGCTAGAATTCCAAGGAACTGGACATTAGATGGCGCAAGAATTGAAGTCGTGAATGAGTTTAAATATCTTGGTTTCGTTGTTACTCACAATTTCACAATTTCAGGTCCCATATAAAAGAAAAAATGATCTTAGCCAAGCGCTGTCTTGGCTAAGACCATTTTTTCAATTTGGTCACAATTTTTTTCAAAGTCCTTTGTGGATGCAACATCTAAGTTTAAAGTATTCGACGCCACAATAAATAGTTGCTTCTGCTATGGCAATGAAGTTTACGGATATCTATGGATCGAAGAGATTGAAACAATCCAGAGATACTTTTTTAAAAGAATTTTCAAATTACCCTCGACTACTTCGAGCTACGCCATTTATGTTGAGTCCGCCTTGCCACAAATTTACATAAGAAATTTGAAGGCAAATGCAGAGTACTTAACCAAAGTTATAAAAAGACCTGGCAACAACTTGCATAGAAGAATGCTAATTGTATCTCTTCAATGTGGTTATAAAAACTGGCAAGAAATCGCTTTAGCAAATCGTGTTCCACTAAATTTGTATTTGAACAATGAAGCAGATTGGCAAAATATTTTCTATAACTGTATTTCAAAAGTAGATGAAGGAATGTATCAGGTGCATCTTGATAGAGCTAGGGAGTCAACTTCAAGAACTATATACAGAAACTTGAATCTCTTTTTGGGTGATAACAACTATTTTAGAAGGGACCTTAATGTTTCAGATATGAGCCTAATTTTTAAAGTCAGGACGGAAGTTTTCGAACTTAATTACAGACCATATCGAACAGACATTAGTCCTTTTTGCTCTCTATGCAATTTAAACCAAATTGAGAACGTCCTTCATTTCCTAGCAGCCCGTCCTATTTTGCAAGAAATACGCCGACTTTATTTTTATAAGAGTTTTCTGACTTTCGACGAATGTGTCAGCGTTCTGAATAGAGAATTAGGATGGAAGTTGCTCGTACAATATTTGTCCCACGCAAAGAACTACCGAGGCACATATTTGAACCTGTCGTGAGTAATACACATAATATAATTTTTGTTTTTGTTAAACTAAAAGCCCATTTTCACGAATGTAATATGCCACCATTTTTTATTTTGTTTT
Organism: Melangyna quadrimaculata; assembly: GCA_949320155.1. Classification (NCBI taxonomy): domain Eukaryota; kingdom Metazoa; phylum Arthropoda; class Insecta; order Diptera; family Syrphidae; genus Melangyna; species Melangyna quadrimaculata. Next base: position 206,955,138 of record OX439484.1, on the reverse strand, counting down.
GGCTTATCTAAAAGCTATTTTTTTAAATGTAGTAACTTACACCCTTTTTTGTTTTAGCTAAACTAAAAGCCTTTTTATCCAAGATATTGCAGTTCTTTAAACTCTAAAATATTAATATTTAATAATAGTAATATTTATTTTTTGATTATAAATTTTACTTTATCAAAGCAAAATAAAAATGAAATTCTGTTTTTCTTTTTTAAATTATATTATGATCTTATTTTTAATTATCTTCTTAGATAAAAAAAAACAATATTTAAACTTTATGAATTTTTGTAAACATTTTGCTACTTGTTTCTCTTAAAACGAAAGTATCTTTAACAATTGTACTATTTTATTGTTTGTATCTAATTATTTGTATAAAATTGAATATTGTAAACTCTTAAAGTAAAAAATATTAAGAAACGGCAGACGGCTTACAGCCATGCTCTAATATCTTTATACAAAAATGTATACATATGAATGTATTATTATTTTTAAATCATCAATAAAGATCTAATCCAATCTATGTAATCTAAATAAATATATATTTAAATAAAATAAATAAATTAAATAAAGAATTTTGATGTAAAAGGAAAATATATTAAAGTTAAAGAAGGTATCTTTGTGTGTAGGAACCAATTTAATTCAGTTTTTTAAAAAGTATTTTTATAAAAAAGAACTTGTTTACATCTGAACTCTCCTGCTTTTAATTACAGCAAACTATTTAATTACTGACTCGATATCAATGGCCTCAGTCATTTCTTGCTTCTTGAAATTTTGAATTGGATTCTTTGGGCTCACCAAATTAAATAATTTGAAGTATAAAGAATTTTTTTTAATTTCTTGTCGCCGATTTTGACGCCCCTGGCAAAGTGCCGCCTGTTGTGGTATTTTTGTTCAGCAACGTAAAACATGTGCATGTGCCCCCCGTGCCCTCCCCCCACGCTACGCCCTGGACACTTACATAGGTAGGTATGTAACATTTACAAAACATAAAACCTATGATCTACTATTAATAAATGAATATTATAGAGGTACATATTTTCAACAAAAAATGTGTTTTTATCGCATTTTCCTTCATTCTACAGTTTTATTTAATATGTAAATTGTTTAGCACCAACGTCATTTTTTCATGCCAACTCCTTTGGGCTTTGAAAGAAACATCTCTAATAATACAACCCCTGTTTGCTCACATGTTAAAAGCCTTAAAAAAGAAAAACACTCTACCAACCCTCATAACACAAAAGGAAACATTTTCTAGTATATTTTTACTAGAGTTTATTCCGTATCTATATTCAATAAGGCCATCTTCCATAGTATGTATATGCCTAACCTATGACAAATAGGTTGATTTAATTCAACTCACCACTTCCATCCATGCATATTACATATTTACAAAAAATGCTAATGAGAAAATCACTCACCAGATCTATAACGCAATGACACAAACATATCTTATCTAAACTGTCCCATTATCCCGCTGAACCAACCATAACAATAAACAATTACAAGCTTCTAACAGGCGAACAGAAAACCCTGAATGATATTTATTCTTATTTCCTACCAATAATATCAACATTAGAATTCCTTGGACAAACAAAATTCGGGAACATGAGGAAGACTACTATCATCATCGTCACCACAGCCACACAATTTTAGGGGAGAAAATATGTAATGTTTGTTTTCTTTTTTTGAAACACTTCTCTCCGCATGCAGTACACATTGACAAAAGTAATATGACTCGCCTTGAATTTTTTCCAACCAAGCGTTCAGAAAATGAAAAGGTATCTTTAGAGAAGAAAAAAAAAACACTCCATTTGAAATTCCATATTAAAGTCCAACACAACGATTCTACCACAAAGAGTTCCTAGTTCAATATTCTCCAAGCGCTGTCCATACATTTTTTCGATTGGTGTGACCACACCAATAAAAATCAACCAAAATAACACGAATTATATTTATTTAATAGAGGTATTCATGGAGCCGTGTAAAATTTTGGTAAACGTGGTGAAGAGGTAAAATGGTAAATGAACAATCAAAATTTGTATGGAAATTTAAAGAGTACTTTGATGGTTTAGATTTAGGCTGGTATTCACCAAGCGATCATAACCTAAAAGCCTCATAACCTATTCACCAAGCAATATTAATGGACATTTACGAGCGTTCCCAAAAGTTATGAGTGGTCTCGACCCCTCCTAAGGTGCGAGCGCTCTCTTCGAAAGGTTGTCCGAAAACTTTCGCAATGAAACATCCCTTCCCTCCAAGATAAACTGAAAAAAGTATGCTGATTTGATAAACCCAATTCACCGTCATGGTATTTCTGGGTATTTCTATGACGTCACAGCTGACAATCATCTTTTGTTATTATTTTTTTGTTTAAAGAAGTCAAAATTAAAGCATTCAAAAGAGTTATTTTTAGATGATAAAAGAATAACATAATATTGTAATGTTAAATTCTTAAAAAAACTACTACCTATTATTTTTGTTCAGAGATTATACCTATTTACAGACGAAAGGAAAAAATGATTTTTGTTTATTGATATTCTTTTGGCGTCTGCCTAGCCAGCTGTCTATCGTATCCAATTGGGAATGTTTGGTCGGTTTTTCGAACATTTGCTCTCATATTTAAACATTTGCTCTCTTTTTCGAACATCAAAAATACTTATGAGTGGTTGGTGAATAGCACAAATAATTTCCAAGTTAAGAAGCTCTTAAAGTTAAAGCGATCGGTGAATACCAGCCTTAGAATTTTATTCATAACATTAAGGAATAAACCACAAAATCAGAACTTTTGGCTCTGTTTATAATCAATTATTCATTTGGATTACAGAATTCGCAAAATTTTGTTCCCGGGGAGTTGACTCGATCCGCAACAACGGATTTGAAATGTCAAAAGATACATAGAATGCGGATGGGCTGAGTATTTCATAATCTACAAATTTTCAAACTACGTTACCGAACTTCCTGCAATTTTTTACAGCGGATTCTCTTGCTCTTAACTGGACCAAATTGTCGGTAGCCATCCGTAGAGCATTCAACCGGTTCTGTAATCGGGGTAGTTGTTCCGCTTTAAAAAAAGTTTCTACATTTTTCAACAAAAGAAATAAATTGCTTCATAACTAGATCCACTAATACAACCTCATATTTGGTTTAAAATTTGAAAACAAATTTAGCATAACGTATTTTATGTAAATATTAAAAGTTGTTTCCGTTTTCTAAATACTGCTTACCCTGAGGCCACACGAGCCAGTACTGACTTACAAGTTACAATACATTTAAATTATTTTACTAGCACATATACAAACCTGAGCAACTGGCTTGCCTTTTACGAAGCCAGTTGAGAAGCCAGTAGAGAAGACAGTGGCCTCGTTCAGACTTGTATATAAAGCGATGTAGATAGCTTTTCGTTGAAATTTTTGGAATTAAATTTTCTTTCTGCCAGAAATTTTAATAAGAGGAGGGACCAAGAAATTTAAACATTCCCAAAACAGGCAACTGTAAAATATGATTCAAGGATGGCTATGATTATGATGAATTATAAAGAAATCTCTTTAGAATCCTGATTTTTTGAGAGTTTATTTTTTGCTTGGAAAAAATGAAGGTTTTGGGGATTTTGGGTGACATTTGGAACATTCTGTTCCCGATTTGTCAAGCCATAGAATGTGAAATTAAATTGAAAAAAATGCTACGGAGATGATGCATTGAAAAAACTGATTTTTTTGAGATTATTTTTTTACGCGGGGAAAGGCGATTTTAGCGCTCTTAGGTGACATTTGGAATGAAATATTCCTCGTACGAGATAATTTAGTTTCTTACCTATCTGTCAACGTATGAACTGTCAAATTCCATTTAAGGATGGCTACGATGATGATGGATTAAAAAACCTCAAAAAAATCCAATTTTTTTTTTAATTATAAAAAAAAAAATTGAAATTTTTTGAATAACATGAATATCAATCCATGTTACTTTGACAATACAGAAAAGTCTGTCAACGCATTGGCAGTATTATGCGTTGACCATAGAAAGACTTGACAGACTTGATGAAGAGTTCAACGTCATTTTTGTTAAAAAAAATCGAAGCCCGATGCCAAAGCAAATTCAATAAAAATGTGTATTTAGAATCCTAGATAGGCTATCCTAGTAAAAGCTGAACGTGGCCAGTAAGATACTTGAAAGCAACTTGCTTACAAGTTGCGTGCCGCATATGTCACAGCTTATTCACGTATAGGAATTTGACAGTTAATGTATGTAGCCACCTTGCTTTCCAGTACCAGCTCGTGTGGCCTCAGGGTTAAGACCTTTTTAAACTTCGTTAAGTTGAATATAGATTCAGTTTTCACCGAACGAGTTTCAAATTTTATCTTAAATCAGATAAGTTCGGAATTTTTTAAAGTTTTGCGTAGACGCTAAGAAAAAAAAAAAACACAGTATGGTCACACTTATTTCATTAACCAAACAGAAGGGTTTCCTTTACAAACCAAGAGGAAGGGATTCATATGATAAAAATGATAATAGCCTATAATGACCTCACAGAACGGCACCGCACATACACATTGTTTAAGTTGTCGCCATCTATGTCTAAGGGAAAGTATTTTTCCGGATTATTTTACACTTTTACGGCCTATTAAACTGTCGACATAAATGCACTCGTAAACCCATCAAAAGAGCGAAAATACCAGGAGAACATGTATTTACGTAGTAGGACTTTTAAATTTGTCAACAGCAGCCAACAAGTAAGCAAGAGGAACACACGCACGCTACCCGATGTTTGAGACTTCTTTAACACTAACCTACCATAGTGTTGGATAGGTCAGACATGAATTTTTGAAGATACCTATGGATGTATTAATATGTATGAAGTCTGACAATGGAATGTACTTAACATTTTAAACAATCAAATATTCTAGTGGCTGTAGGTTTATTTGAAAAAAAAAAAAAACATTATTTAGCTACGCTAGGGTGGTTTTTTGTTATGGCTGATTTTTGTGTGGCTTTGGAATAGCTATATCTTTTTATGAGAGCCTACTAAGATACGGTTCACTAAATAGCTTGGAGAGATATTTGTTGTACAAATATTCCAGTTGGTTAGTGAATAATTTAATTTACATATTAATTATGTATAAGCGCAACACCAATTCATTGCGTGCAGCTATTTAGAAACTGACTGAATTCTCATTAGTTGAATTTATCATTCAAACAAATCAGTTTGAAATTCAAACTGTTGTGTAAATAAAGTTTCAGTTGAATATTAATTTACAGGGATTTTGTTTTAAATTTTCCGTGTACTGAATGGGTTTGGCTGTTAATGAGGACAAGACGAAGAATATGCTATATCATCGAGAAAGGAATCTCAACGTCGAATCTCAAGGACTTTGTCTGCCTGGACTCCACTATTAAATCGGGAAATGACAGAGATCAAACGAAGAATTAATCTTGCCAACCGCTGTTTCTTCGGGCTTAAAAGGCATTTCAGTAGTAAAAGCCATCTCTCAAAGAACCATTGAGACCTTAACAGGCCATACAGATGTCCAACATCACCACCATAATCCAATCAACAAACAGTGCATTTTTACTCACTCCCAGTAGGAAATATGCTCCTCAATGAAAAATTCATTGGTGACATCCTATATGACGCATTCATGTAGGAGAGATTATGCATTGATTTCACTCATGAAAAGTAATGCAGCCGGTCACCAGTGTGTAATTTAAGTAGCATGCTGTGCTGTGCTTAAGGAAAAATGTAGAGAATAGACAACAACAATAAAAATTGAAATGAATACACAAAGGAACACAATAATTTTTTCCTGCATCATTTCAGTGGTATAAGTTATTCAACTAAAAAACCATACTCGATTATTCTACTGATGTAAAGTAATGCATAAGTTCATGAGTTCGTTGTGTAAATCCACTCTTCTGCTTACGAGAAGAAAAAAAAACAGAAAACAAGTAAGTTCCATATTTGATGAATCTACACATGCATGGTAATTCAGTATTGCTCTACTTGTTGAAAACTGCAAAGTTGGCCAACTTATAAGTTGATTTCAAATCCGTAGTTGAACTGAAAGTTGAAAAATGCTTTTATTCACTACTTTGAATCTGAACTCCACAGTTGAAATTCAAAAGTTGACCAACCTGCAGTTGACAGAACGTCATTTTAAACTTTCGGTTCAATAATTTTTATTTTGAGTGTAAGATTCTTATTTTCATTTTTGATATTCAAAATATTTGGAACAACCATTATTGTTGATTGTTTATTCATGCCGAATATTGGAATACAGTTTTTTTTCTATGTGAAGCGCGGAATTAAAAGATTACAATTTTTATTTTTAAAATAAATATGTATACCTACATCACATCTAACAATAAGAGGTGAGTTTTGCTTTTTACACTCTAATTAATAAGTCTATATGTAATTTGTTTCTACTATTTTGTTTTCCTAAAATGAAATTATGAAGAAAGAAATACCTACAAATTTTTCACAAAGAAGAATAATGCAGGGACAAACAGGAAAAGTAGACCCCGAGCTTGTACCAAGAAAAAAAAAAAAACAAAGGTCATAAGGAGCAACAGAGAACAACAACTCCATGAAACGTAAGAACTGTTACTGTGGAATGAAATCATGAATGGATTCATGTTCATGAGTACTTTTTTCACTTGTCCGGCGAAATCCCACTACAACATCACAAGACAAGCAAATCGTTCCGTATATAACATGGAACACAATGCTGAAGTGATCTGTTTATTGAAATTGGGCACCTGTTCTTATTTTTTTTGTGGGGGAAAGGGATCATTTTTCTAAACAAAAATTCAATTGAAAAAAAAAAAAATATGAAACAAATGCCCGCAACACGCGGTGCCCCAATGCGGTCCGTCACCTAAGTACTAACCGCACCCGACGATGCTTGATTTCGGTTATCGGACGCGAACCGATTTTTCATCGTGGATAGCATGAATAAATAAACAAAAATGAAGAAAAATCCCAAGTTTGCTCGCTAACTTCTACTATTTCGGGGAGTTGAGAAAATCGAAAGTTGATTAACTCTAGAGTTGAAAATCAAAAGTTGAAAACGTCAACTTTGAGTGAATAAAAACTATTTCTGAAGTTGAATGTAAAAATCCCAAAGTTATGCTCAACTCTGACTGAATAAATAAGGCCTAAGTCCATTTGGTTCATCGATGAGGGTTGATTGCGAGAGAAATATAAAATAAAACTTTTTCTGGAAAAATAAAATTCACAGTGTATTCATGCAGTGATATTTATAAGAGTAGGTTAACATAATATTTCCATTACATTTTTAAAATGTAATGGACTCTTACCTGAGAGAAATGAATTATTTTTCAGTGTCTAAGGCCCAGTTCCGAAATCATCACATTTCAGGAATCAGTATTTTCAACAAAGAAAACGAATTTATGAATTCAACGATTCCCCGAGCGCAGCGATTTCATTTTTCCTTTTTCTTTGACGAATTCATCACATCTCAGGAATCAGTATTTTCAACCAAGAAAAAGAAGTTATGAACTCGCCGATTCCACGAGCGCAGCGATTTCATATATCCTTTTTCATTGCATAAATCATCACATCTCAAGTATCAGTTTTTTTACCAAGAAACTGAACTCATGAATTTCATGATTCCATGTAATCGATGATTTAATTACAAAATCTTCATCGAGAATGGGTAAATCTGCTTACCTCCTAGGCCAAGCCCATGTTAAATTCATTAGAGGAATCACCAGAAAATTCATTGATGATACTTCTTTTCCTTGAGGAAAAAGCTACTTTTTCAGTAGCGATTTTTTGAATATTTCCTACTCGGCTGGGCAAATTATGTCATGTCGTTCATTGACCTTTTACCACTACTTCTAACTTTCCAACAAAAAGCACTTACACATTCAACAAAAACAAGAAAAAAACTCACACGCACATGAAACGTCATCTCATGGCCAAGCTTTGCACAGCCCTCCATGTCTGGTTCAAAACCTTATTTTTTTCGACATGTCGCTGCATGGACATGGATTGTTCGGACTCCATTGGATTTTTTTTAGACATGTTCATAGTCCTGCCATCGTTCACGGCCTATGGAGGCGGCCTGTAAATGGACCCTGTCAAAAACGCATGAGAATCTACTTGGGTGCTTTGAAAGAAAAATTATTCGGGTGATCTTCGGTCCATCGAGCCTTACGGGCTTAACAGCGACGCGACGTCAGCTGAAAAAGCTGAAGTGCATAACATCATAAAAGAATATTTCTTTTTTTTTATCAATAGCAGGAGTCATAAGGAGACAATTTTGCAGTTTTTGAGATCCCAGTACTCTTATCTTATCTCATCCATTTTCTTTTTTTTAATTTTGAGTATAAATAAATAAAAAAAAAAAAAAAAAAAAATAAAAAAAAAAATATTTATAGAAATAAGCTCATTTAAAAATTATGTAAGAGAACAGAATCCTGGGGTCCAAGAAATTTAAAGTACCTCATTGTAGGTGCTGCCATTGTTTTTAAATTTGTTTTGTTAAGTCTCTTTTCTTTAGAAAACAGTGTCTAAACGAGGAGTCTAAACATTTCGGGGAGGGGCTCAAACCCTCCCCCCCTGCGTTCGCGCCTGATCGTGTCCAAAAACTACCCCTATAGGGCCTGGCGTTCAATTAGAACATGATGGTTGACTTCATTGGTGGTTCTCGAACGCTTGGAGCTGCGTAAATCTAAGTTTTTTTTTCAAAATCTACATGTATTTACATAAGGGTGTCTGTTATTTCCCAAACTCATTTTTTTGGATAGCACACAAAGTTTATGCCGAAAGAAAAAATTATTGACCAAAAAAAAATGTTTTCCGAGGTCATTAACCCGTGCCTCAAAGGTCATACTTTGCCCATACAAATTATATATTAATTATATATTAAATACATTAATATTATATATTTTTTTCTTATTTTTCTCTCTCAGTCTTCAGCAGTTTTTGTTTTTTTTATATAAAAATAATGAAAACAAATTAAAAATAATTTATTTCGATTTTTTCAAAATATTAAATATTTTTATTTTTGTATGTATTTATTTTTTTTTCTTATCAAATAAAATTTTCTTAACTGATTTGTTTTGACCAATATCTTGTTTAAAAACCACATTTAAAAATTAATAAAAAAAAATTTATTTGATAAGAAAAAAAAAATCAATACATGAAAAAATAAAAAAATTTAATATTTTGAAAAATGGAAATAAATTGTTTTTAATTTGTTTCCATTATTTTTTTGAATGCAATTATTTAAAAAACTTGCTAAATTATGACAATCAGTAAACAACAAAACTAAAACTGCTGAATATCGAGAGAGAAAAATAAGAGAAAAATATATAATATTAATGTATTTATTAACTTAAGCAATCGTAATAAATTATTATTTAAATTTTTTTAATACATTTTTAAATGCAGTTTTTAAAGGACCAATAAATCAATCAGAATTCCCAAAAAAAAATAGAATAACTGTTATAGTTCCAGAGAAAAAAAAATAAAATGTGAAGAGTGTAAAATTCCCATACTAATTTGTATGGGAAAAGTATGGCCTTTGAGGCACAGGTTAATGACCTCGGAAAAAAATTTAGTTGGTCAATAATTTGTTTCTTTCGGCATAAACTTTCGATTCACGGGGTGTGCTGCGACTTTTGTAAGTCTCGTCTCGGTCTCGTTAAAATCGAAAATTTTCAGTCTCGTCTCGGTCTCGTGTCGGTCCCGTATAATTAACAGCCCTATCGAGGTATCCGTTCCGATTGACAGATCAGACAATCTTCTAATAAAATGTAACGACTATCATCGCCTAGCGATGAAGTGCGTTCAGTCCAGAATTTTTGACAGTTATGCGTTAAATTTCTTCCGAAATTCTCCGACAGCAAATAGTTGCGGAATATTTTAAGAAAAGTAAGCAAAAAATATAAATAAATATAATTTTGTTTCGATAGTGCAATAAACAACAACCCAACTAACAATTTAACTTAAATAAGGTCCAATTTTCAGAATTTGATAGGGTATTGCTGAGCCAAGCATTAAACGATTTATTTATTTCAAAAAAGCTTGTTTAGTGCCTTTAAATTTGTTCTTATATGAGACTTCATGTAATGAGGTCTGCGGAGACCCTTTTAAGGCCTGCCGAAATAGGTTGCATAAGCTAGAAAAAAAATAACTTTTATAGAACATTCAGCTGAAAGTCATTACAGACAACTTCTTTACAGTTTCTTTAAGAAAGTAATCGCGCATCATGAAAATGTCGGATAGATGTTTAAATAGTTTGATTTTATTCAGTGTTGTTATATTGCTTTTAAGAACACAATTGTCATAAATTTATAAGGCATATTATAAATGTTTGAACATACGCCTACCTAAATTTTTAAGCACGAAACAAATAAAAACTATAAGAATTTTGTTTTTTTTTTTACATTTATTGCCTTCCTTTATTATATCTTTTGCATTTTGTTAATTAGAAAACAAACTTATGCATATCGGAAAATAAAATATTATACATACCTAATTGTCCCCTTAGGTGAGACTTTGTTATAGTTAAAGATCTTAATTACACTACCATCGTATAATTCTATTTGCTTGAAAAAAAACTAAGAACATTTTTCAAACATGTGGTACAATAAAAATGGTCATGCAGACGTTATAAAATATTGAAAACATTTTAGATTAACTGGTGCATATGAAAAATGTTAGTTTAAAATATATACTTATGGTATATATTTTTCAAACACTTAAAGATTTTAACGATTGATACTTTAAGTTCAATTTTCTTAAACCCAATTATGGGTACCAATGTTTAATGAAAATTTAGTTTGATTTGTTTGGGCTTGAAGTATCAACTCATTAAAATTTTTACACGCAAATGGTATATTGCCAATCGGCCTGATGTGTTGCGTGGTGGCCTACTAATCGAGAGGAGCTGAGTTCGATCCCCGGATTCTGAAATTTAATGTGAGTAAAATGAACTTTTTCAAATAAAATAAATATCTATACATTTCAGAATAAATATAAAAGCGATTCCAACTCCCTAACGTAATGGTAAAATGGAAGAAAAAATAAAAACAATAATAATAATAAAATAAAATTAAAAGCAACGTTTTTTTTTTTAAATAATAAACTGCTTTACTAGGCCTTCTTAAGGCCTTACAATGTGAGTTATTTGATTTATTCGACCTGCAAGTGAATCTCTTATAAAAGTCAGATAACTTGTTTAGTGAAGCAATAACACTGTTTTGCTTTGTTTATTTTATCAATAAGACTTTCCATGGAAAGCTATTTAATTATATAGAACTTTTGGTCAAAGGTCTTAAGGAAATGAAATAGCTTGTATAATATGCGCCAAACTGATTTGCATAAGGTCTTTATTAGTTGCTACACAAATAAGAAAAAAACTTGTATAGACACTTAAACAAGTTAAATTGTTAGCTGGGAAAGACGACTCAGCAAGAGAGGTTGTTTGAAATAACAAATAGATTATAAAGCAACATTATCCTTTTTTGTGGACCAGTTTATAAACTTTTTAACATCATAAAGATTAACACTCATTGAACTAATCCGGACGAATGTGACAAATGAATGCGATTGTATGCTTTATCTTTTTTGTTCCGAAGTGGGTACCTCGAACGAAATCTAAGTTCCGATCGGAACGGACTATCGTTTCAGAACATTTTCCTAACGGATACCTCGATGTGCAGAAGAAAATAAATATTAATATTAATAACTGAAATTGGATTTTTTAATTTATTACTCTCTGTAAATTTCTGTCCAAATATACAGTCTCGTCTCGGTCTCGGTCTCGTCTCGGTCTTGTCTCGGTCTCATCTCGGTTGTTTAAAATGCAGTCTCGTCTCGTCTCCGAGATCGACCCCGAGACTTTTCTCGTCTCGTGGCGAGCCGTACATAATGTATAAAGTTTATTGCCACTAAACATCGTCATTAGAAGCTGCTTCGAAATTAATTCGTTGGATGGTGTTATATGTTGTCGGTTCTTTAGAAAGCTAAAGTGCTTGCTGCTTGCCAACTATCCGCCTAAGATGCTTTCTATTCTAATTATTAAATTTATTGAAAAATATAAAAAATAATATTTCTTGGACCAAGTTCATTTGCAACCGGAATAAGTCAAAGTGCTGATAGATAAGAATACTTCATACTTACCTAAACTTGAAACAAAACAATTTAATACAAAAGTAGGTTGCTGTGACAATTTCTTTATTAATACATATAATTATTATTATAGACATATAAATGAGGTAGTATAGAGTTTTTTTATTTGTTGTTTAACATAACAAACAAATAAATAGTAATTTTAAAATTAAATAGATGTAATATAATAAGTAGAAAAATATTTTGTTTGTAAAATAACATCATTACCCGCTATTAATCACACATTTAGTATTTTGTATATATAAAAATGTATAACAGACAAAAATGAGGTATTAGGTTTTTTAAACATTATGATTAAAAAGTAGATTATAAAGAAGATGAAGAAATTATTTGAAAATAATTGAATAAGTATATTATAGTTTTTTTTTAATTTAAGACTTCAAAAATGGCAATTATTAAGTATAGAAAAATGATTTATTTTAAATAAATGCATGCTCGTTCTTTATTATGAACTCAATTTCATATTATTTGCCCATTAATCGGTTTTGAAGGGAACTGTTTAATGTGTTTATTTTCGAAATTTTGTAGGGAAGGCCTATTCAGTTGTTTATACGAGCACCACAAAGCGATTTGTTTCTAGTGTCTACAAATTTTGTGTTAAACATTGTTTCTTAAGGTTGTGCTGAAATGGCTTTTAAAAGTTTTGAGTTAAATCCACAGTTTGATTGCCTGACATGTTATCCTTGTTCCCACATCTGCCGTAATAAATTTTGTATTAGTCTTTTTTTTTAAGTACATAGTTTATATCGATTATATAATTTTTATAAAATATAGTTTAAATTTATAATTTTTATTTTGTTAACTAAGCAAAGCATAGTTTTATATTATTAAAAGAAACAAATGTGGCAGTGTTGTTATTCAAAAATTCTAAAATAAAAAAAATGCAAAAATTAGTTCATTGTTTTAAGTTTTTTTTTTTTAATATTTCTAGACACAAAAATGAGGCAGTTATTAAGAATTGTTTTACTTATTAAATGATTCAAAAAGTAGATAAGTATTAGAAATTATTACATTTTAACAAATTATTTAAATAATTTAATAAAAGTAGCAAAATGTGTAAAAAAAATATATATAAATGCAATAACAATTTATTTTTTCACTAGGCGATTATTTCGGTATTTTTCATCCTTTAAGATGACTTTAATAAGAAACGTAATAAGCTTTAGCTATGTATACCTACAGCTAGTCTTAAAATAAAAATTAAAAATAAGTTTTTGTTTAGGTATGCTAATTCCGGCTTTTCGATGATTTTTACCAATTTAAACCAATCAGCAGATAGAATAACAAACATAATAGGTATATCATCGGCTTAGAAATAAGACAGTGTACAACTAAGGCACATATGCATTTTGTACACAAAAGAATAAAACTAACTCTAAGGGGCTAGTTATAGCGATCAGTAAAAAACATAAATAAACATTTTCTTTTGGATAATTGTATGTGTTATAAAGACTATTGAGACATTAAAATGATACGAATCGATGGCAAATCTATTGAAATATTTTTTTCTGACAAAAAATATTTAGTTCCAGAAAAGAATATTTTTTTGTAAAAAAAGCATTTATTTATTTTACTGATGAAAATTCGTTTTACTGAACAGCTGATTGTCAATTCACAAAAAGTGGAAAATTTCATTCCGGTTTTCTGTGTTCCATTTTGTACTGTTCTAACTCATCAGTAAACAAATTCCTGAAGAATATTGCATGATTAAAAAAATAAAAGGTTGTAGCTGGAGGTTTGACATTACATTACTTATATAACTTTATTGATTGCTATAACCATCCGAACGTACAAAATTGCAGTTTTCACCTGTTTCAACTTTTGCTGATGGTTCTTACTGATCGCTATAACTGGCCCCTAACAATGAATAAATTCAAGTAAGTAGTTTTATAAATTACTTTTAAAGTAAATTAAAAAGAATGGACTAGATTTGATAGTAGTTGTTTGTTAAATTATTGAAATAAATGGAACTGTTTAATGTGTTTATTTTCGATTTTGTAGGGAAGGCCTAGTCAGTTGTTTATACAAGCACCACAAAGCGATTTGTGTTAAACATTGTTTCTTAAGGTTGTGCTGAAATGGCTTTTAAAAGTTTTGAGTTAAATCCACAGTTTGATTGCCTGACATGTTATCCTTGTTCCCACATCTGCCGTAATAAATTTTGTATTAGTCTTTTTTTTTAAGTACATAGTTTATATCGATTATATAATTTTTATAAAATATAGTTTAAATTTATAATTTTTATTTTGTTAACTAAGCAAAGCATAGTTTTATATTATTAAAAGAAACAAATGTGGCAGTGTTGTTATTCAAAAATTCTAAAATAAAAAAAATGCAAAAATTAGTTCATTGTTTTAAGTTTTTTTTTTTTAATATTTCTAGACACAAAAATGAGGCAGTTATTAAGAATTGTTTTACTTATTAAATGATTCAAAAAGTAGATAAGTATTAGAAATTATTACATTTTAACAAATTATTTTAATAATTTAATAAAAGTAGCAAAATGTGTAAAAAAAATATATATAAATGCAATAACAATTTATTTTTTCACTAGGCGATTATTTCGGTATTTTTCATCCTTTAAGATGACTTTAATAAGAAACGTAATAAGCTTTAGCTATGTATACCTACAGCTAGTCTTAAAATAAAAATTAAAAATAAGTTTTTGTTTAGGTATGCTAATTCCGGCTTTTCGATGATTTTTACCAATTTAAACCAATCAGCAGATAGAATAACAAACATAATAGGTATATCATCGGCTTAGAAATAAGACAGTGTACAACTAAGGCACATATGCATTTTGTACACAAAAGAATAAAACTAACTCTAAGGGGCTAGTTATAGCGATCAGTAAAAAACATAAATAAACATTTTCTTTTGGATAATTGTATGTGTTATAAAGACTATTGAGACATTAAAATGATACGAATCGATGGCAAATCTATTGAAATATTTTTTTCTGACAAAAAATATTTAGTTCCAGAAAAGAATATTTTTTTTACTTTTTTGTGATTGTCAATTCACAAAAAGTGGAAAATTTCATTCAGGTTTTCTGTGTTCCATTTTGTACTGTTCTAACTCATCAGTAAAAAAATTTCTGAAGAATATTGCATGATTAAAAAAATAAAAGGTTGTAGCTGGAGGTTTGACATTACATTACTTATATAACTTTATTGATTGCTATAACCATCCGAACGTACAAAATTGCAGTTTTCACCTGTTTCAACTTTTGCTGATGGTTCTTACTGATCGCTATAACTGGCCCCTAACAATGAATAAATTCAAGTAAGTAGTTTTATAAATTACTTTTAAAGTAAATTAAAAAGAATGGACTAGATTTGATAGTAGTTGTTTGTTAAATTATTGAAATAAATCTATAATGAAATGAAAATACAATCAAAAATAGGTATGTAGAGTTTTCATTCTCAGCCGATGATATCTACATATGTATGTATTTATGAATTTTTTCCACTGTTTACATGACTTAATTTGTGAACTTAAACAAATAATACTTGCAAAATTTGTAATTGATTTTAGAATTTATAGTGTCGGTAAGCCAGTTTCTTATCTAAGCACATACCAACACCACGAAACGAATAGCTTTTGAGAGTATTTATTTATAAACTCTTTTTTGAGGTTGATGTTGATGAGAGAGTTTCTTAAAGACATTGTGTCATTTCCTGACCTCGGTCTTCTGGCGTTTCATACTCTTTTCCAAATCTGTCATTATAAATTTTTAAATAAAATGTTTGTTAGTTAGTATTTACATAATTTATGTGAATTAGAATTTTAAATTTCAAAGCAAAAATGAATAAGAATTATAATGATAACATATGGAGAGTATTTTTTTTTTTATTATTGTAAAAATAAATGTGATAGACTTGTAGTTGAAATTTTGCACTTCTCAACCAAATAGCTAACATAGAATAAAATAAATATACCACGAGGGTGATTCGCTAGAGCGTGTGGGCTCGGTCAGGACAGTAAAACAATGGTATGGGAGAGGGGGTTTATTCCCCCGTTTAGATGGGGAAAACAATGATAAAACTTAGAATATCATAGTAAACCTAAAAATTCTCTTCTTATATTTTATTTTCAATCAAAGTTGTTTTAGGGAAAAGTTTTTAAAAAAAAATAATTCTCAAACTCAAAATTTTGAAAAAATATAATAGTCCAGGCAAATTAGATTTTTGCATGGATGTAACATATAGTATCTTAGATTTCTGTGGTATTCAATCAGAAATAATATGAACAAAGAGAATATGAGGTTGCTCCCGCTCAAAAAGTTGTGCTATTTGCAGGTCAAATAAAAACGTGCAAGAAATTGCATTTTTCAATACCTGTTCTTTCTTATTTTCATATATAACTTTGGAAATATGCATCTTAAGAAAATAAACATGGGGACTAAATTTTTTTGTTATAAAATTCTCCACAAGATGACATTTATATAAAACTTCCTGGTGTTATATGTTTGTTGCTATACAGCGTTGAAGTCAGAAGTTTTCTAGGGAATTACAAAATTAAATATCGATACCCCAATCTAATAGTCTGATTTGTTCGGCATGAGAGGTAATGTTAATTAAGTGCACCGCGAAATTTTTGCGTCAATGCAGTGGTCAAAGTTAGACATTTCAGCAGCCGCTAATGTGTGTACACATACTTGCAACCTTTAAGTATCGAATAACACAAAATATCGAATACCACAAAAACCCAAGATACATTATGTTACATCTACATATGCTTCAATTTTATCCTAATTTTCCTAGACTATAATTGTTCAAACTAGTTATGTTTTGGAAAATTATACTTAGATAAGTACTGTTTTCGAATTAAAAATTCAATAATTTTATCAATTCTTAGTCAAACATTGAAAACTTGATGGTTTTAAGCATTTTACTTTTCAAAATATTAAACAAATAAATTCATCACTTCTTAGTAAAAAACAAGAAAAATGGTAGCTGAAATAATCATTTAGCTAGCCGCATTCTTCTTAGTTTTATGAGAAATTTGGTTCGATTATTTTGTATTATTAAAAAAAAAGAGTTTTTGAATAAGGATTTAAAACAAAACATGCATATAATAAGGTAAAATTAAAATTAAAAATTTTGCGTTTGAAAATTAGTGTTTCAATAACTGTTCACTAAAACAACTGTATTTCAGAAATAAAGTAAACGAAAAAAAGTGTGGCCGTACAAAAAAACCATAACAATCAGTTATTTGTTTAAATAATTGTTTTTTCTCTTTTAACTCATTTTAAGTACTTTTGTTTGAGAAAATCGCCCCTCCTACCTTAACGTGGTAGGGCGAATAGGCTCCGAAATGATTTTATATTATCTCAAACCAACCTAGAGTTTTGTCCTTCCATATGGGAATCACCCTGTTTCACTATCTTTAAAGTATAATCAAAGGGGTTTGACTCACAACCACTAAATACAACGTGGCAGTGGCGTAGCGTGTGTTTTTGCCACCCGGGCAGAAGAATTGTTTGTCACCCCCTGAGCGATTTGCTTTTTTCTAACGCAGCAACAAATTTATTTTTGTAATTAGGTATGGAAAATTCAAAATATAGTCCAGTAAAATTGCCATGTATGTATGTATGGTTATAAAATAAAAATTAGTGTAGTTTTAAATTTTGAACATGTTGTTTGGATTGCTACAGTGTTAAAAAATCAAATTTTTCCAATCCAGCATTAAAAAAAAAAATTAAAATCGTTGTAGCGGTTTTCTTACAAATTAATTTTTTATATATAAAGTTTTTCGCTCATTTTCAAAAATAAAATCTAGAATGCCGATATTGAGTATTTAATAAAATACAATTTTGCACTTAATAAAAAAAAAATCATTAGCCCGTTTTCAAGTTACTGAATTTTCAAAACAAAAAATTTCAATATTTTTTTAAAAATCCAAAAATTATTTTTTTGAAAATTTGTATATGCAAAATTATTTGAACTGTTAAGGAGCTTTTGTATACAAATTTCGGTTGAAATCGGAGCAAGCAACGAAGAAGTTGAAATCAAAAAAATCGGTTCTATGACAGGTACCGTTATTAACCGTTATTGGTAACATTTTTTGTTCATCAAAATATTGACCATACCTTAAATAGTAAACGCACATCTTTTTATCAAAATTCTTGGAGCCGTTTTCGAGAAAAATAATTTTTTTCTTAACGATTTTTCAACATTTATATGGAAGGTACCGTTATTTTTTTTATTTTAGAACGATGATTTTTTCAAGTATTCTTCAAAATAATAAAAAACTATCTTACACCTAGTTTTGAAAATATTGACCAAGTCGTTTTAAAAAAAATTACGTTAAAAAAAAAAAAAATTGATGTTTTTTTTTAATTTTAATTTTTTTTTTTAAATTTTGGTTCACAATAATGTTAAAATACTTTTTTAAAGTTTTACCATAAAAAAAATTAAAATTTTCAACTTAACTGTTTTCGAGAATATCAAAAACCAAAGATATGGTTGTACCGGAGGTACCCAAAATATTCAATTTATGAAAATAAAAAACATATAGCATTTCCATACTTAATATATTTGAATTTTTTGTTAACAAAATCTTCGGACCCGTTTTTTAGAAAAATATTATTTTCCGTTTTGGCGAAAAAAATTGTATGGCATGTACCGTTTTTTTGGTCCTGAAAAAAATAAAAAAAATGTTTGGGCATATTAGTCAAAAAACACTATATACCAAGTTTGAAGAAAATCCCTCCAGCCGTTTAGGCTGTACGGGCGAGGACAGACAGACAGAATTGCGGGAGCCATTTTTTTCGCGTTCTCTATCATCGCAATGATTGGGAAAATTATTATCTCGAGTTCGATTTTTGTTTACGAACCCATAACTTGCCATATAGGACAGTAGATGACGGTAATAAGAGAGTCTCATATAAGAAAAACACGCTCATAAGACGGACATTCCAAAACACCATGCACATTCCCATAAAGATACGTGTTAAATAAACCTCATATAAGAAAAACGTTTATAAGAAAAACACTGATATAAGAAACTTATTTTGATACAAATTACATGCACTTTTATAAGAAGTTTTCCCATGCAAACTTTCAAATGATGCACCGTTTAATTTTCACAAAATTTCTGAAAAAACCCATACATTGACAGTGGATACATTTTATTAGGGTTGGGGTCGAAATTCAGTCGAGGTCAAAATTCTTTTTTCAAAATTCTGCTTTCAAAATTCTGCTTAACAAAATTCTGCTTTTCAAAATCCTGCTTTTTTACATTTTTGAACATTTTTTTATTATTCGCTGAATTTCGTATAACTAAATTTGGGAGAGTAGTAGGTACCTAGTTTTTCCCTATAAAAGTATGTGAAGGCTTTCTTTGTTGCTAAACTACAAACTGAAAGTATTTGTCATTGTCTTTTGACAAGTGGAAGTGAAAGTGTGCTTTAAATTATTTATGGCAGTTCAAAAGCAACGAAAGAGACATTTCCAAGAACATAGAAAAATGTTGAAGCATGTCATCATCGACTTAAGGTGATAGTCGGTCGCAGTCATGCAGGCCTATACAAAATCATAAATGATATCAAAAAGGAACTTATCACTGCCAAAGCTGAAGCTGAAAGGGTCAAAAATGAAGAGAGAATAAAACAGAAAAAATAAATTACATATTATAAAGAACAAAAAAAATAATTTTTAAAAAATAGAACAGACTTAAGCCATACTGGGTTCCTTAAGCGAATATCAAATAATATAGTTTTCTGTGGTTTTGCTTAGATGTTGTTTATTAGGCTATGTATATTACTTTTTTTGTTATTTTTTTTTTTTGTTACATCGTTAATAAATCCTTCTTAAAAATAAATCAGATTAAGCAGCATTTTAATTTTCTATATTGTAACTTGTCAGTATTTTGAAAACCAGAATTTTGTAAAACAGAATCGAAAAAAAGCTGAATTTTGAAAGACAGAAATTTTGTACCAATTGGGAGAATTTTTAAAAGCAGAATTTTGAAACCAGAATTTCGACCCGCTCCCATTTTATGACTTATGTCTTTTTATTTATACAAAAAATTCTTTCTTAGGTACATACATTTAATTTATATAAGAAATTTTTTTTCTTATGTACAATTTTTTATTTATAAGAAAACACGGATAGGTATAAGAAAGTAATTCTTTGGATTTTTTGAGTTTCTTATATCCGTAATCCACTGGACCTATATGTATATCGCAAGTAAAAAAACGACCAAATACCTTACATCTAAGCGTGGCAAATCTCACGCTACTCAAAATGCTTAGCTTAGAAAAACCATAACGATTTTATAATATTACCAAAAACGATAAGATCAAATCAAACTGGCCATGCTTTGCAGTTAGTTTTTGCATCCAATTACTAAGATATTTTTGTTTGTAGAAAATTGACTTTAAAAAGGAGAACAAAATATCCACCCTTTCATCGCATAGGTACAATGTTTGTATCACGTTTATCTTAAAAGAAGCGTGCGTGCCGTACAAATCGTACTATTGCCAAATAAATTTACTTTCAAAAAAAGAAGGAAACCGAATGAACAACATCAGCAAGATAGCGAAGGTGCTATGCTTTGCATATGGGCATGTGCCTTCAGTGGCGCGATGGGTAGGCTTTCTGAATTCTAGTCACCCACGGACAAAAGTTTTTCAAATAAGTATAAACATAATATTTAGGTTGAGCAGCACACAAGAAGTGTCCTGATCGTCTGCGCCAACAAATTACTTGGTAGTAGAACACTTAAGTTTTTGTTGTTTCATTATAATGTTTAATTTTATAGTTTCTGATAGCAACATAATGTACATTATGTATATATATCAGGGTGGTTCTTATTTGTTCTCTTATGCGAAAATTGAGTGTGACGCCTCCTAAATCATGTCTAAAAAATTAATAAAAAATCCCCTTTTTTCATATTTTTATTTCTAACCCTTCCTGGCCCTATTTTGATAAGAATTTTTAAATTTTTTTTATTTTTGGATTTAAACTATATAAACACTCTACCAGGTGTCATTTTTGAATTAATCAATGAAAAGACTTCGAATTAGGCTCAAATGAAGCGTCTCTGAAAACTCTACAGCCGCGTGCATGTTCAATAAAATTTCGATCACTTGTTTAAACTTTATTTTTAATAAACAAAAAGGCAGATTTTTATTTTTACATAAATTATTTTTTTTGATGATCTCTCCATCGTTTTCATTAACCTGAATTAAATGAGATTCGTCTCTATCAATGTTTTAATGTGTTATGTTAATATGATAATAAGTCATTGTACTGAAAACGGCTATAGCACCGGCGCGCCGTAGTTTTGAAAATGTAATTTTCTATGCACTTTCTACTTAAATAAAATTAAACAATAACACAGTCAATACAATTTAATGTAGTTGGAGGAAAGGATATTATTTTCCCAAACAAATTTTAATAAAAAACAATTAAAAAAAAAAATTGCTAATGAAATAGGGTCAGGAAGGGTTAGGAATAAAAATTTGAAAAAAAAAACGAAAAAAAACGTGGCACTTCTCCCACTCTCATGTCATTATAAAATAATCGTGACTTATCTACACATATATATTTACTTAGTTTTAGTCAAAAAATTAAAAAAATCAAATTTTTGAATATTTAACGCATTAAACAATTATTTAATTTTTGTATTCTCTACAAAATTATCTCTAGCTTTATTTTGAAATTTTTTTCGAGTTACATATATTCAAAAAAACTGTAAAAGGTTTATTTGCCTAGGAATATTGTTTGAGTTGCAAAAACTGCCAATCAATTTAAAAAAAGAAAAAAAACATTTCTGGAGTATCTACCGTTTTTTTCGCAAAAAGGATCAAAATATTCAAAATTTGTGTTAGCCATGCTTACAACAATAATGAAAAATCAAAACAACATAAATTAAATATTTCCATTTTTGCTGTTTCACAAATTCATACTTCGGAATCAAAAAAGTTTAAATCACCTCGCGGATCGGACACTTACACTTCCAGAGAGCTCTTCGGGAATACCAAACGAAAATGTTATAAGTTCAATACATAAGTATATGTACATATGTATGTATTTCAACACTTATTTGAAAAATTATCAGATACGTGTTCATGTTAAACTTCAAGCCAAAAACGTTTTCAGCGACATGCGAATTATTTCTTGCTTTAATTTGTCAGAATTTGGTGATGCAGTTTTGGGGTAATTTTGATTTGTCACACGCCGATTATTAAAAAAACGGAAATGGAAATCACATCACAAAATATAATGTGACAAATCATGATTTGGGTGATATAACATTTTTATAAAATTAATAACTTGCGTTTTGAGTGCTTTGGCATAAATGTATATTACAGTACATGAGAAACATAGCGAGTATTTGTTTTAAATATGTATATAATTTTAGCGTTGTAAGTAGGTATGTGCAATATACTATGGGGCGTATTCATTGTCGTTTTAGACCTGGGTCTAAGTTAAACAAAGCTATATTGAATCAAACATAGGTTTAGTTGAATTTTCGGACGTTGATTCTATTTTTTTAAGTTTATCGTTCCAAAAAATTTTAAGCTATTTGTGTAGTATACCAAGTTAATTATCTTATAAAAATATAAAATTTGTATTTAAAATCCGTCTGTATTCATTGAGCCAAAATTGTCTTGAACTGTAGTTTAGTTAAACCTGGGTCTATATGCGACTATGAATATGCCCCTATGGGTTTTATACCTTTAAGAGTATATTTTATAACCAATAAGCTAGAAGCGTTTAAATTAAAAATGAAACGAATTAATAATCCGCCAACTTACATTTAAGCATAGACAAAAATAAAAAACATAACAAAACATGCATATGAACATACATAGTATAAGTTTTTTTTCACAAATTGTTGTCAATTAGTTTTTTTTTTATTAAAATAATGTGCAAATCATATATGTAACAAATAAAATCATTCCAATGCGGATACTTACTTCTTTAAGAGTTCTCTCCTCACTGATTTTCTCAAAACAACAAAAAGTATAAAGATAATAACCCCTTGAACTGCATTTAACAAATCCGTAACCCTAAAGACCTTATCCAGCCAGGAGTTACTTGGCAAAACATATGCCAAAATTTCTGCCAACCAAGTAATGCCCATAATTATGAATAATCGAAGGAAAGTCATGAATCTAGAAAACAAAAAAATATGAAGGATACATTAGGCCGGTTCGTTTATGAGTTAAAATTTTGCTATTTTCTGTTATTGTTGAACTTTGACAGACTCGGGATAAAAAATGGTAGAATATGCACTTCTGCATCACTCACTAGTAGATGAACAGACAGTGGTATTCAAATAAACAATATCGTCACCTGAGTGCAAGAAGCAAGCACTAGGTAAGGGGCCAGTTATAGCTATCATTGAAAACCATCATTGAAAATATTAGCTGTAAATTTTAAAATGTTTCGAAGAAAAAATAAATGATTATTTTGATGCCAAAGTAAAGCTAATTGACTTAATAATTATTTCTAGGTAAAACAAAATTCAATTTGGCTCAACTTTTCTCATAAAATGACTTTTAATCTTTCAATGATGAACTACCTTACCAATGATCATTGAAAAAATTAAAAGTTGCTTTATGGGGAAGATAAAGATCAAAATTATTTTTTTTGGAGGAGAAATAATTTTGAAGTCGTAAGATATATTTCTGCATTTAAATATTCAATGATTAAACAATCTAAGGCTCCCAAAATCAACAGCTAACTAACTGTTTTTCAATGATAGCTATAACTAGGGCCTAACTTGATTTTTTTAATTTTCGAGATAGCAACGTTCTTCGGTATCTAGCCACCTGATAACGTCTTTGCCGAGACATTTCAAAAGTTGAAACTCCAGCTACATATTTCTTGCATTCAGGGGACGATATTATCTTTATGTTAGACTCCGAAATGGAGAAATCATGGTTACATTTACCGTGTAAAACTTCAGCGAGATTGGTAAGTTACAAAAATCTGGACTTTTTCAACCATTTTTTTTTTTATTCGACGACATTGTACGCTATTAAGTTCATCTGTCCAGTTCACGCAACTCGCGTTCTTCCGCTTAGGGTGTATTCAGTTGCCAGGCAGGGACCATTTTGAAAAATGTTCTTCCGGACAACAGTACCTTGAATAACCCACTTAGTAGGTTAACATAAAACATTTCCGAATTTTTACCAATATTTCAGAAAAATTCTGAGTTTACCAGGTAAATTCTGGTATTTCCCAATTTCGGGGGTTCGAATATACATATGTTCAAACAAATAAGTTAAATATAATATATAATATTAGTATAATATATAAGTTAGATATAATAATATATATGTACATTAAACTTACAGGACTTTGTGTTCATAATGTGACTTATGTGCACCATTAATGTTTGAAGATTGAATTGTCTCTTTGATCCGAATAAATGACTTAACGAACATAACCAAATTGAAACCAACAATAAGCAATATTGGACCATAAAAGTATATTAATGCACTCCATCCGCGAGTTGCTACAAATGGAGGATACTATAACAATGTAATAATTATAATAGTTTTTTTTCTTCGTATTTACTATTTAAAAAGCAATAGTCACTGCCTCCCATTCCTGACTTCCAGGAATCCGGTAAGTGTTCAGTGTGTTCTGCAGTGTAAGTGCATATTGCACAAATAAATGTCAGTCCATATGCATAGAGACAATACAGTCGGAATTGATTCATTTTCTGATTGGTTCTGTATCCATGGATGTTATAAGTCAAATCAAAGCTTATAACACTTAACCAAAAGAAGGCTGACATAAATCCAAAGTAAGTAGTTAATCCTGAAAAGAAATTAAAATGTATTTTGTAAATTTCTTACATATAAAATCATAGCTGACAAAAATATTTCGTGATTTTCAAAAAAAAAACTTTCATAAGTTTTTAATCCTAATTCTTGAATTTTGCTTGCTATCAGCATTTTACTCTTGTTTAAAAATATTGTTATAAGCAAGAGCGATGACTCATTAATAACAAAGGCTTACAAAATCAGCAGTTTTTGTTGGTGTTTATTTTTCCAAAGTTTTTTGAGGTGCTAATTTCAAGTATTCTTGTCAAAACAGTAGTAGCCCGTAGCGTAATGGTTAGTGCGTTCGACTGTCACGCTGGAGGTCTGGGATCGCTTCCCAGCCTCATCCACCTAAAAACTAAAAAAAAAGTTTTTTTTCAGGGCTACTGCCTCTTGCGAGGAATTGACAAATCCTCCAAGAGTATCACTTGTCACGAATAAGTGCTTCTCGTCTAGCCGTTCGGATTCGGCATACAATTGTAGGTCCCTTCCATTCCTGTCGAAAGGCGCACACAGGAATGGTTGCGAGTTGTTAGTCACTAGGCCCTGGTTCTTCATGAGCCGTTGTGCCACCCGATTTATTTATTTTTATTTGTCGAAACATGCAAATAACCATTCTGTTGGTAATATTTGAGGTTATGTTAGGTAGATATCGTGAAAACATTTTATTTTTAAATAGAAAACTTTAGTAACCTGACTAAGTTCTCCACTAATTTAAACACAGGGCTGAATAAATCAGGGACTGTTTTCGATTTGGTATGTATGTGTTATGCCTTTTTCTACTGGATACAAATAAAATTGAGGAGGGTCATCAAGCTAAGACAAATAACATACTTATTATTTCTCGAAAAGAAAATATCGTATTTGATATACCTACCTACTTCAAAATAGTGTTGAAGAGGAAAATTAGTTTACTTTCGGATGTTACGTTTTTTTCTTTGAAAAATATCTATTAATTGTTTTTTTTTTTTATTGGGATGTCTCGAAAACAACGTTATGAACACTAAAAAACAGTCATAGCAGAAAACCTACTCGAAAACATGTTAGTTATTTCCCGCAATAACACCACTGTTAACCTGTCATCAATAGGTTATCAAAACATTTGGAACACAAATTTGTTAATTGAAACTAAAAGAATATCTTTTCAAATTGCCCACCAACCAATAAATTATTTTACCGAACGTTGTTCGGTACATAATATTAAAATTAAAAAGAACAACGTCATAACTCAAAAAACATCACTTTTGACCTTATGATACAGTTCAAACTCATTTTCTATAAACTATTTTTTGGCAAAACGCCATATCTAGAACTGAAAAATTAAAGGCTATAAAGCACCATTTGTCGTCATATATGTACACTGTCACTTTTAAATAGTGTTTTCATTTACGCGGTGACCTTTGAAGTGAATACAGTCCAATAAAAATTTTAAAAGTGTCATATTTTGCGATAAAACTTTAATTAATAGCTCTACCTAGAAAAAGTAGATACAAATGAAGATGCTTATGAAATACAACCATGCAAACTTTAAATTGCTATTTCTGAAATTTTGAGGTATTTTGAGTTATGACATTGTTCTTTTTAATGAGCGATATCTACCTTTTTATAGATTTTTCTATGAAAAAACAATTTAACATCATCGAATTTGATGACAATCGCTATTATTAGATGGATCTACACTTTTTCAAGAAGAAAGTAGGAGCAGGAAATACGCTTTGAAACATTTCGGATGACGTGAATCAGACAAAAAACTATTTTAACTTTTTAAAACCAATAATTATCCAGTCAAAAATAAAAGCAAAAAACCAATATGTACAGTTGTACATAATATTCATTATTATTTTTAAGTGTGAAATTTAGGTTGACATGTGCCGAGTTTTAGAATTTTTTATCAACTATTAGAATTCCTCAGAATTTTTAGTAAAAGACTGCTATAACTGCACTGATATCTATCAAATAGAATGCACGAAATTTATCTTTTGGCTACAGTATTGAGTTTTGCCTCCTATCTAAGAGTTCAAACAAGAAACAGCCATTTTTAATTTCTGACAACCTGCACAGAATGGCGCAGGGACATAAGCCCCAGGGACAAAACGCCCAATTTTAATTTTTGGGGATTATGCCCCACTTAATTGGGACATAACGCCCGAATAAAATTTGGGGATTAAGACCCACCCAAGTGAGACCCAGGGCCCAAATATTTTTTTTTTAAAATGGGACATAGAGCCCAAATTCCTTAAAGGTAAAACCGTTAAAAGTTTCCGCATTTCAATACAGTAAAAAAAAATTTGTATGATATTTTATCTAGGCGCCCGCGGAAGTGCAGCGCAATAACGCCCACGGAATTATCCCACACGAGTGTTAATTCCCAAGAATAAAAGGAAATAACACCTGTGTGGGATAATTCCTTTTTAAAGTGGTAATAAGTTCCACTACAAAAAAGAAGTAACACACGTGGGTGTTACTGCCTTTTGGAATCGGCACTTAGACCCACTAGTGTTATTCTCAATGGTCAAAAGTATAACAATAGAAAATTAGAAATGTAAAATCTGAAAATTCGCGCGACCATTGAGTATTAATTTTTAAATTCGCTTGAATTTTCAAATTTTACATTTCTAATTTTCAATTGTTACACTTTTGACAATGGTCAAAAGTTTACCAATAGAAAAATAGAAATGTAAAATTTGAAAATTCGCGCGAATTTTCAAATTTTAAGGCTTAACTACATAGGCCTACTTTTGTACAAAAGTGAGAAAAAAATATTTATTCTGAAGACACCTGCTTGCAAAAAAACAATGGAAAATTGTGCATGGTGGTTTGATTTATGTGTCAGAACAATTTTCGTATGTTTTTTTGCAAGCCTGTTTCTTTAGCGAGCATTTTAATTTCTCACTTTTGTACTTTTGTAGAAAAGTAGGTCTATGTAGTTAAGGCTTTTCATTTCTATTGTTATACTTTTGACCATTGAGTATTTATTTGGTTGGTGAAATTTTAAAACATTAGTAAGGGTCCAGTTATAGCTATCATTGAAAACCATCATTGAAAATATTAATTGTCAATTTTGAGAGATTTTGAAGAAAAAATAAATGATTATTTTGATGCCAAAGTAAAGCTTATTGACTTAATATTTATTTCGAGGTAAAAAAAAAATTAATTTGGTACAACTTTTCTCATAAAATGACTTTTAATTTTTCAATGATGAACTACCTTACCAATGATCATTGACAAAATTAAAAGTTACGTTGTGGGGAAGATATGGGTCAAAATGAATTTTTTTTTGGAGGAGAAATAATTTGAAATCATAAGCTATCTTTCTGCATTAAAATTTTCAATGATTATACTTTCGAAGGGTCTCAAAATCAACAATTAACTTTTTCAATGATGATGGTTTTCAATGATAGCTATAACTGGCACCTAAATTAGAAATGTAAAATTTGAAAATTCAGTTTGTTCATTTTTTACACTTGTTGATATATGTTGTTTAATGGGTTTTATTTGCATTTAAAATTGGAATTAAAGCCCTTCAGACAGAGGAATTAACCCCCGCGGGCGTTAGTTCCAATTTAAAAAGGAAATAACCCCCGCGGGAGTTAATTCCTTTTGATTGATTCATAAATGCTTCTACCCAAATCACTGTTTAAAACCAGCACTTTGAAAGCAGACCAACTGATAACATAGGCGCCTGTCTGGCGACTGAGCATACCCTGAGTGGAGCGACGGAGTCGCGTGAGTGGGACAGAGGACCCAAAAAGGGAGTTAAATCCTTGAACCCGCGAAGCGTGCCACCCAAAGTACTGTTTAGTACACGAACTTTGAAACCAGACCGACTGTTAACAAAGGACTTATTACAACACCCGCGCGGGTTAGTTCCTTTTTTTTGGACTAACACCCGCGGGGGATAGTTCCGTGGTCTTAAATGCACTGTATCCTAAATAATAACAAAGGAACAGTTAAATATTTTTGTTGGCTTTGAAATGTTCCAAGTTTTATCATTTGATGATTCCTATTTATTGGGACATAACCCCCAAAATTTTTATTTGGGCCTTGGGTCTCACTTGTGTGGGACTTATTCCCCAAATTTTATTTGGGCCTTATGTCCCACTAAAGTGGGGCATAATCCCCAAAAATTAAAATTGGACGTTATGTCCTTGGGGCTTATGTCCCTGCGCCGCACAGAATAATATCTGAGACACGTGTACCTACTGTGATGCCCGCCTATTAAATATTCTGTATTTTTCAAACGCAAAAAGGCAAAACCTTGCTATGACAGTGTTCACATTGGACCACAGTACACATATCTAAAGGTATTATCAGGTGCACCTTTCCAAATTTCAAGATGGCTGCCCTTTGTGTAAGTACACAGTAAACAAAAACAAATTTTTTGTGATTGTTTGAAATTCAATATTTTTACTATTGATTTTGACAACATGCGCAGAAATGAACAAAAATGAACACGCTAATGATATTACCTGTAATATATGTATCTTGACATTGGACTGACTCTTCCGAATATTTTTGACTTCTCTGAATTTTATCTCACTCCCACTTCATGGTTAGAAAGGGAGAAAAGTAGTAAATTTTTAAAAAAAATTTAAAATTTGTGGACTTTTTTTGACGTTCTCTTTTGTAAATTCGCAGGAGTCAGTCAAATGTGAACACCGTCTATAAGAACTTATTATTCAGAACACTTATATATTTGAAGTTTGAATTATTACACATATTTGAAGTTAAATTTATTAAGGGGCTTATTGCGAGAGTCTATTCAGAATAGACTTAGGGGCTTATTGCGAGAGTCTATTCGACTTAAATCTATTCGACTATTTTCGTTTCTATCAAATTTTAAATTAGTATCGCCTTGCTCAGTAGACTTTTTGAGTAGAATCGATTTTCGAAAATAGAATATTAAAAGCACTCGACTAATCTTAAGACTGCAAAGTCAAATCCCCCAAGAGTTTTAGAAAATAAATATAGTTTGACCAAAAATTTTACGTTTTTTGGATGAAATAAATAGTTTTTTTTTTCAAAAAAAAAATAATATTTCATTGCGCGACTAATTGCAAAAATGAACTCCGGTCCTTTGGATTTTAGAAATAAAATGCACTTTTTTCCAAAAGTCTTAATATTTGATGCTGATGTATTTATTGATATTTATATGGATGTCCAACAAATTTCTCAATGTGCTTCCGTTTGCAAAAAGCTGCAATGTCATATTTGGTACAAAGGAGCTTTACATTCAACTGCGAAATGATTTCTCAAGTTGTTATAACTGTTATTAAAGCTTTTAGAGAAAGTGCATTTTGAAGATGCACAAATGACCACTGCACCCACAAGGAGTCTGCGAAGCTACCACATTATCATAACTATGTATGTACCATAATAATATTATATAAATGTATGTCTACATATTTTCATCCAATTTCTAAAATCCAAAGGACCGGAGTTCATTTTTGCAACTAGCCGCGCTATGAAATATTATTTTTTTGAAGAAAAACTATTTATTTCATCAAAAAAACGTCAAATTTTCGTCAAACTATATTTATTTTCTAAAACTCTTGGGGAGATTTGACATTTCAGTCTAAAGCTCTAGTCGAGAGCTTTTAATATTCTATTTTCGAAAATCGATTCTATTCAAAAAATCTACTGGGCAAGGCGATACTAATTTTAAATTTTATAGAATCGAAAAAAGTCGAATAGACTCTCGCAATAAGCCCCATTGAGTTCTAATATTTTTAATTTCCACACACATGGGACTAATAAATTGCTATTGAAAATCATGAACTTACCCAAAAGTGAGCATTCAAATGGCGGTTTGTTTGAGCTACTTAAAATCAAATAAGCCAACGTTGAATATCCAACACTCAATCCCACCAAGTAGCAACAGAAAGATAAACCATGGATTGTTCTCAAATGTGGAAGATATAGATACACAATTATTGTCAATATCATGAATGGCACCGAGATCAGCAACGCTTAAAAGATTAAAATGAAACAAAAGTTAACATACATACATATGTAGATTAGACTGATTCAAATATAAAAAAAGTCTCCGATTTCCAATGCCACTAGCTTATAACTTTGAGTTGAGCAAAATAATAAGCCTGTTAAAAATTCAGATTTTTAAATTAATTTTTAGAGGTCGCTCATCGCTATTTTCTATTTTCCATACGATTTGTATGGACAAAACACATTTTTGTACTTGGAAATTTATAACTTTATAATAGCAAGTATTTAAATGAGTAGCATAACTTTTTTTTTTAGAAAATTGAACGCTCTTCAAAAAGGTCAATTTTTATCTAATAAATGTACACCTTCAAAAGTTATTAAAGGTCAAAGCGGAATTAACGGTTAATTTCACAGTTTTTTGTATTCCCTATTGAGAATTCCAGCTATTATACAGAGTGATTCACCTAAGGTGTGACAAAAAGCTTTTTATTTTTCAAGATATTTAGGAATTAAGAAACCAACTTCTTAATAAAAGCAAGAAGTTGGTGATAAATGATAAATCTGCTGAAATGATATAATTTAGTAGGATTCTTGATAGTTTTATGAGAAAGTTGGTTCATTTCTTAATACCTTGAAAAATAAAAGTTCTAGAAACATCCGGTTTTGAGTGTTGGACTAGAAATTAATAAGAGCATTGAATTTTGAAAACAAAAATAATACTTAATTACTTAAAATTTTGAGAAACTATCGTTTGAATTTTTGTTTTAATTTATTTTTTTTAGAGTTTTGAGTTTGGAAATTATTTTTTCAAAAACTGTTCACTAATTGAACTTTATTTGAAGGGGGAATAAAAGAAGGGATTTCTAGGTTTGCAAAAAAAGTATAACAGGGCGTTGTTAGTGTTGTCGTTGTTTTTTAATATTTTTTTCTGTTTTAAGTCAATTTTTTAGAAAAGTGCCCCTCCCACCTAAACGAGGGGCGGGTAGATCCCCCTTCCACACGATTTTTTTCTTTTCTCGAATAGACCTACATGCTCAAGCTTTTTGTCACACCTTAGGTGAATCACTCTGTATAATTCTCAATAAAAAAAAAAATAAATCGGGTGGCACAACGGCTCATGAAGAACCAGGGCCTAGTGACTAACAACTCGCAACCATTCCTGTGTGCGCCTTTCGACAGGAATGGAAGGGACCTACAATTTTATGCCGAATCCGAACGGCTAGACGAGAAGCACTTATTCGTGACAAGTGATACTCTTGGAGGATTTGTCAATTCCTCGCAAGAGGCAGTAGCCCTGAAAAAAAACTTTTTAGTTTTTAGGTGGACGAGGCTGGGTAGCGATCCCAGACCTCCAGCGTGACAGTCGAACGCACTAACCATTACGCTACGGGCTACTACTATACTTCTCAATAGGGAATACAAAAAACTGTGAAATTAACCATTAATTCCGCTTTGACCTTTTATAACTTTCGAAGGAGTACATTTATTAGATAAAAAGTGGAGACCTTTTTTGTAGAGTGTTCAATTTTCTAAAAAAAAGCGACCTCTAAAAATTAATTTAAAAATCCGAATTTTTAACAGGCTTATTATTTTGCTCAACTCTAAGTAATAAGCTAGTGGCATTGGAAATCGGAGACTTTTTTTTATTTTTGAATCAGTCTAATGTAGATACATAGTTAATATATAGGTATATAGGTAGAACTTACCAACAGCATTCATTTTGATTTCACCCGTATTGGCAGGATTAGGCGCATAGCACTGCAGGGGTACATACTTGAATTCACTTTTATCACTTAAAGCTGGACTCAAGCAATAAGAGTCTTTAGTGTACAGACGATTTTCAGCAGGTTTAAAAAGTGAACCATTCTAAAAGTAGAGGTAATCCAATTAGATTCCAAAACAGATGTGATTTTTATGAAGAAGCGTCTTACCGTCATTATTGTATAGTTGTCGTTGGGAGATTTTAATGGCTGTAAATAGAATAGCTTTGCACAAGGTCTATAAATT
Organism: Melangyna quadrimaculata; assembly: GCA_949320155.1. NCBI lineage: Eukaryota > Metazoa > Arthropoda > Insecta > Diptera > Syrphidae > Melangyna > Melangyna quadrimaculata. The sequence continues at coordinate 206,922,250 of OX439484.1, read as the reverse complement.
TTTGTTACGAATTCCGATTCTAAATCTTTTTCGACAAGTTTGCCTTCTTCATCGCTTGCAATCTCAATAAATGAATCAGGATAATAGTCAGTTTCCATACAGAGCCCCTCATTAAATTCTCCGCCATCTGGGCAGCAAATCGATATACATGGCCGGAGCTTATCACAAATGCATCCTCGGACGTGTATCTTTGATGAAGTTTTCTCCTTTCCAATGAGAATTTCGTAATTATATGTTCCGGTCTGTTCCACTGGCACTACTGTGATGTTATTATACAGATATGATCCGTTTGCAAGTTTTTGAGTGGGATCAAGAGCGACTGTTTGCTCGTAGGCACATGGAGCATCTTTAAGTGACAGCTCGGCTGAAGCAGTGGATGTGAATATTCGTAAAAATAGAAAGACGATCCCAATTTTAAAGGACCTTCGTTGAAAGACCATTTTCGTACTTTTTCAATTCAGTCGGTTCTCTGATTTAAAAGTTCATGCGCGACAGAAATCAATCTAGAAAAATGAATCAAAAAAGCCATTTGTATAAGGTGTAGAAAAAAATATTTTTTTAATGAGTGTGTACGAAGAACAAACGTTAGATATCACATTTCTGATGCCTTGTATTTGAACCAAGAATTACTCTATTTTGGATTGAGTTTTTGAGAGTTCAGCAGGCGGTTGTCAAATCTTAGAGTATTGTCAGATCTGATGTCAATGGAATGTAATTGATGGTGTTCACAAATCAAATTGTTTTGACGTTGTCGTTTGTGACTTCAAAATATTTCGGAGGAATCAGCCAAATGTGATCATGGACATTAGCTGATAAAATGATCGTCCATTGACTGCTTGTCAGACAGAATTGTAAGACACCTAATACACATTCATAAGTAATACACTGAAAGATTTGACAATATTGTCAGATAAATATACATATATAAACCTTCCAGCTTAAAAGTTACAAAAAAAAAATTAACAACCATCTTAATTCGCTGGGAAACTGTCATTATGATTGAGACTTATTTTCAAATTATTGTTCGTGTAGGTTTAGTTAGTTATACAATAGGCGCGTTCAGGAAAAAGAGATAACGAAGATTTTGCAATTCCAAAAATGTTGTTCCTCAGTATTTTGACAGCTAAATTGAGATTCTTTGCTGAGTAGGGCTGGCCACGAGACGAGGAAAGTCTCGGTCTCGATCTCGCATGACGAGACCGAGACGAGACGAGACGAGACGAGATGAGACGAGACGAGACGAGACGAGACGAGACGAGACGAGACGAGACGAGACGAGACGAGACGACACGAGACGACACGAGACGAAACGAGACGAGACGAGACGAGATGAGACGAGACGAGACGAGACGAGACGAGACGAGACGAGACGAGACGAGACGAGACGAGACGAGACGAGACGAGACGAGACGAGACGAGACGAGACGAGACGAGACGAGACGAGACGAGACGAGACGAGACGAGACGAGACGAGACGAGACGAGACGAGACGAGACGAGACGAGACGAGACGAGACGAGACGAGACGAGACGAGACGAGACGAGACGAGACGACACGAGACGACACGAGACGACACGAGACGAGACGAGACGAGACGAGACGAGACGAGACGAGACGAGACGAGACGAGACGAGACGAGACGAGACAAGACGAGACGAGACGAGACGAGACGAGACGAGACGAGACGAGACGAGACGAGACGAGACGAGACGAGACGAGACGAGACGAGACGAGACGAGACGAGACGAGACGAGACGAGACGAGACGAGACGAGACGAGACGAGACGAGACGAGACGAGACGAGACGAGACGAGACGAGACGAGACGAGACGAGACGAGACGAGACGAGACGAGACGAGACGAGACGAGACGAGACGAGACGAGACGAGACGAGACGAGACGAGACGAGACGAGACGAGACGAGACGAGACGAGACGAGACGAGACGAGACGAGACGAGACGAGACGAGACGAGACGAGACAGACGAGACGAGACGAGACGAGACGAGACGAGACGAGACGAGACGAGACGAGACGAGACGAGACGAGACGAGACGAGACGAGACGAGACGAGACGAGACGAGACGAGACGAGACGAGACGAGACGAGACGAGACGAGACGAGACGAGACGAGACGAGACGAGACGAGACGAGACGAGACGAGACGAGACGAGACGAGACGAGACGAGACGAGACGAGACGAGACGAGACGAGACGAGACGAGACGAGACGAGACGAGACGAGACGAGACGAGACGAGACGAGACGAGACGAGACGAGACGAGACGAGACGAGACGAGACGAGACGAGACGAGACGAGACGAGACGAGACGAGACGAGACGAGACGAGACGAGACGAGACGAGACGAGACGAGACGAGACGAGACGAGACGAGACGAGACGAGACGAGACGATACTGACTTTTAAGCAACCGAGACGAGACCGAGACGGGATTGTATATTTGAACCGAAATTTACAGAGAGAGTCTAATACGAGTAAAATAAAAAAAATCCAATTTCAGTTAAATTTTTTTCTGCAAGTATTCAAACTATAATCGAAAATATTTCGTTCCAATAATCAACAAGTTGCCGAAAATCGTATTTTTCGGAGACGAGACCGTCACGAGACTGTCACGAGACAGAAAATTTTTGATTTTAACGAGACCGAGATGAAACTTACAAAAGTCTCGCAGTCTCGTCTCGTGGCTAGCCCTATTGCTGAGGAATCCTGTTCAGGCAACTGAGATTGCTGAGGCCCTCCGAAATCTCCCTTTCCTGAATACGCCTTATATATGGAAAGCCGAGCAAAAACCAACACTTTAAGCGTTTTTTGACAGAAAAGTGAGAGAGACCACTGATATCTCAGTCAAATTTTAAGAAACGTCGAACTAATGCTTACTTGTTTGTATAATTTGAAAGAATTAACACAAAATAACCACTTTGATTCATAAATTCAACCAAACACACAATGAAAATAATGCAAGATAATGTCTCAGAAAAACAAACGAAAATAAAAAAACTTATTTTAGCACACTTACAAAAAAAGAAACAGACACACTAAGTAAGTACATATGTACATACCATACATACATATGCACAATGTACATACCTATAGCAGCTCTAAATTTATTATTTGAAAAATTCACAAAAACAATACCGCCCAGTAATTCATACGCTCTGAAAAAAAAAAAATTTATTAAACAATAGTCAGGCATACGAACACACGAAATGCAAAAACTATACTAGATTTATCGTAATTAAGGCAAGACCGCACTTAACTTCAGCGGAACTACACTTCACGACGCGACGCACGCGGCAAAACATTATATGTTTGAAATTGTATGAGCTATATCGCACTAAGGGTCAAATGAACTTCATTTTCATTTTGAAAAGTTCGTTCATGACGCACGTCTGTCGGAAACTTTCTGGCGTTTACAAATGTGAAGGTGGCCGTACGACTTCTGATACTAAATAAAAAAATACAAAAATGACATAGCTAGAACAAAATCAAAAACAAAACATTTATTTCAGCTTTCAGTTCTGCAGTACGCTGTTAGACAAGCGAAATTGTTACTCTCTTTTCGCACAGAATTAATTGCTGCTGCTTTTGTATTAACCAACTTTTGTATCCATCAACTAAATTTCAGATTGGTTTAATTATGTATCTATTTCGTTTTTTGTTTACGAATCCAAAACATAAGTTGTAGTAATTTTATCTAATGACCGCATATAGGAAGCTTAAAACCAGAAAAAAAGATAATAAAGCGAAGAAAGCGAACGTCACATAATTAAGTCACGAAATTACATAAATAAACAATGACCTGCTCTTACCACAATGCCTATAAGATAACTAAAATTAAAAGGCAATATAAAAAAACAGTAAATCACGTTTATTCTCTGATTCACCATCATCCATCAATTTGTCAGGCGCGAACGCCGGAAAAAAATTTGTTGGTGGGGGGGTTTTGTTAAAAATTGAAGATGTTCATGAATTATATTTTATCACGTAAAGTCAAAATTTTGACTTAAAGGACAATAATGTTTCAACTCCGATTAAAATGAAAACAACTATTTTAAAATCACAAAAGTTAATTTAAAAAAAAAAACATTTTCTCTGATTTAACACATTACTTGCCAACCCGCAAACTTTTCAATGGGAACAATTTATTTTCGCACCCGAACAGTTGCAAGAATATTAAAAGATCTCGATATTCACAAATCTGCTGGCCCGGATGGTTCTGAAGAGATGTTCATCCACATTGGCAAAACCACTGCGCAAAATTTTCTATCTTTCCTATTCAACAATATACTTCCAGAAAAGTTGGAAAACAGCGTTCGTCGAACCAGTCCCCAAAAAAGGCGCATCCTCTACACCCTCTTATTATCGGGCAATCGCACTGACGTCCCTTTTGTCCAAGGTCATGGAAACACTGATCAATCGACAGCTTAAGATATATCTTGAAGAACATAATCTTTTTAATGACCGTCAATATGGTTTTCGCAGTAATAGATCCACTGGTGATCTGATGGCATATCTCACTGAAAAGTGGAACCTTACATCGTTTTGGAGAAAGTAAGATTATTGCGCTTGATGTTTCTAAGGCATTCGATAGAGTCTGGTATCCTGCTCTTCTATCAAAAATGAGTGCGTTTGGTATTGATGTATTTCTTATTCGTTGGATTAGTAATTACCTCTCTGACCGTTAAATTCAAGTTGTTTTGGATGGCTTTAAGTCTGAAGTTCGTAAAATAAATGCTGGTGTCCCTCAAGGCTCTGTTTTGTCTCCGACTCTTTTTCTCATTTTTATTAATGATCTTTGGTCCGAAACTACTAATCCACTTAACTGTTTTGCTGATGACAGCACCCTCAGCTTTTCATATTCATTTCCTGATTCAATTCCTTGTTCTTTGAATGTGGAACTGCAACGGCAATATATGTTGAGCTCATTAAATTCCGATATAAATGGCATCGTTAGATGGGGTATTAAAAATCGTGTTGAATATAATGCTTCCAAGACGCAGGGCTGTTGTTTATCCTTAAAGCGGAATATTCCCCCAATGCCATTGTTCATGGATGGCACTTGCATCGTGGAAACAGAAAAGCTGTCAATTCTTGGTATGTGTATTACTGACCATCTTTTGTGGAATGACCACATACTGGATATAACTAAAAATGCGGCCAAATGCTTAGGTTTCCTAAGACGATGTAAAAACTTTTTTTCCCCATCTGATACGGCCACAATTTATAAGGCCTACATACGTCCGAAACTGGAATATAATTCTCATATCTGGTCTGGTGCATCAAAAACATCTTTGTACCTACTGGACAGAATGCAGAGAAGAGCTTTAAGACTGATAGGTGACAGAGCAATTTCCGAAACAATTGTTTCGTTGGAACATCGTCGAAAAGTCTTTTGCCTATCTCTGTTTTATCGCTACTTCTTTAAACAATGTTCTAGTGAAATAGCGAGTTGCATTCCCCCACTAAAAAAATTTCACCGTAATACTCGCGTCGCTGGGAATACGCATCGGTATACCCTTGAGCAAAATTTCGGACGTACAGTTAAGTAGAGAGATTCTTTCTTTTGCCGAACGACACGAATGTGGAATTCCTTAACCGACTCTGTTTTTCCTCCCTATTTCAATGCCCAGACATTTAAGACGAATGTACATCGGTTTCTCCTACTAAATCCTCCTACTGTTTCCTAAATGCTCGCACTGTGAAACCAACATTTAAAGGGTAGTCATAATCCCTTGAGTGCGTGTTAACTATAAAAAAAAAAGAGACAGCACAAGATTTTTTAGTTTTTCATTTCATTCGTATAAAAATCTCAATCAGTTTGTTATTAAGAAAGTCGATAATAAAAAAAAAAATATTCTTGTTAAGGCTCGTTTCACACACATTCGGTTTCATTCGGTTCGGTCTCTATTCGGTTTGTATTCGGCTGTGCGTGATATGTGTGAAACGATAAAACGGCATAAATAAAAACCTAATAGAAACCGTAGAGCACCGTTTTATCGTTTCACACATATCAGGCACAGCCGAATACAAACCGAATAGAGACCGAACCGAATGAAACCGAATGTGTGTGATACAAGTCTAAGGTACGTACTTTACCTACTGTTAGAAGGTTCCTGCTTAAATTTAATTTGTTTTCTTATTTATATAAGGCTTACATTTTTTGAGAAATAAATTATTTTGTTCACATTTGTATGTATTGTGGTCCTTTTATCATTTATGAGCAAATTTCTATTAGTATCGACTGGTTTCTATTCAAAGACTGCTTGGTTCTAATTCTTAAGACCTTAAGGTGAGTTCGTAAACGCAGAAATCTGTGGCAGATCAGCCGCATACCTGTTTAGCTTCTGCACACGATAAACAGATATAAGGTATGCTCAATGCGTTTTGACAGATGTGGCGTGACGTTATCGTCATCTGGTTCGGATTTAAGATAGAAGAAAAGAATACCATTTCATTGGATTGTTTTTATAATTTTTCTATTTTTCCAGTTAATTTCACCTAAAAATAATTTATTTAAATGCTTAATTGCAAAATACAATCTACACTTAAAAAATATCTTTTTGCACTTAGTCTAGAGATGCATAGCTTCGGCATTTTTAAATGGTTTTCCAGGAACTTCCCTTCTGTATATATGTACATGTTCCTTATTGTTTTAATAATATTGTTTTCTAACCCCGATATTATTAAACGGAACTAGCGGCGAGTTATCATTAACTCGTGATGGATTAGGAGTTAGATATCTGCCACTTACGAGCTAGCTAAACCAACAACGAAGGTGGTTTAGTGAAGGGTTAAATAAGAAAAGTAAATATACGTTTTAATTCACCAATTATCTCTTAATACATGCTTACAGGAGAGCTTGAAAGTAACAGGTGAGTTAAGCGCTGTTTTTATTAATAAGGCTGTAAAAGTCTAACTTTTTAAGGAATGTATCACTTGGTTTCTAAGTCCGCCTTCCAACTTTTCATCCACCAACTAAATCTGCAGGATGTATAAGGGTCGATAGAACTGATTCTTTCTTTTAAACTCTATAAAAGTATATCATTAATAAATTATATAATTTGTGTCACCTTTTATCGTTAAAGATATTATGTAACTTTTAGTGGGCTGTAGGTCAATAATTACAAATGTTCTTATTTAATGTGCAACGTTTCGAGCATGTTTATGCTCTTTATCAGGCAAACAATATTCAGAAATTTAAGTAAAGAAAAGAAAATCACTCATTATACACAATAATCTGAAGCAACAAAATTGGTGGACTGGAAAGAAACCTCCATTTCTCTGCACCATCATCATCATAAAGTATAGGTGATGGTGCAGAGAAATGGACGTTTCTTTCCTGTTCACCAATTTCCTGAATATTGTTTTTCTGATGAATTAAGCGTCTTTCAAGAAATAGTGATATGTATTTTAATTTTTGTTCACTGTTTTTTTTTTCTGTCCGGTGTATTATTACACCCCAAAACAGCCCACACAACCATTTTCAAATTTTAAAATTTACTTTTTAAACCGAAAAAACAAATAAAATAACGATAACCAGTTGAAAATTTCCAATTAACAACCTCGCTTGTCAAACTCGCAGATGATGATGACGTCACAACATAAGCAAGATAGCGAATTTGGTGTATCTAATGAGCATACCTTATTTCTGTTTATCGTGGCTTCTGCATATCTATTTTATTTTTCTTCTGCCCGCAGAAAGCAAGCAGGCGGCAGTATTTAAATAAATTTGTGTACGAAATAAAAAACTCTTTTGCCCGTTGCTATAAAATCTTTTTTTGTACAAAGCTTATGATGAGTTCCCAGAATATCTTTAGTTCAAGTAGCTCTGATGAAATGTCTCAGAATTCTCAGAATTTGATGAAATTAATAATGAAATTGAAATAAGAGGTAACTATAAGAAAATGTTTGATATTGGGAAAAAGCTTTTAAACAAGCTTTTAGATGCTCTCAGAGGAGCCAGGCCTGCGAGGGGCAAATACACAATTCAAACTTAGACAAAAAACAGCTTCTGATTGGATATTATGAAGACGAATGACGATTTCTGAAGCTGCCCATAACAACAAAATAAATATAAATACTGCTAAAAGTATAATAAGAAAACACAGAAAAGATGGTGAACTGGAAGAAGATCGTCGTGGTGGACAAAAAGCCGAAAAAAATAACACCTGAAGTCTACTATTGAAGAATATGAGGAAAGAAATCCGGAAATAACCACATTCATAAAAAATTACAAATAGGAAAAGACACCGTGGTATCACTTACCTGTAGATATAAGAAATGGTCTTCGTCAGCTGAAAATTAATTTGAAGCTAGCTCCAATAGAAATACGAGTAGAAGAACTCTCCTCGTTCAATAGAATTGCGAAAAGTATACGCACGGAATTGGCTTCTGGGAACAGAGATAACATGATTTTTATTGATGAGTGTGGATTTAATTTACATCTCAAGCCCGTTCAAAAAGAGGTACTCGGGCCAGAGTTATTGTGCCTGCTGTACGTGGAAGAAATATTACACTCATCAGCAATCAGTAATTTAGGAGTACTTCATTTTAAAATTTTGACAAACTCAACGTGTAATTCCAACAATTTTTGTTCATTTCTGCAAGAACTTTCTGAAAAAGGTTAACGATGTTATTTTGATTACGGATAATGCCAGCATCTATAAAACCCTAGAAGCACGGGATTTGTTATCTGCTACAAACTAGTAACTGCAGTTTGAAATGTTTGCCTCCCTACTCTCCACTGCTTATAACCCTATTGAAAAATCATTTTCAAAAATGAAGGCACACGCACGACAGGTCTTAAGTGATTTTAGCAGAGACCACAACTTGGTTGCAGTTATAGAAAAAAGTTTACACCAAATCAGCAGAATCGATTGCACCACCTATGTAATGGACATGTTTCTTCTGATAAAAAGGCAGCCAACGGTCAGATTATTTTTTAAAAATGAAAACCTTTTGTTTTAACACATTGTTTAATGTTTGTTGTTATTTTTGTATTATTAACTAAAATAAATTTGTGTTTTCGTTAATAATTTAAGAAATGGTTTAAATATAATTTACTCTTTGGTTAAATAGATTTGCGATTCGGTTAAATCTATTTGCGTTTGGGTCAAACCTAATTGCGTTTAGGTCAAACCCATTTGCTTATAGTTTAATTAAATGTGCGAATTCTTTATGTATTTCGAAGCCATTTCATTTACCTATACATATATATATACACCCGTATTTATGAAGAAAAAATAGTTATTTTATCTCCCGTGTTTAGGAAAACTACATCATGGAATACGAATTTTCTGGGCTCAAACTAAAGGCAATTGCTAACTGCTCCATTAGAGTCTGGGATATTCTTATTCCATGGTGTAGTTTTCCTAAACACGGGAGCTAAAATAACTATTTCTTCTTTATCAATAAGGGTGATAATATTGTATATATGTACATTAGGATGGTCCTTATAAAGGTCATTGTCTTATTTTGAACGATGCACCCCCCTAATTTGTTCTAAATAAATAAAAAAAATCCTGTAAAATTTTAGTTCATTATATTAACGTTAACACGGCCCCCAAGACGCCTGAAGTTTTATATGGGAAATCCCATGTATTTTTGTAAATCCAAAATTGAATTTTGGAACACATGTTGTCCCTTTTCTGATATTTATAAAAATGTATCAGAAAAAAATTTACAACAGTTATTTCCCTAGTTATAGCCATATAATCAAAAATATCTTGTTTATTTAATTTTGAATTTTAATAAATGTTGTAAATTGTTTTTTAAACATGACAAAAGTTAGTACATGTGTGCAAAAATTCAATTTTCTTTATCAATCATTACTCAAGTTATGAATTTTTAAAGTTGGATGTACAAAAAATACACGGGATTTCCCATATAAAACTTCAGTCATCTTGTGGCCAGGTTAACGTTAATTAAATGAGCTAAAATTTTATAGGAATTTTTTATTTATTATTTAGAATAAATGAGGGGGGCGCGACAATGACATTAATAAGGACCACCCTAATGTTACTTTTTTTCATTTTTTCATTTTTTTCAGCAGAATGTTTTTTTTCCGGAGCAAACTGTCCAAGGCGGATTTTTCTACACACTTTGATGTACAAACGTAATTTTTTTTGCAGGCCTGCTAAAGTCAGATTTCAATTTTTGTTTACGAACACAAACTTCGCAGATATAAGTGAGTCAGACGATTACGAACTCGCTCTTATTTATTATCAAAATGTACCTACATACATATATAGTTATTTAAAACATTTTAATTTTTAATCAAATAATATTCGTTTTTAAAATATTGGTACGGAATGTTCACACTTTCCAGAGGCGACTGAATACAAATTTAATCAAAATTTAGATAAGCCGTTTGAGGGAAATAAAAAAAAAAAACAGGTCTATGGAATGTATAGCGTTAAAAACAGTTTGTTAGGAAAATAAAATGCAAGGCTGGATCGCATTTCAGACATAAAATAGTATAAAAGTAGCACAAAAACTTAACAAAAAAGACGTCAAAACCCTGTTTCCGTTCTGTTTGAGTCAATTTCAATGCAGTTTAATTAAAATTACTTTATTCATTTCAGACACGAAGTTTATTCAAAATCTGTATTAACCCCCAAAACCAATGATCAAAACGCAATGCGTAAACATTTCCTCTCCGAATTTAAATCATACATTTTTCACACTTCTATATGGAATTTCTAAATGGAATTTTAACAATCTCATTGCGTAGCACAACCACGTTTATGAATTATTATTATTTTAATGATTCAAAAATGACCTATAAACTGTAGACTAAAATGTATATAAGTGTGTCCTTTTTACATTCACTTGTTCCAGGATTTATTCATCATTTATGAATCATTTTAATGATTGAAAAACATCGTTACGCTACCCAATGATATTGTTCAAATTCGATTCAGAAATGACTTCAGATTCGAAAGTTTTGTTCGTTTATGTGAACTATTTATGATTTAATTCTGAAGCAAAATGTTTGCTGGGAATTCTAGATACGAACTGAACAGCAAAAGTGTACAAACTGGCAGAATCGAAAGCAGGGATGGGAAAAAACCAGTAGATTCATTTTTATTAATTGTTCCTATTTCCGTGACCTGTTTAAATTATTATAATTTTGTTCCTAAGTGTCTTTTATTTTTGTTAAATTTCCTAGTTCACTTGCGACATTTCAGACGTGTTAACGTTCTTCTTCAGGCAATTGATAGTTAAATTAAAATATAAATTAAAAAAAATTTATTATTTTTGATATTAAGTTTGTTTTAATTCAGAATTTCAAGAATATTCTCATTTTGTAAAAAAAACAGTTTTTTTCGATTTTTTACAAAAAAATTATATTTTTGAATAAAAAGTTTAAAGTACCAAAAATAGAGTTGATCTTTCACTAAATCACATTTTTAGTAAGAATTTTTTTAAGATTTTGCAAACATTTTAACACAGAATTTTAGATTACCAATTTCTACCTTAAATTCATGTATCATTTATTATGAACTAATAAGTATTTATAAATTTTGAAGCCTCTAAATTTGCCTCGATGTAGATCTTTCGTGAATTTCCTTACTAAATTGGTCGGCCTTTTTTTCCCGTTAGATTTACAAATATAAAATAACCCACATATTTGTAGAAAAGTAATACACGTATAATTGTGTTTCATTAGTTTTTTGAAATTCAAAAAATATTCATCAAGTTTTGAATTTAATATATTTAATCTATAGCTGAATTTTGAGATCTTAACTTTTAATATCGACCGAGTAGAAATGAAGTTATGAATTTTTATATTAAAAAAATCGAATAAAAAATAATTAAATATAACGGTGCTTTGCACTGGTTGACGATTGTTGACAAAGCAGAGCTTTTCTATGGATTTGAGCCGATTTGTTATGAAAAAATTAATTATACGCTTATATAGGAGGTAGATTAAAAAATGAAGTAACAAATTAATAGTTATTCTATTGAGATTAAATATAAGAAAAAACTAAATCAATCCATGCACACACTAACATGTTATTAAGTAATATGTGTTAACAATATTATATTGTTAATTTCTCAGCTCAGCGGTACAGTAGGAATATAGAACATACAATAGCTATAATTCATTAGTACTTTGCCTTTCATTTCTACTCGGTCGATATTAAAAGTTAAGATCTCAAAATTCAGCTATAGATTAAATATATTAAATTCAAAACTTGATGAATATTTTTTGAATTTCAAAAAACTAATGAAACACAATTATACGTGTATTACTTTTCTACAAATATGTGGGTTATTTTATATTTGTAAATCTAACGGGAAAAAAAGGCCGACCAATTTAGTAAGGAAATTCACGAAAAATCTACATCGAGGCAAATTTAGAGGCTTCAAAATTTATAAATACTTATTAGTTCATAATAAATGATACATGAATTTAAGGTAGAAATTGGTAATCTAAAATTCTGTGTTAAAAATTTTTGCAAAATCTTAAAAAAATTCATACTAAAAATGTGATTTAGTGAAAGATCAACTCTATTTTTGGTACTTTAAACTTTTTATTCAAAAATATAATTTTTTTGTAAAAAATCGAAAAAAACTGTTTTTTTACAAAATGAAAAAATTAATGTAATTTTTTTCTCGAATATATTTATTTTTTTTTAAACATCAAAAATATAATTTTCTTTTGTAATATTTTTTACCAAAAAAAAGATACCTATTTATTGAAAAAAATTGAGTTGTTGCTTACCAAATGTTGTTTTCAAAACGCATCTACCTATTATAGGTATGTATATTGTATATGTACCTATTTACCTACCTCCTACTTTCAATTGAAAACAATTTTGTTTCTTTTTTTGATCTAACTAGGTACTAGGTAAGCTTAGGTACTGATATCTACCTAAAAAGTTTCTTTTCTTTTAAGTTTCAAATACCTGAGTTCATTTTTCAATTCAAAAAAGGGTACCTACGTACATATATATTTTGTCTTCAAAAAAGTTATGACCTACATTTACATACCCAGGTGCCTACCTATACCTACCTATGTACTTATTGTTTGTTTGTGCGATCCAGTCGTGCCCATTTTTTTTTTGTTTTGAATTTAATAAAGCTAATATAAATTTGACGGGTCATTTATACTCCCTTTAAGTATGAAATTTTTCATCCCTCCTCAAAAATTTGTAAACACAATTTAGCCACATTTTAGAGCTATGTTTTAAGATCTAAGACCTCTGCGACTTTTTATTAAAAAGATATTGATGCAAAACATAAAATTTTTTTTTTCATAATGTTTACCCTTATATAAATCTGTTCAATTGATAGAAATACAAATATAGTTATACCTATAACATATTAAAATTTAAGATTTTTCCAACTACCCATTAAAAATATAAAAATCAGAAACTTTGAAAAATTGAAAAATTGACCAACAAAAATCATTTTCGACACGAAAAAAAATCCTATCGAAAATTCCTTAAACATGAATAATTGCTTTATTCATCTTCTATAAAAATATGGAAAAATAAAAAAAATAAAAAATCTACACCCATGCAACTACTAAGCACTTTTCGAATTGACTATTTTTGAATTTTCATCATTAAAACATTTAAAACTCGTTTTGCCGTCGGTAGTTGGCATTGGGGATATGGTTTTGCCGTCGGCAAAACGTATATGAGTTTTTTTTTGTTTTGTTGATCTTTTTTTGATCTTGTTGCATGTTGCGTTGCAACACTATTAAATTTAAGAATTAAAAAAAAATCCTTTTTTAGTTTACTCCTACATAAAATTATAAATTTTAGTATATAATTTTAATACTTATAAATTAGGCAGTAGCGTCATTGGGAAAAGTAATTGTTATTTATAAGTAGTTGCTATACATGTATGTATATAATGGGTACCTATATAATATCAATTGATATTTTTACCTTCCCTTTGGAAGTTATTGTAATTGGTGCGATTTGTTGAACTATTTAAAATACTTAACAAATGTTTTTTAACTCACATATTTTGAAAAAAAAACATTATATCGATTTCAAAAATGTATACCTATACCATCTAAGTGTTGTGTAATTTTGAGATTTTTAAAACCACCCTCTAAAAAGCTAAAAATCAAAATGTTTTAATTCGAAAAATGTTTAACATCAGAATCGAAATTTTGCATATGATTCCTATAATTTTTAAGCTATTTACAAACAAATTTTACTATTATAAATATAGCTAAAGTACAAAATATAGGCAATGTAACATTTTGCCCTGTATCTCTATATCTATACCTACCTTTATACTGATTATCCAAAAACCCAAAGTTATTACACTATATAATATATAATTATGTAATATAGGTATACTCTACCACCCACCACTTAGGTAAATATGTATGTATGTATGTATATGGTTTTCGAGTGCACCAATGGGAAGTTGCTAGTGTGTGTCGACCCCAGACTCATTTTTCAAAAATATTTTGTTTTACCCAAAAAAAAAGCTTTTTATTGAAAAAAAATTGAGTTTGTTAAATTGAGTTTCAAAATGTTTCTAGGTACCTACCTATGCATAGGACCTATTTACGTAGGTAACTACTTACCTTCAATTGAAAATAATTTAGTTTATTTTTTTAATACATACCTACCTACCTTACGACCTTACCTATTTTAATTGATAATACCTATGTAGGTACATACATTAAAATAACCTTACCTACCTACCTACTTAGGTATATCAAGTTTTAATTTACCTACCTACATACCTCAATTCAAAATATTTAGGTACATGTGTACCTACCATACCTACCTATTTTCATACTTTTTTTGCAAAACAAATTAATTTCTTTAAATACCTACCTAGTATATCTACCTACTAATTTATAAAAATGTACATACATACCTACCTACATGATACATATGGTACCAATTTGCCAATATAGTAACCTAGCAAAATCGTGCAAAAAACCATATACCCATAGCCATCAAAAGAAAGCAACAAAAACTCATTGAAAAAAACTGGAAGAACATAACAGAAGAATAAGCTCATAGAAACATATGTTTTCATTTTCTCATTTTCTTCCCCTTATTCTCGTTGTTGACTGACAAAAACATCTGACTCCCTTAGTACCATTATAGTTGTACGAATTTAATCAATGTTCTCCTCTCCCTCTTACTAATTGTTTTTATTTTTCCTTGCATCGTTATCCCCAGGTCTCTATTGTGCATTTAAGCGATTTTAACGCCAATTTCGGCACATTTCGTGAGTACTATTAGTACTACAAAATTTCAACCATGATAGTACTATAAGAGTATATATACAATGCTAGAAGTAAAAAAGAATACCTACATATGTTTTGTAAATTTTCTTACTATCCTTTTTATATAGGTACATCAGATGTACTTATCTGATACAAACAAATGTTAGTGCCTAGCAAATTTTAATTTTTTTTTTTTTTTCATTCATAGGTACCAAAGATATAAAATCAAAATGACACAATGACATTTATAAGGATCGCTCTAATGTATGGGTATATGTACGTAAGTATGTATATGTACGTATACATACACAACTTAAGAATGAAACCTGTTATATACGCCACATCGCGTCAGTCGTTTGTGTACACAAGAAAAACATCGACAAACAATTTAAGGGTACAATTTTCGGACCAGTCTTTTGGCAATTTAGTGAAACGATAAGTTATGCTAGGTTTCCGCTTACCATTTACCAACTGACGAAAGACCTGTTTTTGCGTCTTTGAACAAAATGACAAGTGGAAATACCCTAAAATTTCTTTGCTGAACTGGCAAACTCTGTTTGTCAATGAAAGACAACGAATTTCAAAGACAAGTGGAAATAACTGAATTGACAATTTTGATAAAATTTGATTATAGATTCACTTATTGCAGCCACAAATGTACCAATATCTTTCGGGGAGATGTCAACAGCAATGAAAATCATCCGTTTTTCAATTTATAAGAACGTATTTTTAACTCATTATAGATTGAGAAAAGACGAATTCATCCGGTGCATTGGAAGGATATGTAAGTGGAAATTAAAAAAAATACCAAATCGGATGTTTTCTTATACGATTTGAAATGAATGAAAACATACGTAAATATGTACATAATATGTACATTACAGGAATTTTTTAAAAATAATTTAGAACAAACTAGGAGGGGTGCGTCATTCAAAATAAGACAATGACATTTATAAGGAACACCATAATGTACATATTTATGTATGTACGTACATGTTAACAAATTAACCATCTTAATAACATTTTCTGGTCGTTGACCGGAGAACAACGCAATCCAATTCTGACTTCTCCCGTTCTAGGCAAGCTGTTAGCTTTTAAGAGCTTATTGTTCTCATTCGCCTTCTAAGCCCTCATTTCCTGTTTCCTGCTTTCTCATCTGAAGCTATTTTTCACAACTATCCCAGGGATATTTTTCAAACTGGAAGTTGATCAACTTAAGATTTTTAACTGGGGAGTTGAGAAAGCGATTCAGCTCTCGAGTTGAGGCAAACTCTTTGGTTGGTCAACTTGAGAGTTTGCCTCAAGTTGAGAAATAGTGAACAAAATGGCTCTTACATAGAGCCAATTTATTCACTATTGCTCAACTTGCTGAAAACTCTAAAGTTGCCCAAGTTACAAGTTGACTTCAAATCCGTAGTTGAACTAAAAGTTGAAAAATGCTCCAGAGTTAAAATTCAAAAGTTGACCAACCTGTGGCCTAATTAGGGAATACGAAGCGAATCGTTTTCAATTCGATATATCCTTTCGACTCGCTTCGTATTGATAATTTATCGAATTCGAAACGAGTCTTAAATTATACTTCCAAGATTTCCAGATAATTGACAGCTGGTTCCCAGGAAATATTTTTTTATTGCAGCCATGCATTGTGAGATTTCAACTTGTTTTGTTGTCTTTAGATTTGAAATTAAATATATAAATGCAAAATTAAATTCGAAATAGTGTATTTTAATACTTTGCATAGAACGCCAAGTTAAGGAAATATAAAAATCCTCGAATCTGTGAGTTAAAAGAAAATTCTTGCAAAGTTCTTCTTCACCGCTTTAACTTTCTAGTCTTATTTTGTTTATTTGGTTGATAAATTCATTCACTTATAAGTTCTTTGGGCTTTCTTCTATTTTACAAAAAAAAAAAACATTGATGCATTTTGTGTAGGAGGCCCGTGACTATGTAAAACTTCAGTGATATTTTCCCAAAGTTGCGATGTGTGGGCGCATTGAGTGCTCCTTTGGCTGTCCGTCGAAAATCGTTGCTTGTTTGTGTGTCGCTGACTTTGGTTCCTGCAAGTTTATCTAGAAAAATATTATTGTTTATTTCTTTACTTTGTTTTTATAAACAAAAAAATAGTAAAACTCGCATTTTTGTTTATTTTAATGAAAACAACAAAATACCACTTTCGACCGTGTCAATACACCAATCCGCCAGAAAAAACCTATCGGAAATTAACGCGTTAAAAATTGAAATGTCTTTTCGCATTCGCTTTCGATTTCAAAAATAAGGCGAATGTAAAACGACAGCGACGAAAGCGAAAGCAGTAATACCAAATCTCATTTTCGCCACCTAAAACTATTCGCTTCGTATTCTCTAATCAGGCCACTGCAGTTTCAAAAATATCCTTGGGATATTTGTGACACATGACGTACAAGACGTCATTTTCAACTTTTGTTTTGCATTAGAATAATTTTGCATTTTGATTAATTTTTCCGAATAATTGCAATGGATTTTTCATTCCATGTGAAGCGCGGAATCAAAAGAATACCAAGCAAAATATTACAAAATGGATTAGGCACAACTTTTATTTTTAAAGCAAATATATATATAGCAATAAGAGGTGAGTTTTCACACACTATAATTTGTTCCTACTATTTCGTTTTCCTAATATGAAATTATGAAGGAAGAACCACAAATTTTCACAGAGAAGAATAATGCAAGGTCAAACAGGAAAAACCAAACAAAGGTCAACAACTCCATCAAACGTAAGAACTGTTATTGGTTAATGGAATCATTAATGGATCCATGTTCATGAGTATGTTTTTACACTTGTCCGGCGAAATCGTCGCTCACTATTTGAACATCACACGACCAGCAAATCATTCCGTATATAACATGGAAAACAATGCCGAAGGGATCTGTTTATTGAAATTGTACTCCTGTTCTAGTTTTTTGGTGGGGAAAAGGCACCATTTTTATAAACAAATTTCAATTAGAAAAACATATATGAAACCAAAAAAAAAAAACTCATGCGGTCCCCATCTTAGTACTAACTCACCCGACAATGCTTGATTTCGGTGATCGGCCGAGAACTGAATAGCATGAATGAATGGACAAAAATGAAGAAAAATCCCAAGTTTGCTCGCTAACTTCTACTATTTCGGGGAGTTGAGAAAATCCAAAGTTGATAAACTCTGGAGTAGAATATCAAAAGATGAAAACGTCAACTTAGAGTGAATAAAAACTATTTCTCAAGTTGACTGTAAAAATCCCAAAGTTATATTCAACTTTGAGTGAATAAATAAGGCCTAAGTTGGTCAACTTGAGAGTTTGCCTCAAGTTGAGAAATAGTGAACAAAATGGCTCTTAGTACTCTTTAGTCACGCACCAATTTTTAATGTTGTCAAATATATTATACCTATACAAAGAGAAATATGTATTTTTATGTTTGTTTTTGACTCAAATTCATACAGTATGACCGCTTTCACACAAGGAAACTGAGTTGCCAGAAACAAGCTAATTTGTAGGAGAGAAGGTGTGAGGGAAGATTTGTTCCTTCCCTTTACGCCCTTCTCGCCGACAAACTAAAAATTGCTGGCAACACAGTAACAGTTTCCTTGTTTAAAAGGGGACTATGTACTATTAAGCGACGAACAACTGTTGAAGGAAGGGTAAACGAATATGTGCGACAAACGCACGCATTCCAAATTCGATGGTGAAGCTGCCAACCAGTGTTGCCGTTACTTGTAATGAAAAGTTGCTAGATTTGAAATTTTGAATACAAAAAGCCGATGAAAGTCCATAAACAAGAACAAACATTTTCAAACATATTTATTTTTGTTGCAGCACCTTTGGCGACACGAATGTTTGGTCTCGGGGCTACATATTTGTCGAAATATGTTTAATAATTTATTTAAGTATAAGTTACATTTTCAAAATTTTGTGTACAGGTTTAGATTTGGGTGTTTTCAAAAACTAAGTCCACTTGAAAGTTCCATATATGTATACATCATAGCTAGCCCTATACTCTGTTCAAACAAAAATCGTCAGTACAGGTCTTATAGGCGAGCTTTTTTCAAAATATTGGTGCCTTTGTAATGTATAATCTCACCATAGTGAATTGAGAAAAATGCCACTGAAAGAGATTCAACCCACTGACCCCCGTACATGAATTGTTGTTGTAATTCCCTGCAAAATTTCGCACACTCCACCATGACCGTACTCCTTGCATGCCCAAAGCATAGCATACTGAACAGTGTATAGTTATTTATTTTTAAAGCATCATTTTTATTTATCGCAAATTATATGAATTTTATATCATTTTAAAATATAATCGTTTTAAACAACAAAACATTTTTTTCGTCAATGAACTGTGAATCATTGACTTGACATTAATATAAAACATTCGATGCTAAAACTGCACTCGTTAGTCTTGCTTTCGAATGTGGCAATTTTTCTTATGTATGTCGAAAATGTTCAAGTAATTAAAAAAAGCATATATGTATATGTATATATGTTACCTTACCTATCTACTTCAAAACGGTACACATTTCAAATAAAAAAAGCGTTGGGTTAAATAAGATGGACGCAACAGGAACAGATTTTGTTTCAATTATAATAATGATTCTTTTGACCGAAACAGCCGACGGAAAACATTTTTCTCTAAACATAGGCCGTAGTTTACTATCAGAAATGATCCATATATACAGATTATCAGAAACATGCATTACAATAGCAATACGGCAACATGTTTTATGATCTAAAAATGAGTTCTTACTCTGACAGGTAGGAGGCTCTCTTATCATAACCGAGACATAAGTGTGATAATAAGTTCCCACTAACCCCGAAACTGTGCAATTTCGAGAACTTAATTTAAAAATTACCCAAGGTGCCCAGCCCACACTACAAGTGAAACAATTATTTTGCGGCTGCCGTAATTTTGTTTGTGTTTCTCCCAAGCAATAAAACATATTTTATGGTTGTAAACTCAAGCTTTGATTCTGATATTGTGCGAAACGTTTATTTAAATTGGCTAACAAGAATGAAATACAAACAAAAATGGCAAAACTAAATAATTTTCTAAACCAAAGGTAAACATAAGATGACAGCAAATATTTGTTCGTATAGATTTTCTAGATCAGTTTGTCCATTTTATCGAAATATTGGTATAAACTGGTACAAATTGCAATTTCGTAGACAATTTCATTGTCAAAATTCTGATTTTCAAAATTCTTCTTTACAAAATTCCGCTTTTCAAAATTCTGTTTAACAAAAATTCTGTTTAACAAAATTTTGGGAATAATAACTTTTTTTTAATATTCGCCGAATTTTATATGTGGACATGTCATTTATATCAGGTTTAAGACCGGTTTCACACAAGTTGCCAGAAACTAGCTAGTTTGTAGACGGGAAGGGTTTGAGGGGAGATTTGTTTCCTTCTCCTTACGCCCTTCTCTCCTACAAACTCCCAGTTGGCGGCAACTCAGTTTTCTTGTGTGAAAGCGGTCTAACGACATGCCTTCGGTCCGGCAGCGATATCGCTGAGCTAACACCACTAAAATGCACTTTCAAAATGCAACAACAAAAATAACCCCTCCCAGAGAGCTTTTATTCGACTCCAAATTTACATCACTATAAGGCCTTGCACCTATACTAACTAGAATCTGGCAGCGATAAACGGACCTTAATCCACTAAAATGCATTTTGAAAGTGTATTTTATTGGTGTTTGGTCCGCTCTATTTAAATTAAATGGGGCGACTTTCCATTAAGGGCGCACGGCTAGAATTTTGATTTTTTTTTTACAGTGAGCTAGGGGTCTCTATAGAACAGCTTTAAAATATTACGGTGAGGAAAACCCCCTAAATATGATTAAAAAATGTTTAAATTTTTCGATTTTGGCACTTTTTTTTTCACTACTCAAGTTTCCCTTAAGATAGCACAAATTTTCACAGGCGAATACTTTTTTTTGGGTAGATTAAATAATTTAATTCAATAATTTAAATATCAATAAACTTTTATTTCAGTTTTTAATAAACATTTAAAGTTATAAAATTGATGACATCTGAGGCCACTAAATAAAAAAAATCCCACAATTATTTTGACAGTTCTACTATTCAACAACTTTCCTATGATAAGTGTTGAATGGCGTGTGGGATTTTTTGTTGGGAAGTTTTTTGCGAATTAGGATTTTTTTTTCGATAAAAAGTGGGTTTGGGTGGCCCGCTTCGCGGGATTAGAGATTTTAACTACCTTTTCGGGTCCTCAGTCCCGCTCACGCGACTCCGTCGCTCCGCTTAGGGTATGCTCAGTCGTCTGGCAGGCGCCTATGTTGTCAGTTGATCTATTATCAAAGTTTTTTGTAGTAAACAATACCTTGGGTGGCTCCCAAAAAAATCCCAAAAAAAACCACATATCCCAACACTTACCATAGCACAGTAACATACTCTTACTTGTGTGATGGCAGAGCACAGTACACATACTACACATGTATATACCCTGATGGTAAAGAACAGTCAAAAGAAAAAAAAAACAGTGCTTCGTGGTCGTCAATTGCATACATTTTGTATGAAAAATTGAAACTTTAAAAATTAATTAAAAATATAAATAAAAGTTTCCTCACTTTAAAATTGTGATATTTATTACCTTTAGTCATAAATCTATTAAATAAATGTATTCGCGTGTTAAAATTCGTGCGCCCTTAAAGGAAAGTTTAGCCAATTAAATAATAAATCATTAAAAGGCGCGTTTTGTCTTATAGCACTGGACGAAAATGGACGTTGATACATACATAGATACCTTCATAAGGTAAACTTTAGATTGTTTAATTTTTTTTTGTAATTTTAAATATTAAGATATTTAGTTTAAATTATTTTGCAAAAAATTAATTTATATTGTTTTCTTCGTGGCAACGCTCATCATAACTCATAAATTAAATTTATATATCGCAAAGTTAAGAGCAAAGTACGAAGAACCCAATACATCTCTTGTTTTGTTTTCGTATATATCTGTGTAGGTAGGTACCTATCGCCAGATATATTTTTTTTATTATGGCAAAAAGATAAAAATGTATGAGGCATACATTTCTATTATTAGGTATACTTTTACGTTCCCTGTTTTGTATTAAACGACAGTTTTGTTCATACCTATTTTACTTATTTTATTAAACACACGAAATGTTTTTTGCAAACAAATAAAATGGTAACCTTTCGAAAAATGTCCAGTCTGAAGAGATCGGCACATGAATTGAGGTACGTTGTACGTAGTTTTAAGTTAAGCCAGCATTGGCTTATTTGTTTTATAAATCAGGGACAACAGTGATCAGCGATATAGACTTAGACTTCAGAGAAATGTTCACTTTATTAACTTTTTTGTGTTCTATTGAAAGCACAAACATTACATACCTACACGCATGGTAGGTTCTATGGATTGTATAGGTATGTTATATTAACTTCACTTTCACTATTCTAACGACAATAACACTAGCTATTTTAGAATATAATTCTGGCCTTTTAGAGGTCAGGTGTAGATACTATTTATACTATCAACATACGACCTACTTCCACTATTATGTTCCTCATTCATACACATTTTTAGCCACTTTCAACTATAAAATCAATAAAATTTTAAGATTAATATTTTTGCAACGTTTTGTGTTTACCTTAAGACCCGCGATAAAAATTCGCAACGAACCGAACCGCAGAAACGCGTATCGAAATTGAAATCAATTTTTTTTTAGATCTTCAACTTTCAATTAATAATAAACACACACACCAGGCAAAACGCACACCAAAATTGCCTAATGCAAACAATTTTGGTAATCAAATGAATTTATTTTTCTCTTCGTCAGCCGAACAGAGCAGACCAGACGCAAATAAAAAGCAGAGAAGCAGAACACAAACAAATAAGCATTTTATGGATTTTTTTTTAAATGATCTCAAGTCTCAACTCAAAATGAATATATCAGCGAAATCAGGTTTGACAATGTTACCATGGGCAGTCGAGATGTAATTTGAAATTAAAAAAATTAAATAGTGGATTTTTTGTCTTTCAATCGTTATAGGGGTTTGTAAGGAGTGTTAAGTATGGTTTTCGACCACCTAGCTCTTTTGCGTTTGCCGCCATTTTGAATTTTTGTAAAATCGGGTTTTGCTAAATAACTCGTTTATTTTCAACTTTTTACTAAAAATGGCCTTAACAAAAGTTGTTTAAAATTTAATTATCTACAACTTTGGTGCAAACAATTTTTTGTCTAAGATTGATAGTTTTCGATATAATCCGGAAATTGTGATTGTGATGGGTTGTTTATAGGTTATCCGCAATAAATGATATTTTTGTATAAAAACAAAGGGATAAAATATGTTTTTTTTCAGTCATTAAGGTGACCCAAAAGGGGTCTAAATGAAAAACGTCGACTTTCTATATCTTAAACTTTGGCCGGAATCTTGAAGTTTGGTTTTACTTAAACAAATCATTCACGAACTAGCTTTTTGTGACTGCGTAATTACTTTTGATTATTATGATAAAAATTGCTAATTGTCGACTTCAGTCTGAAAATCAAATTATCCGAACTAAGACTAGAACTCTTTTCCACACCACCGCTCGTAGTAGCCCGTAGCGTAATGGTTACTGCGTTCGACTGTCACGCTGGAGGTCTGGGATCGCTTCCCAGCCTCGTCCACCTAAAAATAAAAAGTTTTTTTTCAGGGCTACTGCCTCTTGCGAGGAATTGACAAATCCTCCAAGAGTATCACTTATCACGAATAAGTGCTTCTCGTCTAGCCGTTCGGATTCGGCATAAAATTGTAGGTCCCTTCCATTCCTGTCGAAAGGCGCACACAGGAATGGTTGCGAGTTGTTAGTCAGTAGGCCCTGGTTCTTCATGAGCCGTTGTGCCACCCGATTTATTTTTTTTTACACCACCGCTCGGGTAGAGGTTCAGGCGCGTTTTTTTTTAAGGTGGTGTCCCCAGTAGGCGTAATCCACACATTATAATTGTTTTGTTTTTTGATTATTTTTAATTCTTTAAGTTTTCTTTTTTTGTTTTTGTTAAATAGTTATTGTGAACAGGGCTGTCGAAGTGAGTACTAAGGGAGTATTCGTACTCCCCAACCCTTCACTGTACTCCCGTACTCCCCTCACTGTGATTGTACTCCCCTTGAAAATTCCCAAAATGTTTGCAAAAACTCGTTATAATTGTTCTTATTAAAGCGCATTGAAAACTTTTATTGGTTTATTGTTTTTTTTTTTAACTTTACAGAAGTGTAAATTTTGAAAAAAGACGAAAAATAAAATCTCCATTTAGCATATTTATAGAAGAAAACAAATATTTCCTTAGTTCCTTCATGGTCGTCTTCGAAATGGAGAAAAATAAAACCCGCCACAGGAAGTTCCATTTTATAAGCAAAATCGCTTCTTCAGAGATCACATCACATGTTTGAAAAAATGTGTTAGATCCCAAAGTCTGAATTAAAAAAAAAAAAATACATTTTGTATTGTAAGTTAAGTCCGTAATGCCAATAACTTCGTTGTGGTTTAATCTACTATGTAAAAGTTATGTTAAGTTTTTTAACAATTTATAAGTTCTGTTCTTCTTTTCACCCTTAAATGATTGGTATTTTATTTATTTATTTATTTATTTATATAATAACAAATGTTTCTCTGTATAAATAAGAATTTACTTCTTTTAAGCTACATATACAGGAGTTAAGAAAAATAATAATGAGCAAGAATTTGAAACACAATAGCAATAATGAAAATTATAATTTAATTGCAATTAGATTATTATATAACTTTATATCATGGAGAAACTTCAATTACTTTGACGAGCTAAGAAAGAAAACAAAGACGATAAGAAACTCTTTCTGTGATCAATTTTCCGTTTAATATCAAGGGGTAAATTATTCCAAAGTCTAACGGCATGAACAAAAAACTGCCTGCGCGAGATTAAACATGTGTGTATGGGAGGTATTAAGACAAGACTCCGACTAGACCGCGGGAGCACTATTTTATTAAATAAGTAGGTTGGTTGCTGATGATGGATGAGCTTATAAAGAAAGACAAGCACCCTGTAGTTCAGAAAACTTTGGAGATCACACCCAAGAATTTGTTTTGTGAAAGCAGAGACGTGATCGTATCTTCTAAGATTAAAAACATATCTTGCAATCGCATTAACTGCAACACTTAGTTTTCTTAAAGATTCGGAGTCGGAATCAGCAAAAATTTCACAGCCATAGGTAACTACTGGCAGTAAAAGTGCTTTGACGAGCCGTAATTTAGTTTTGATTGGTATGAATGATAAAGTTATATTTTTAGCTAGTTTGTGAATTGCAAATCGTGTTAAATGTTATCCGATGATAGTTTTGGCACTAACGAGGTGAAATTTTGTTCGTTATTTAAATAAAATTTGCTCAAAGCCATCTTGCGTACTCCCCACACGCCTTAAATACTCCCCTCCAATCCTCTAGAATACTCCCCTCCGAAATTTTATAACTGCAGCCCTGATTGTGAATATGCCCAACATATTATGAATTACTTATGTTTGTTCTTTATCTATTTCCTTATCAACGCTCATCCTTTTTTTTGACATATTGTACCATTATATCATTTGCACATTTGTACATTTATACCATTTATAAGTTAGTCTCTAATAAACTACTGAACTAATAAGATCGTTTGCTTTTCAATTGTCGCTTATCAGTATTTAGTTTTTTATTTTGATTCTTTTTTTCCAGTCTGTAATTATTATTTTTTTTTTTTTTTTCGTTTAGAGTACAACGGGTGTTATAAGTTTATTACATAAGGGAGTTGTCATCATCACAAATATTATCATCGAGTAGATCTCGAATTTCCGTAATAATCTCACAAGTCTCTCCACTGCAGTTTTGGAACCGGACTTTCGACATCCACATTTAACGTAACGACTGGGAGAAGCTCATTTCGTCCGTTGGGGTCTACCACAAATATAGAAAACCAAAATCTGGAAAGACAAAATCTCGAAAGTCATAATCTATAATGTCAAAATCTCGTAAGGTAGTTTTTAAAAAATAATAACGGTACTTTAATTTAATTAGTTTCACAGACAGTTAAGATAATTAGTTCCACAGACAGTTAAGATATCGCCTTAAAAATCCAGCGGTGATGCGGAAAAGAATTCTAGTCCTAGTTCGGATGATTTGATTTTCAGACTGAAGTCGAATATTAGCAATTTTAATCAGAAGTAATTACTCATAAAGTCACAAAAAGCTAGTTCGTGAATGATTTGTTAAACAAAAACCAACTTGATTTAATTCAAGATGGCGGCCAAAGTTGAAAAGATAGGAAGTCGAATTTTTGTATTTATACTTCTTACCAAAATATCTTTTATTGCGGATAACCTATAAATAACCCATCACAATTTCCGGATTATATAGAAAACTACCAATCATAGACAAAAAATTGTGCGCACCAAAGTTGTAGATAATTAAATTTTAAACAACTTTTGTGAAGGGAATTTTTAGTAAAAAGTTGAAAATAAACGAGTTATTTAACAAAACCCGTTTTTACAAAACCATACCGAACACTCTTTACAACCCCCTCTAACGATTAAAAGAAAAAAATCCACTATTTAATTTTTTGAATTTCAGCACTTATTTTTGTTTAATTCGACTGGGCTATCACTGTACGAGTTCGAGTGCGATTTAAAGTAATCGATCGATGTTTTCGATTTCATCTATCTTAACTAATATATAAAAGGGGGTATTTAGGGGATCAACCATCAACCCCCTGCCCTTGAATATACAACTTTTAATGAATGGAAATAAATTCCACTTCATTTAAGTTCCCGCTATATGAAATATGTTGACTTCAATTGCAAAACTGTAAAGTCCCATCAATTGGCGTTTTTCTTTTTTAACTCTGAGCAGATCACGAAACTGTCAAACAAAAATTCTGTTTTTTTTTTAGCTCAGACATATCAGAGCTCAAAAAGTGCAAAAAGTCCATCTGAGCTAGCTCAGAGCTTAATCTATTAGCTCAGAATAAAATGACCGAGCAAATCGAGCGAAACGCTGAGCGAAGCCGACTTCATTTTTTGCAGTGATTTAACAGACGAAAGAAATACAAAAAATTAAAAATGGATTCCCAGGACAGTCGCCCGTCTAAATCAGGTAAACAAAAATGTATTTTAGCAACACACCTATGAAATGACAGTTCAGTGCTCAAATGTGTTTCATAAATAAGTCTGAGGGCTCTGATCATAATCTGCTCAGAGCTCTGCTCTGATCGCTCAGCCTCTGCTCAGAGGTTTATTTAGAGCCAAAAAAGAAAAACGCCAAATAATAGGCATAAGCTAGCATATGCGCGCATAAGTAAACGTGCGAATACAAGGAATATCAATGCGAGTGAACATAATGGAAACTAGCTGCCTTTCGTTCAATTTTTCTCAGTTTCGTTCACTTAACCGTGCATAACAAAGAGCGATCCCAGTCGCTCAGCGCATAAAGAAAATTTACAAAATGCAGCAAAAAACCCAAAGCCACAGCTGTTTCTGGAATCAATTCACGAGTTGTGCACGAGTATGTGTAGTTTTTGTTGTATCGTTGCCGCATTTTCATTTGTATTGTAAAATGCGGAACAAAACACAAAGCTGAAAATCAAATGTGGGAAGAAAGCGGAGAGGTATTTTTTTAATTTTTTCTTATGCGCGCATAAGTCCATTATGGCTATACGGGGTAGTTTTGCAAACACAAGCAAATTTTCGTTAGCTTTTTGACATTAACTTATGTTTGCTTATGCCTATTATAGGTGGGCCTTAACCCGCAGTTTCATAGTGGGAGTTTAAACTTAAGATCAGCTGAACCTTAAACTAAGTTAAAATTTTAACTCATCCGGTTTCACATTGAAATCTAATCTTCAGATCAGTTGAACTTCGTTTAACTAGATTTTATGAAAAAGAGTTGGAAGCATTGTACGTGTTTTCTTCGTTAAGTGACGTGTTGCAAACATTACGTAGCTTTCCTTCCTTGTCTATTATATCTCTTTCTGAAGCAAAGAACACGCAAAACAGCAACAATTATTTTGGGTTGTTGATTAATCTGTCGACATTTTTTTTTTAAGTGACACGAACAAAATAAAAAAAAATTGGAAAATAAACTAATAATTGTGCAAAAAAGAAGAGAAATAACTGTTTTTAACAGCAGACATGCTGATGGAGTTGGTTATGCAAAATAAATAAATAAATTCCATAATGTATTATTTATGCAGCGGTTCCAAACGTTGAACTTAGGTTTAAACGGAACAATTGAAATTGAACTCAGTTCAAGTTTAAAGCCTAGTACGGTGCTGATGCGAAACGAAAAATCCCATACAAAATTGACATGACGAAATCATAAGAAAAATTTCGTTGTGCTTTTCGTTTTGCAGTACGCTGTTCGACCAGCGAAATTGATGATTATACCAGATTTCTTTAGCAACTCTCAACTCTCTTTTCGCACAGAATAAATTGACCGGATCATTAATAGTGTGCGGAAAAATAACATTGGGGTTCGTTCGTGTTTTTATTTATTGTTTCTTTCATTTCAGCATGGCTTTGTTTGATATTCTTTGTTAAACTTTGTATTATTTATTTGCAATTTGTGAAACTCTCCATGAATATTTTTCCGTTGTGTCTTCGTGAGCATTTCGTTGTGTTGTTGGAGACCAGAGGAACTGTTCCTTTCGCATCAGCAGCGTACTAGGCTTTTTACACGAAACTGAATTAATTATTGAACTGAAGTTTAAACCAAAAGTGGAGTTTAAACTTCCACTGTGAAACTGGGGGTAAACGTTTTAAATCATAAAAATCTTTAAACTACTTCTACTTTATAGGCGGGCAAAATTAATTGAAATAAAACATGTGCAATTAAGTGCAACATAATAAACAAAATATGTATATATGTTGCCGTTAAAGTCCGGAATACGTTAATGCGGACATTAACTAGTTAATGTCAGCATTAACTGGTTCGATCAGTTAAAGTCGGGAATATTCTGTAAAATTACAGGATTCCGGACTTTAACTAATTAATGTCGACATTAACGTATGCTGGCTAGTTAAAGTTGACTTAACGTATGTATGCAGTCCCGTTAAAGTGCGGTATTAAGAGAGCCTGGCAGTTTCGTCAGTTTTCTTGGATTTTTTTTATTTCTCCATTGCAAACAAGGATGATTTAACTTTTTTAACAAAAATTAATCTATTTTTTAAATACAATGGTCGAATGTAATTCCTTTGTTCATTTAATATTTGGTGAAATTAAGTCTGAAGAAGAAGGTCTTAGTGAATGTACGTGTATGTAGTTTCAAGTAAATCCTGTTGGTTTTTTTTTTAAACAACTGTATCTGTATTTATTGATAACTAAGT
The DNA here is from genome assembly GCA_949320155.1 of Melangyna quadrimaculata. Classification (NCBI taxonomy): domain Eukaryota; kingdom Metazoa; phylum Arthropoda; class Insecta; order Diptera; family Syrphidae; genus Melangyna; species Melangyna quadrimaculata. Next base: position 206,892,654 of record OX439484.1, on the reverse strand, counting down.
TATTTTAAATAATTAAAAAATAAAATGAAGCTATTTTTTTTTTCTATAAAATTAGCTCAAATGTTTTATTAAAGCTGATATAAACTCAAGCACAAAAGTCGAAACACGATGATCTTTCACGGTAAATAAAATGAGACACGAAAAACTGACAAAACTGCCAGGCTCCCTTAATTCTGCACTTTAACGGGAGAGCGCATACATGCGTTAATGTCAACATTACCTAGTCAGCATACGTTAATGTCGACACTTACTAGTTAAAGTCCGGAATCTAGCTATTTACAGAACATTCCCGACATTAACTGATCGAACCAGTTAATGCTGACATTACCTAGTTAATGTCAGCATTAACTGAATTCCGGACTTTAGCGGTAACATATACAATACATACATAAGACTACTTCTTAATTGTTTGCTAGCTTTATTGGAACTGAACTCTGAATTTATTCTAACAATACAAAATAGTAAAATAGAGAATGTTAACAAAATACGGTAAATGCATAAAACTGTCTTATACTACGTTTTCATTAGAGCCGAAATGTTCTCATTATCTGATTTACTTTATTTTGTTTAAGCGTTTGAAAAAAATAATTAAAAATGCTCTGTGTTACTGAAAAATTTGTTGTTGTCAAATTTTGATAATTTGATAATACTTTTATACAAAGTTTTCCACGTTTACTATACTTTCATTTACGACGTTTACGACACAAATTCGTGTGGGAAAGTTTACGATTTATCGTAAAAGAATTTTCATACAAATTGTGACAGTTCGCTTACGACGTCGTAAACTTCCCGACGCTTATGACGTTTACGATGGTTTTCCGACGTTGCATGAATACTTTTATTATCTTATGAAAAGTTTTATCGTAAGTGATAAGATCTCTTATATAACTTATGGAGTTTTGTGAAACTTTGGAAAAAATTGGTGAAACTGAGAGCGAAAACAAAAAAAAAGTAGTGAGCACAGAAGAGAATAGTGCTTAAGTTGATTTATATATCCAACTAAATAAAAGAGATTACTTTTGTTTGATGGACGGTGTTATTTATAAAAAGTCTTTATTCGAAATAGACAAAGCAGCTGATAAATGCAATAAAACTGCCGAGTTTTATAAACAAAATTCTTGGAAACATCTGCAACGTTCATTGAGTTAAAATATAAAACATATGTATGTATTTGATCTGTAGGTGATATCATGTCAAAAAATAGAACTATAATTGTTTGCTTGGACGCTTGGTACTGAAGCTTTTGTCAAAAATAAGCTGTCCGACAAGTCAAAACGAGAAGTCAGCCATTTTGCACTCAAGTGACCACTTCACCTAGATGTCAGTTTTGCTTAAGTGAAGAGCGAATTCTAAAGTAAACGAAACTATACGAAAACCAACAAACTGCAATTATAGACGCATCATAAGATTTCTTTGTGTTAGCTTGTTTTCGTTCGACTATACTTCAGTACTCCTCCGAGAATTGTAGTTGCGGCTTAAGGAAGACATTTTCTCGAATAAAAGCTGCGTTCAATAAACGTATAGGTTTGTGGTAAGTTACTTAATTACATAAGCAGGTTTCATTTAAGCATATTTGACTGTATAGATTGGTTCATCTTTGTACATACATTACATATGTACATTGAAGAAAATCGATTTTGTTATTCGATGTCTTTTTATTTTCGAATCCAAAGAAAATGTTGCAAGGTAACAATGTAACTTACAAATAAATGTTTCGTGATGACATTGACATGATAAACATACGTCGTTTACCTACAGACCAAAATCCCTGACCTTGGCATGATTCAATTCGCATTTTTTTAATGTATGATAAACTTTGCTCAGTGGTAACACCGAATATATATTTTTTACATGAATGCGATTTCAATTTGTATAAGTATTTTTACTTTGGAAATGATTCGGTGAAATTTAAAAAAAAAATTATTATTACTCAAAATTATTACAAATGATATTCTGTGTTTGATTCGCTGGAATGATTCGAACTAGTCATGATCATGACGCTGGTTAGATTGTGGTTTGTGGCCATGACTGGGTACTATGCTTAGAAGAAGAAATAGAGGAAGAGGTATTTGTCAAATATACACTGTACGTGAGTGAAGCAATTTTTGAGAACCAGAAGTGTCAAATCGTTAGCGTGTGATTAGAAAAAAAAAAGAAAAAAAAAATTGGTACAAGTTAAAACCCAAATCAATATAACAATTACTTAAAAAAAAAAAAAAAAAAAAATAATTTAAAGTGCATTAATTAGACATTGTGGTGATCTTCTTATAAATTTAAAAAAAAACATGAAGTGCATTGTTCAGGAGTGTGGAAATCAACAAAACAAGGTGGATAAAAGCAGGTGAATTTTATTATATTTTTCTCAAAAAAGTGCTGTAAAGTTTTTGTCTTTAGATTGATGAACTATTAAACAATATATTTAGAATGGGTTATACTTTAAATTAAGTCAAGAATATTATAATTTAGTTGAAAATGTGCACATAATTTTTTTGTTAGAATTTAAGAACCAGAAATGTCAAACTGAAATTCTTGTTAACAGGTGTGTATGAGATTATATTGGAGGTTGAAAGGCGCAACTATCTGTTAAGCGCCCTTCTGATGAGAAAATTATTTTTTGTTATTAAACCGATTTTTTACGTTTTAAGTTAGTAATAAAATATCTATTTGTTCCGTCGCCAACTTATTAGTTCATATGTTTCAATGTTAATTTGTCTGTTCAGTAAGGTGTCTTTCAGTTCATATTTGGTTGTTCATGGTTCATGGCTAAAGTTTAATCCATTATAAATAATTTGTTCTTCGATAGTTAATTAATCTACATAAATACAAACAGTTAACAGCACTTGCTTTGAGAAAAATATAATAAAACTCACTTGTGAGAGGAAATGCTCTTACCGCACTTCTGTTTTTTTTGTTGATTGCTAAATAACTACGATTTATTCACTTGAAAAGGTTTGTCTTTTCAAAGTTTTTTTTTTATATATATGCGTCTTAATTTGTAACACCTTTTTATTGCAGGAATTTTTTTTAAATCACACTAGCGATTTGAAATTTCAGATTGACAAATTGCTTCACGCACGGACTCTTTCTTTTTTTTAGAACATTCGACTTAAACAACTTCGGAAAATAACAAAAATGACTATGCTGATGGCGCCCTAGTGAGTTGTCTTCAAAGAACACTCCGTCCCTGCTGTAATGCATTTGTGTTTGTGAGACCTCACACCATTTTAAAAACTGCTTCACCTTTTTCCAACAAAGGCAGTTCCTCTATTTCTTCTTCTAAGGTACTATGTTGATTTTTTGTTCATAGATTAGATTGGTAAGTCTAAAAGTTTTAACAACAAAAATATCTGCGTTGTTTACGCAGACGCGGATACAGAGAGCAAAGGGCAATGAGTGCAGTTTTCAGCTTACATTTGTTGTAGACATTTTTGTCTTCTATTTTTATGGGTGAAAATAATATTATACCTTTGTAAATGAAAACTATAGTACCTAATCTCATCAGAAACGGCGACTACTGAGTCACGTATTGTGTCCAAATCCACCAACTTTTCTCAACACTTTTTGTTGAGGAAACAAATTTGAAAGTCGAGATCTAACTCTCTCACTCCCTTACAATATAACTAGACTTAAGGTTAGACCGCACACAACAGCAGCGGAACTACACTTCACGACGCGGCAAAACATCATTTGTATGAAATTGTATAAGCTATATCGCACTCAGCGGCAACTGAACTTCATCAAATTTCATACAAATTATTTTGAAACGCAGTTCCGCTGCAGTGCAGTTCCGTCTAGTGCGGTGATACCTTTACTCTTTCTAAAAATTTATGTCAACGCTGTCAAAATCAAAAAAAAATGTTGCAAACACATGCGCCACCAGCCGTCAAAATCCAGCGTAAATAAAAACGACTCATTGATAATACTATTGTTTTCATATGCAAAGATTATACCCAAAACCTTAGCTGACAAATTTTTTGACATAAACTCTTTTTATTAAAGAGTAATTGTAGAAAATTATAGATCATTGGGAACAAAAACTTCGCCCAATGTTGATCGGAGTCAAAAATTATTTTCCTATACCTAGTTTTTGTGAAGAATTAGATTCCTTTAGTTTTCATTTATCTGAACATTTTGTGTGATCCAAAAAATGTCTAAAATACAATGTCACAAAATTCCAATTCAGCAGGGAAGTACCAAGTTACTTGTTTGTTTTTATGGGTAGGTACCTAAAGCCATCCCCCACTTACCTTCATTGTTGAATTTATCTCAAGAAAATCTTAACCATAAACTGAGCGCTCCGAGCGCTCAAGGATTTTTAAGTGAGACAATAAATCTCAACTGAGAACTGAGATTTTTTGCGGAGATTTTTGATTTAAAAATTTCTTGGATTCACTACTCAATTTTGTTTCTCAATCGAAACAGCTATTTGTTTGACAACCAGGTTATAATTTTTTAAGGGTGTGCAAATAAGAAAGTGGTAATTGAATTAGCTATAATCATTTTCATTAATTTCAATAAGTTTTTTGCTTTAACAATTAAACTTTCACTAATTTTCTAACACCCCTGTAGTATTAAATTTTGTAGCTAACCTCAAAAAAGTTGTTACCTATATAGCAATGTACTGTTATACTACGTTTCCACCAGACACTAAACCGAGATTTAGCAAGATTATCACAAATCTCCCTGAAATCAACAAGATTTACCATACAAATTTTAATCTCCTCAAATGAAGATTTCAAATAAAACTCATTCAAATCTACTTGGAAACAGTAGTTTGTCAAATCAAACAAACTTTTTTTTCGAAGAATTATTGTGGAACCGACCTATTTTCGTTTATTGACATATGGAAATGTAAACAACAACTATCTATCTCACTTCCACTTCATATCAAAAAAATGAAACACCATTTGAATGTTTTGCCATAATCCTCTTTTTGTGCAGTGGAAACACCAAACAAATCTCATTACCTTAATCTCGGTTTAGCGGTTGGTGGAAACGTAGTATTATATTACTATTTCATTTACAGACCGAAAACATGAAGATACGACTATTAAAACTGAAGTTTAGCGTCAAAACCCAATCACATTGTTGTGTTTTTCATTATTTTCCTACAACCGAATTTTTAAAATAAGAATTATTAGAAACGAAGTAGCGCGCACAATTATAGGAATTTAGCTCTATTAACATCAATTAATATTTTTACTAGGCAACTCTACATTCTTAGAATTTATTATAAATACTTGGCAAACGAAATGGTAAACAAAAATATATGGCTTTTTCTAGGAATCGATTGAGTTTTGATATGTATTTTTTTGTAGAAAAAAATAAAATTATATATGTCTTCACTGTCTAATAAAGAAGTAGATATCCTCCTGATTTCATCACTCCGTGCTGGTTATGTCAATAAGGTATCTCTGGGAATTAAATTCTGTTCTGTGTACCTAGCTATACCTACATAATGTACATATGTACATGTATTTTGGCACGTTTAATCTTTTCTTCTTTTTTTTGCAGTTATTTAATTTAGTTTATTGGTGGATCTGCAAACATGTATGCATACAAAGGGGAATAATGTTTGTATGCGTCTGTTTTAGGAAACAAAAAAAGGCTTGTTCGCTTCGTAAGTTGTTTGTACTGCAAGGAAATCAAGAAAAAATATCCCTTGAAGATTATGTTGTAGGTAGAGGTATCTTATGTTCAACATTTTGTGTGTGTTCGGTTTATATTTGTTAAGCCCAATATGGCATAGGCTAATACATACATAACGTTTCTTTTAAATTACTCTACAGAATGTATTGGTTTCATCTACAAATCGAGATACAGAAACACTATCTACAGATTATTGCAATCGCTGTCAGTGGCGGATCCAGGGGGGTGGCCCATAGCCGATAGCTTAAATAATTTAAAATATAGAAAGCAATACATTACAACGTGTAAAGTTTTATATTCGTCTAAAATATTGTTAAGATGAGAATTTTGATAGACAAAATAACGTGGTTGGGGCTGAACAATTTACATGTTCTGCAACTTCTTTTTGTAGCCCTAAGGTTGGGGCTAAAGCCTGAAGTGAATTGGAAAAAAAAAACAATTGGTGGCTATGAATAATGGACATGTTTCATGCAACGACAATTTTCCCTTAAAACAAAACCCAGAAAATTGGAAAAAAAACAACTTGGGACTAATAAGGTCTGAGAATATTGGACAAAAAACGTAGTCGGGGTTAAACAACTAACTCCCTAAAAACTAACCTTATTCCAGAGAGCTTTTGGGGCAAAACTAACCTTATTCCAGAGAGCTTTTGGGGCATAATTCTAAGGATTTTCAAAGTCCGAAGTTGGGGCTAAGGCTTGAAGGTATAATTTAAACAAAAACGTGGTCGGGGCTTAACATTAACATGTCAAAAAACAACTGTTTACACTAAAAACTTAGCTAATTTAACGAAAGAAACGCAATTGAGGCTAAAACAATAAGAGAACACCGGGGTGTAAAGCTTAGTGTAAATGTTTTTATACAACAGGAATTGTTTCTTACGGCCTTGGCTGGGCTCAGAGCATTTTGGGGCTTAGTTTATAAAATTTCAAAGGTCCAAGGGAATACATACAAAACATTTTTGGGCTAAGCATTTCAATACAAATTCTTTAGTCGAGGAGCCAAATTCCAAAAGCGTGAGAAACTTTGTGAACTCAGAAAAAGTTTGCAGGTGGATATGAATATTTACAATCTCTATAGACTCTTGAGTGACTTACAAATTTATCCACACATTTTTTGAGCAGGAATAGAAAGTGAATGTAGGTGCAGTGTTAACGAAAATTCATTGACACTAACTTGCATAATTGGGCCGTGCAGCTTGTTTTTTAGAGCAGCTGTTTCCTATGCCCGACTGAAAGTCTTGAAATTTTGATATTTTATTTTTCGATCCACAAAATATTATTTTCGTGCTTTCCAGTGACAATTTGAAGAAAACAGGTAGGTTCGTTGATTTGGCTAATTAAAGAAAATGAGATATGAGTTTTTGCCAGTAAGACCACCTTAATATTATTTTTCTGAACTAGCATTACAAACAGTTTTCAAATTTTGTTAAAAAGGTGAAGTTCAAAGCATACCTTCAGCTAATTTAAACAAACACTTACATAATGTACATATGTAGGTGGGCACTTGATACCTAATCAATTATTAAGCAATATACCTATAAATAAACGAATTTGTTCGTGTGGTTTGAGGCTGTAACGTGGCTAGAACTTAAAGTTATAAAATTATTCATAATACCATGTTTTGCTGAGCCTTAAAATTGGCTTTTAAAAACAATTCCCATGCTTAACACATCAATCCCAAATTCTTGTTATTGTGCTTTATTTAATTTAATCTGAATTTTTTCATACAGCCAGACAGATAGATTCAATTCAATTTTTTTAATTCAAAGCTTGCTCTAATAAAATCATTTGAATTTCCAGAGTTTAACTTATGCTGATCAGTGATCATTATATACCAACCATTATAAGTGCTAAAGTGGAACAGTTACACTATAACACAACAACAAAATGCAACAATTATAGGGCGTGTTTTGTAGGTATTCCTTTATCGAAACACGCTTGATAGAATATTAATCACTTGTGCACACAAAAATTAATTTAGAACAAATTTTTACGGTTTTGGTTTAATGATTTTTAAAATAAATAAAATAAAAATAAATCGGGTGGACAACGGCTCATGAAGAACCAGGGCCTAGTGACTAACAACTCGCAACCATTCCTGTGTGCCCCTGTCGACAGGAATGGAAGGGACCTACAATTTTATGCCGAATCCAAACGGCTAAAAGAGGAGAACTTATTCGTGACAAGTGATACTCTTGGAGGATTTGTCAATTCCTCGCAAGAGGCAGTAGCCCTGAAAAAAAACTTTTTGGTTTTAGAAGGACGAGCCTGGGTGACAGTCGAACGCACTAATAATTACGCTAGGGGCTACTATTAAATATTTTTAAGCCAAAACAAAATTCAGATACCTAGGTAGTTTATAGAGAAAGGTTACTTTTTGATATTTTTTTTTGTTGATAATTATTAGGTATTTGTACCTGGTGCCTCTAGTAAAACAACTTTTTTTGGTTTTCTTAAAAACAGTTCAGTTGTTTTGTTTCATTTTTTTTTTACCGAGAAGCTCCTAAAAAATTTAAATACCCACTTAGTTTAGGCTCCTTACCTTTAGCACCTCATATATGGGATATTCGCAAAAAAGTATGCCATCTAAAAGGTCAGTAAGTGGTCAAAAAAGGTCAACTAGTTTCAGAAATTGGTCAGCCATAGAACATTTTTAATCAAGGGTTACATTTTTTCAATGTCACCAACTATTTTTGGCAGCTCATTTATGGGATATTCGAAAAAAAAGTATACCGTTCGAAAGGCCACCGGCTCGTGATAAAAGGTCAGCTAGTTTCAGTAATTGGTCAGCCTTAGGTTATTTTATATGCATTTTTGAAGTTTTTTTGTTTTTCAAGGTCTTATAAGACTTTTAGCACCTCATTTATGGATATTCGCAAATAAAGTATACCAATTGAAAGGCCACTGACTCGTGATAAAAGGTCAGCTAGTTTCAGTTATTGGTGTGTTTTATACTTTTCTCATAATGATGCAGCCTGAAATCATTTTCCCAGTGGCCCGCAAATTTAATCTCGCACACGCCTCATTTTGGTCTAGCTTCGCCCCTAGCTTAGTTAATAACTTTGCAGCATGTTCTAATTTTGAATGATACGAGTACATTGCTTTTGTTTGACGCAGAAGGCCAATTTAATTTATTTCCATAATTGACTTAAAAAAAAAAACATTTATTTTTCAATTCAAGTGACAAAAACTGTATTAAAGACAAATTAGGAATTTTTGATGTCAGTATGAGTACCGAGAATTGATTGTTATTTTATAACAACATCTGGAAATACATATGGATATATTAGTACATTTGTACGAGGAGAAGAGAAAAGTTCGTCAATAGAAATTAAAGAGAATTAGGTAATCTATAAAGAATCATATGGTTTCCGTGGTATTCGTTTAACTTACTCAATAGAAATCAAGTCTTTTTATTTTACTAAACGGTTGCTTGAAAGTTTGTTTTACTACTATCCGGTGGAGAGAATAAATTGTTTACAAATGCATATAAAATTAATTGCTTAAGAATTATTAACTTATACAATTTTATTTAAAATTAAAATCAAAAAAGAGATTTTTGGCTTAGTGAAAGAGCATAACATTTTCTATACATATATATTTAGTTTTTCTGTCTAAAGTCAATTTTGTATTCCGGTCTAAACGGGGGAGTAGACACCTTCTTTCATAGGCGCCCGGAGGGGGGGAATGGGGCAATTGCCCCCCTGGCTCTGGCCGAACAATCATACTAGTTCTATTTTCATTATTAACTAGGAAATTTTCTCAAAAACGACTGTTTAAATGTACTTTTTTTGTCAGAGTTCATGGTTTGCCCCACCCTGACTCTGAGCCAAGCCGTGTATATTCGTTTTACTCTTTGTTTTTTTCGGAAATGTGATTATTTTCTTGACAGCTTTGTTTCCAGGTCCATGGTTTGCCTTGGCATTTTGTCATTATCAGGGGTGGAATCAATTGTGTTGATTGTCGATTTGAAGAAAGCTGTCTTTATCACATCTATAGGCAAAGATAGAGAAACGACAATTCGGCTTATCCCACAAACAATAGTGGCTAAAACAAAATGGGCACGATTGGATAAACTTGTTCTCGTAGCTAACAACTTTAACGTAGCTTTTAAATAGTAATGTACATACGTAACATTATGATATAATTAAAAAAAAAAGTTTTAAAAACAATAAATGATTAATATGAATTATTATGAATTATTATAAATTAGTAATTTTAATAGCTAAAACACATAGAGCCCGAAAAAAGTATGCCATCTGATTTATTTAATAAATGTGATTTATGAACAAAAAATTCAAAAATCGTTAGAGCGGTTTTTTTTTAAATTAATTTTTGATATATAAAAATTCTTGAACATTATTTAAAGTAAAATTTGGTATGCCAACTTCTAGTATTTAATAAAATACAATTTTCCACAAAATCAAAAAAAAAAAATTCATTAGCCCGTTTTCAAGATATTGAATTTTCAAAAAAAAAATTCAATATTTTTCAAAAAATCCAAAAATTATTTTTCGAAAATTTTTATACGCAAAATTGTTAAAATTGTAAGCGACCTTTTGTATAAAAATTTTGGTTGAAATCGGTGTAGTAGTTAACGAGAAATTTGAAAACCAAAAAATCGGTTGTATGACAGGTACCGTTAGTAACCGTTATAAAAAAAATTTGTTTTCTACCAAAATATTTTGTTTAGTAATTTTAGTACCTTTCTTTTTTTTTTTGAAAATCGTTAGAGCCGTTTTTGAAATAAATCAATTTTTGTATAATGGCTGTATGACAGGTACCATTAGTTTTTGAGCTAAAAAAAATTTCAATTTCCTCTCTAGGGAATCACATAAGAACCTTAAGTTTGAAGAAAATCGCTTCAGCCGTTAAGGCTGCAGGTTGAAGTACAGACAGACGGACAGACAGACAGAATTCGTAATGTTAGAAGAAATAAAATTTAAAAATAGTGTAACACTTTTGTTGAATTTATAACAATGTGGTAACGCTGTTTGTTACCCTTGATTTAGAGCTTTTTTTTGTCTGTTGTCTCTTTATTTTAGCCACTGACGTTTGTGGGATAAGCCGAATTGTCGTTTTGATGATTGCTCTACAAAAGCATTCGAGTTCTGAGAGAGCATATTGTTTTTGTAATTGAGGCACTGCAAAAGCTTTCGGAAGAGAGTAATAGAATAACAAAGTTACCTGCCCTCCAACTTTATTACGCTTGCACAAATTCGGCCCTTCTTAGTTTGTTTGTTTGTGATGTCGCATTACTCCTCGATGCTAGAACCTGTTGCTAATATTTTACAGGGCGTTGACCAAAATCTGTCAACAGCAAAAGAACAGATCAATGTTTTGAATAAATTGTTTCAAGAAAATCGAGAGGATAATGACAATTGCTTTAAATCTCTATGGGAGGTAATGGAAAAATGCTTGAGTGAATCAGACATATTTTAAAAAGCTGTCCGAGAATAATTCAAAAACAAATCCATTGATCAAATGTTCCCGCTTCTTCCCGCCAAAGTTATTTTAGAAAAGCTATTTATATTCCGTACATTGATTACCTGATAATGTCGCTTACAGAACACTTTTCAGAAGAAAATAAAGCTGCATTTTCACTATTTCAGCTATCACCAATAATATGCAAATGATGGTTTCTCCAGAATTCGATTTAATAATGCAGAAAATAATGGAGAAATATGGCTGCTTTCTGGATAATTTCCTGGCGGAGTCAAGAAGTGGTACAGTTTTAACAAAATGCAGGCTAATGGAAATGATTGTTCAAACATTTCTGATTTATTGAACAGTGGAGAGGAATTTTATCCATCGATTTTTTCAGCTCTTTGTATGGGGCTCCCAATTCCAGCAACTACTTGCACCGCTGAGCGATCGTTCAGCACCTTACGCAAAGTAAAAACATGGATTAGATCCACAATATCCGACAAACGACTTGATTCGTTGTGCATGATGTACATTCATCGAAATATTGTCACAGAACAAACAAACTTTTGCAAAGAAATAATTGACTATTCACTAAGTAACAAATGATAAAGAAAAATAATATATTTACTTCCTTTAATAATTATTTAAGGACAACACGAAAAAAATGTCACATTTTCTAGTCATCAAATAAAATCACTTACAACTGACGTATGCCTAGCCTAGACAAAATAAATAAACTTTTAATAAATAAAAACATCGAATTCAAAAATTGCATATTGATTTTTTATCTGTCCCCCCCTGGAAAAAATCCTGCGGGCGCCTATGCCTTCTTTCGTACAATTTATACTTGCTCAGTTGATGAAGTATTGGTTTCAACAAGTCAAACAAAATTTTACACCTCATGCTTATCGGCCATATAACAGAATTGAGAGCATACCCAATAACCTTTTCAACGAAATATCCACACATCACTGTTGAGTTGAATTCTTGAATGAAATTATCACACAAAATCCATTAGCTTCAAACATATTTTTTCTTTAATACATTCAGTGTAATACATATATTAAGCAAAACAATATACAAAAATACCTCGCCTAGAAAAATTCTAGCCCAACAAAATGAATTTTTCAGCTTTGAAAAATCATTTCAAAATATTTCCAGATTGACTTACATACAAAGAAATTATTTTTATTCGATGCAGCGGCTTTCAGCTTCATAATTTTTGACGTTTCAAATATGGCAAAATTTTTTTATTCTCAAACTTCGAAAGACTTTTTCGGCACTAGACTTATCTCTGAGAGAATTTCAACCACTCCACCCTTTACTTCTCAAAATTTGACAGAAAAAATTTAATGAATTGGACGATCTGGATCTTACCGAGCACTATTTTTGTAAAGCATAACTATAGACAGCGAAAGGAGAACGTCTACGTTATAAATGTAATTACAAAAATTTACTTCAGCAGAATGTATGAAGCTAGTTTAACTTATTTAATCAGCGTTTAAAAATGTAAATAATAATATGCCGACACAACGATACTCCGTCTTATTAAAAGAATACAGTTTTACTGCTTTTAATCTAATTTTTTGCTGCGAGAGAATCGTGCGCATGACAGATGACCAGGGCTGCCAAAGTACTACAATTCCAGTATTTTTAATGCTTTTTGAAACTCCGTACTGCCAACATGGCCAAAGTACTGCTTTTTTTGTAAACTCCTTTTTCATACTACATACTACTTTTAATCATTCATTTTCATTATTGCTGTAGTGCTCCCTAAACGCACAAAAAAAAAAACAAGTAGCGGCTAAGGGTAGAACTATAATAGTTGTCGACTGGGCAGTTAAGCTTATGTCAAAAACCAACGAAAATTAAGCTTCCGAACAGTCAAAAGGAGAACTCACCCATTTTGCACTCTAGTGAAATCATTGTATATATACTCTTATAGTACTATCATGGTTGAAATTTTGTAGTACTAATAGTACTCACGAAATGTGCCGAAATTGGCGTTAAAATCGCTTAAATGCACAATAGAGACCTGGGGATAACGATGCAAGGAAAAATAAAAACAATTAGTAAGAGGGAGAGGAGAACATTGATTAAATTCGTACAACTATAATGGTAGTAAGGGAGTCAGATGTTTTTGTCAGTCAACAACGAGAATAAGGGGAAGAAAATGAGAAAATGAAAACATATGTTTCTATGAGCTTATTCTTCTGTTATGTTCTTCCAGTTTTTTTCAATGAGTTTTTGTTGCTTTCTTTTGATGGCTATGGGTATATGGTTTTTTGCACGATTTTGCAAGGTTACTATATTGGCAAATTGGTACCATATGTATCATGTAGGTAGGTATGTATGTACATTTTTATAAATTAGTAGGTAGATATACTAGGTAGGTATTTAAAGAAATTAATTTGTTTTGCAAAAAAAGTATGAAAATAGGTAGGTATGGTAGGTACACATGTACCTAAATATTTTGAATTGAGGTATGAAGGTAGGTAAATTAAAACTTGATATACCTAAGTAGGTAGGTAGGTAAGGTTATTTTAATGTATGTACCTACATAGGTATTATCAATTAAAATAGGTAAGGTCGTAAGGTAGGTAGGTATGTATTAAAAAAATAAACTAAATTATTTTCAATTGAAGGTAAGTAGTTACCTACGTAAATAGGTACCTATGCATAGGTAGGTACCTAGAAACATTTTGAAACTCAATTTAACAAACTCAATTTTTTTTCAATAAAAAGCTTTTTTTTTTTTGGTAAAACAAAATATTTTTGAAAAATGAGTCTGGGGTCGACCCACACTAGCAACTTCCCATTGGTGCACTCGAAAACCATATACATACATACATACATATTTACCTAAGTGGTGGGTGGTAGAGTATACCTATATTACATAATTATATATTATATAGTGTAATAACTTTGGGTTTTTGGATAATCAGTATAAAGGTAGGTATAGATATAGAGATACAGGGCAAAATGTTACATTGCCTATATTTTGTACTTTAGCTATATTTATAATAGTAAAATTTGTTTGTAAATAGCTTAAAAATTATAGGAATCATATGCAAAATTTCGATTCTGATGTTAAACATTTTTCGAATTAAAACATTTTGATTTTTAGCTTTTTAGAGGGTGGTTTTAAAAATCTCAAAATTACACAACACTTAGATGGTATAGGTATACATTTTTGAAATCGATATAATGTTTTTTTTTCAAAATATGTGAGTTAAAAAACATTTGTTAAGTATTTTAAATAGTTCAACAAATCGCACCAATTACAATAACTTCCAAAGGGAAGGTAAAAATATCAATTGATATTATATAGGTACCCATTATATACATACATGTATAGCAACTACTTATAAATAACAATTACTTTTCCCAATGACGCTACTGCCTAGTTTATAAGTATTAAAATTATATACTAAAATTTATAATTTTATAATAATAATAATTTTATGTAGGAGTAAACTAAAAAAGGATTTTTTTTTAATTCTTAAATTTAATAGTGTTGCAACGCAACATGCAACAAGATCAAAAAAAGATCAACAAAACAAAAAAAACTCATATACGTTTTGCCGACGGCAAAACCATATCCCCAATGCCAACTACCGACGGCAAAACGAGTTTTAAATGTTTTAATGATGAAAATTCAAAAATAGTCAATTCGAAAAGTGCTTAGTAGTTGCATGGGTGTAGATTTTTTATTTTTTTTATTTTTCCATATTTTTATAGAAGATGAATAAAGCAATTATTCATGTTTAAGGAATTTTCGATAGGATTTTTTTTCGTGTCGAAAATGATTTTTGAAAAACATACATTTTTGTTGGTCAATTTTTCAATTTTTCAAAGTTTCTGATTTTTATATTTTTAATGGGTAGTTGGAAAAATCTTAAATTTTAATATGTTATAGGTATAACTATATTTGTATTTCTATCAATTGAACAGATTTATATAAGGGTAAACATTATAAAAAAAAAAAATTTATGTTTTGCATCAATATCTTTTTAATAAAAAGTCGCAGAGATTTTAGATCTTAAAACATAGCTCTAAAATGTGGCTAAATTGTGTTTACAAATTTTTGAGGAGGGATGAAAAATTTCATACTTAAAGGGAGTATAAATGACCCGTCAAATTTATATTAGCTTTATTAAATTCAAAACAAAAAAAAAAATGGACACGACTGGATCGCACAAACAAACAATAAGTACATAGGTAGGTATAGGTAGGCACCTGGGTATGTAAATGTAGGTCATAACTTTTTTGAAGACAAAATATATATGTATGTAGGTACCCTTTTTTGAATTGAAAAATGAACTCAGGTATTTGAATGATGGAATGGATCTGTCTGCTGCGCAGTTTATGCTTTGTTCGTTATGCCATTGTATATATACTCTTATAGTAATATCATGGCTCAAATAATTGCCGCTGCGTATGGTGAGGAGTGTTAGAACTAATGATTTAAGAGACTTTTCAATTTGTGAAGAGATTAAATGAGGAGAAAATTAGAAGAAAATGAAGGCTAAAGACAGAGTATATATACAATGCTTCATGTTCAGTTTCAGTACCAGTAGTCCAGTGCACGGTTGCAAAAGTCGATACAATTTTAGTCTTTTCGATACACTCGACATTGCTAAAGTACACAAATACACTTTTATAAAATTCAGTAAACTTTTGCCCTGCCACTTATTCAATTTCAAAAGGACCCTTATTGTGTCGATTCAATACAATGCAGATTAAATAATTACTAAAACGTTTTACTTTTTTACCTCTACCTACCTAGTTAATTTGTATAATACATTTTCACTACATCTACCTTCTAAAGTTTATTTAATGTTAATTTTTCTAACACAAAATGATTTATCTTCTAGCATTATGGTTGAAATGTTCAAGGGGTAGAATTAGCGATTGCAATCCCGGGATATTTTTCAATACCGGGATTTCGGTATTCAAAAATTTGAATCCCGGTATTTGCAAAATATTTTTAAAAAATTTATTCCGAATATATTTTTATTAAAATTGTTTTGTCTTTTTTTTCGAATTAAAAACGCTTCTCTTAGTATGCAGAGAAATATTCGTTGGAATTTTTATTTTATTTGTTTAACAAAAACATTTACTTCCAAAAAAACTAAGGTGTTCATAAAAACTCTTAAAACATAAATTTAATATTTATTTTATAAAAATAGTAACATTAAAAACTAATTCATAAAAACTGTTGAAAAACAAAACAGAATAATAAAAATATTAGTTCAGTCAGAAGGTAGTAAAAAAAAAAATAAATAAATAAATAAATAAGAAGATATGTACATTTACCAGAAAGATAGTGAGTGTTGGTAAATCACATTTTGAATCACAATTTATTTTGAATAGAACAATAATGCAAACAAATGGGTTTTGGGGGGTAAAACATATATAAATATTTTGATTTGTTGCAAAAAAAATCAAAAAGTACAATTCGATACACTTTTTTTTTAACATTCGATACATTGTCCCGGTCTACATTGAACGATTTTTCCAGTGCCGACCAAAAATTTTTGTTGTAATCGTGTGCGATTGAGAGGTACAGCCGACATGATCCTTCCAGTTTCGGCCGATTTTTCCATTCAGCACGGGAAAAATCGTTCAATGTAGACCGGGACATTGCTGGAAGACGATTTTTCATTTCTGGTCCAGTGTTGCCGAAAGTACTCCCATAGGAGTATTGTACTACTTTCAACACCATTGTAATCCCGTTGTACCCCTCCTTTCACATTCGTACTCCTATTTTTTTTAAAGACCTAAATTATCTTACACTTGCAGCAAACTGTAATGTCAATCTATTGTTTTTCGTTGGCTTCATGCAATTTTCGTCTGTCAGTTCGGTATTTATTTTATTGTTACTTGAGATTGTGGTTTGGCGTTTCTGTTTTTTTGTTTGAACTCCGTGAATTTGTATGTGTAGTTCAATGAAATGAAAAGGTTTGTTAAATTAATGTGCTTGAAATATTGTTATTCTTAGAAAGAATAATTTAAAGTAAACTTGAATTATAGATATTTAGTGAAATTGGATTCCTTTGAGGTGGTAAGAGGCAAAAAAGCTGTAAATGTGTCTTGTATTGCTGGAGGTTCTAAGACAAATGAGTCTGCTGCTGTTCCTTTAATATGAATCAAAATAAATACCTTGCTTTTTGCAAAGCCACCTGTATTTAATGTATTTAATACATAGCTATCTTGTGATATCAATAAGTTCCTAATTTTTATTCTAAAAACAATATTACTATGGGTTACCTAAGCTATCTGCCATAAGACAGATTTATTATAATCAAGGAGATATTTTCTTATAGTTATTAGAATTAATACTTTATTTATTTATGTTTTGATGATTTTTTTTTTTTTAAATAAAGTTTAAAAAAAAAATTATCCACACACTTATTTTTAAAGACAAACAAAATGTCTGTAATACTATTTTTTTTCAAAATACTTGGCTGCAGTACTTCCAATATACCTTGTTATATTTTCCTCCGGCAACACTGGATGTGTTGGGCTATGTTTTGTTTGTTGTGGGTAGGTAGAAACTTGATTTTTTTTTTGTGTTTGAACAATTTGGTGACTATATTCTTTTTACTTGCGATATACGTAGTATAGGGCAAGTTTAGGATTCGTGCAAAAAAAAAATTTTAGATAATAATTTTCCCTAACATTACGATTATAGAGAACCCGAAGAAAGTGGGTCTCACAATTCTGTCTGTCTGTTTGTCTGTCTGTCTGTATGTACCTCGACCTGTGGCCTAGACGGCTGAAGCGATTTTCTTCAAACTTTGGACTTAAGGTTCTTATGTGATTCCCTAGAGGGGAAATTGTATTTTTTTTAGCTCAAAAAATAGCGGTATCTGTCATACAACCAATATACAAAACTTGATTAATTTCAAAAACGGTTCTAACGATTTTCAAAAAAAAATTACGAGGTACTAAAATTACTAAAATAAATATTTTTTCCGAAATTTTTTTTTTATAACGGTTATTAACGGTACCTGTCATACAACCGATTTTTTGGTTTTTAAATTTCTCGTTAACTACTGGACCGATTTGAAGCAAAATTTTTGAACAAAAGGTCGCTTACAATTTCAACAATTTTGCATATAAAATTTTTCAAATAAAATAATTTGTGGATTTTTTAAAAAATATTGAAATTTTTTTTTGAAAATTCAAAAAATTTTGTGAACACTTGTATTTTATTAAATACTAAAAGTTGGCATACCAAATTTTATTTTAAAAAATGTTCAAGATTTTTTATATATAAAAAATTAATTTAAAAAAAACCACTCAAAGTATTTTTGAATTTTTCTTTTCATCAATTCATATTTATTAAGCAAATCAGTTGGCATACTTTTTTTTGAGCTCTATCTGTTTTAGCTATTAAAATAACTAATTTATAACAATTCATAGTAATCATTTATATTTTAAATTGCTTTTAAAACTTTATTTAAATGATCTCATAATTTTATGGATCCAATAAATATGTACATTGTCAATTTCAAGCCACGTGAAAGTCGTTAGCTACGAGAGCAAGTTTTGTGCGATCCAGTCGTGAGCATTTTTTTGTTGGCACTTATATATTGATGCTTAATTTTATATGAAAATGGATTAGTTTATTGCTCATTGACACTTATGAGGCACTTTTATTTATTTAAAATTATAATTGTTAGATTTATAAGGGCACAAGGTAGTTTAATATAAAACAGAAGACACAATTGCAAAGAAAGACAAATGAAACAGAACGATGGGACTTTGACTTCCGACAGCACTCGAAACTGTGTGTGCAGCCGATGGGAAAGAGTTCGGCACTCCCAAAATGGTGCAAATAGCAAATATAATCATCTCGAGCTAAACATTTCTCGGCTGGTATTCACCGATCGCTGCCAACTAACATTTTAGGGGCGGCAGAGAAAAAAGTTCTCAGGGTGGCAAGTTATGTAAAAATGAATCTGTTTCTGAAAGAGATCTAAAAAATAGGGAGGTTCCCCTTTTAATTCGTATTTCCTTGGATTAAATGAACCCATAACTCGTTGCTTATCGCTTTTTAATTTGACTAATCATGAAGTCGAACTCCAAAAGAATTGAAATATGTACAAGAGTATTGTTTTACAAATTGTTAATGATGTATAATAATAAAAAAAATAAGATTTTCTATTAAGGGGCGTGGTACCCGCCCATTTCCATAGAATTAATATAAATTATTTGCAGCAGTTCTGAGCATTGCAGAAAAATGAAATTTGGTAGACCAGTAGGACTTGAAGTAAAAACAAAGGCAAAATTTTAAAATTTGCGATTTTACATTCAGGGGGCGTGGCATCCACCCATTTTCGAAGAGTTGATATCAATTGAACCACCAATTTAAAGAAGGGAATAAATCCATTCGACCTAATTTTTCAGGAGACGAATAAAACTTAATATCTTCTATAATTTTCATTTCCTGGATTTTTGACCTATAGATGATTTAAAGAGCACTATGATTTGAATCATATGCAAAAGACATTTTGTTCCTATCTGTTCCTTGTAGCCAGATATACCGTCTTAAAAAGCTTGGATTTATTTCCTTCTTACAACTGAAAATTTGAAATTGAAAAAAAAGATGAATGTAACGGAAAATAAATTTTTTTAATAAAAAAAAAAAGTGTTCAAACTTAAAGAACAACATTTGTTATGACATTTTTTAGTCGTCTTCCTCTTCAGCAGCTTCAGTGGCTTTAGTAGGCCAGGTCAATGTGTTCAGATAGAACTGTTTCTTATCCTCTTCTATATATTCGACAATTTTTCGAATGTCTTCCATTTTTGTGTGGTTTATGGGGATTTTATCCGAATAAGCTTTTTCGGTTGGCATTTCTGGGGTAACGTTGCTTTTCTGGAGCAAAAAAATATTTTTGCACCTATATAAGTAAAACAAATTAGTTCTAAGAAGGAAATAAATCCAGGATTTGTTTCTTTCTAAAGGCTTTATGCTTTATAAAATAGTGTATATCTCGGTTAGGCCTAACAGATGCGTCTACCCTTATAGAAGACATTTGCATCAAAAAGTCATTTTTGGAAATTGTGTCGTTTATTCACTTCTTTAAATTGGTGGCTCAATTATATGGAGCACTTCTGATTGCCGTATACTGATGAAATCTATAGTAGACTGGTAGAGCATGTGGTCAATACAAAGGAGATATTGGAAAATTTGAATGTATCAATTGAGGGGCACCATTTCATTTGCTCAGAATTGATATCAATTATGTGGATCACTTTTGATTGTTGTAGAATTATGAATTTTGGTAGAGCGATAGGACTTGACAAGGGAAAATTAAAAAATTGAGGTTAAGCGCCTGTGGCTGTTAACGCTTTGAGTTCGGATCATATTCCAATAAACTGTGATATTCTTCTTAATGGTAGAGCTAAAGATGTGCAATACTTAGATTTTAAGAACGCAAACTGGAATAGATTTAGAACTAAAATTAAACAACGCCTTCGAAATACACCCTGTGGTATAGATCAAATCAAATTGATGACAAAATTGATTTATTTACAAATTCCTTACTGGAAAGTGTTGTTGAGTCTGTTCCCAAAAAATCAAAAGCAAGAAGGACAACTATTCTTCCACAATACGTTTTGAATTTTATCAAGCAAAGTGTTATAGTTCATAACTTTTTAGCACTACTGTGCACTGTATTATAGTTTAGTTTATAAAATAAAAGTCTAAATTCACGTCTATTATAAAGCAATGCAATTCTTAAGTACCTACATTACTTTTTCTTTTTCAAATGTAATATTAATTACTCTCAACATATACTTCTTTGAATAAAGTACAGCATTTATAACGTTGTTAAATCTTGTACTGTTTTAATTCTTGAAAACTCTAACAGGTTATGGGCCCAGACCACATTTTTTTTTTAAGAACAAAAGTCTACTAAAGTTAAAGTTTTAATTTAATAAATTTTTTTTAGTTTTGTGCGTTTGTCGTATATCACTTATTTTCTTAAATAAAAAAAAAATAAATCATGGCATCTTTATATCAAATTGAGAAACTTGATAAAGATAACTACTGTGCATGGGAGGTTCTGATGAAGAGCGTGCTCGTGCATTGTGATCTCTGGGAGTACGTAAGTGGTGAGGCCAAACTCAAGGAGGATGCTGCTGTGGAGGAAAAAACTAAGTGGGAAAAATTGGATAGTAAGGCGCTTTCGACAATCCTACTCAGTGTGAAACCATCAGAGCTCATTCACGTTAAGCAGAGCAAAAGTTCAAAGCAGGCGTGGGACATTCTTGCATCGATTCATAAGCCATCTGGACCAGCCAGACAAGTAAGTTTATTCAAGCAATTATTATCAAATAAAATGCATGAAGGGCAATCGATGTCTGCTCATATCAATAATTTCTGCCTTACTGTTGAGAAGCTTCATGAGATAGATGTTAAGATGCCAGATGAGTTGCTTGCGATAATGTTGCTTTGTGGTCTTCCTGATGATTACGAGAATTTTATAGTAGCTATTGAGAGTCGTGATAGATTGCCCACGTTGGCTTCTCTGAAGGTTAAGTTGACAGAGGAGGAACAAAGGAGAAATGATAGGGACAAAGAGCACGTGAGTAGCAGTAGTCAGCATGTGTTAGCTATAAATGCAAAATCAAAGCTAAGTCCAGTTCAACACTCAAATAAAGGCAACTTTGATAAAAAACGAAACAAACGTGGCAAATGTTTTAAATGCGGTGTTCGAGGTCATTTCGCTTCTCAATGCACTGCTTCAACGAGCAATCGGAACGAGACAGCTTTTGGCATAGTTTCTAATACTGCCTATGGAAATGGAGTTTTAGGTAGAAACGAATGGTGCATAGACAGCGGTGCCACATCTCATATGTGCTGTGATAAAAATCTGTTTTCTTCGTTAGAAGATGCTCCCAGGGCACCAGTAGAACTTGCGACAGATGTGTGTGTTACATCCAGTGGTGTAGGAACGGTTCGAATTAGTACAGATGATTATGACGTAACACTCAGAGATGTTTTCTTTGTTCCCGAGTTGAGGGGAAACTTTTTATCAGTGAGCAAGATTACGGCTAGCGGGCATGCAGTTGAATTCAGTAGAGATTTTGGAATTGTAAGAGGCCAAAATAAAAAAGTAGTTTTAAAAGCCAAAAAGCGTCAAGATTTGTACGTTGTATGTGGTGTGAGGCATGAACTAGCATTGAGGTTAGGGACTCAGGAAATGAATCCAAGTTCTTGTAAATGGCACGAAAGATTCGGGCACCTGAATGGAAGTAGCTTGAAACAACTTTGTAAGAAGAATATGGTATGTATTGTTGGTATTTACGTTGATGATATGATCATCGCTGCGTCAAACTATGAAGACTTGAAATCTGTTAAATATCTAATCGGCTATGAATTTGACATTGTGGACAAAGGTGAGCTGAGTTATTACTTGGGGATTCAAATCAAAAGGAACGCTGATCAGATCGAAATTCATCAACAAAAATATATCAAGGAACTTACCATGAAGTTCAACTTATTAGAAAGTAAACCACGATACACCCCTTTGGACCCCGGGATGAAATTAGTTAAAGGTAATAATAGTGGAGGAGAACGCGTAGATTCAACGAAGTATCAATCGTTGATAGGAGCACTTCTCTACATTGCGTTATCAACCCGTCCGGACATAATGTACTCCGTATGTAAACTCTCGCAGTTCAACGTAGAACCGTATACCGAACACTTCGTAGCAGCAAAACATCTCTTGAGATACCTGAAGACGACCATTAATGCCAAGCTTACATATGGAAGTAAACCATCTAAACTTACTGGATACGTAGATGCAGATTGGGCTGGTAATATTGATGACCGTCGATCGTATACCGGCTTTGTTTTTCTTATGGGAGGTGGAGCAGTGTCATGGGAATCGAAGAAACAAACTTCTGTGGCGTTGAGCAGCACAGAAGCCGAATACATGGCTCTTTCGCAGGCGTCTAAAGAGGCATCATATCTTCGGAATCTGTTGAACGAGTTCCAATATGAAAAGGTATCCTTTAAATCTATATTAATCCATTCTGATAATTTAGGTGCACAACAGCTTGTGAAAAACCCAGTCTTTCACCCTCGAAGCAAGCACATAGACATTCGATATCATTTTGTGCGTCAACTGTATGAAGATGGTTTGATTGAGCTGAAGTACACGCCAACATCTGAGATGATCGCTGATGTCCTAACAAAGAATCTGACCAGACCAAAACACGAGAAGCTTTCAACTTTAATGGGAATTAAATATTGAAATTTAAAATTTTGTATCATGTTCCTATTATGTAAACTTTTAATTAACTTTTGATGATTGCATTGAGGGGACTGTTATAGTTCATAACTTTTTAGCACTACTGTGCACTGTATTATAGTTTAGTTTATAAAATAAAAGTCTAAATTCACGTCTATTATAAAGCAATGCAATTCTTAAGTACCTACATTACTTTTTCTTTTTCATATGTAATATTAATTACTCTCAACATATACTTCTTTGAATAAAGTACAGCATTTATAACGTTGTTAAATCTTGTACTGTTTTAATTCTTGAAAACTCTAACACAAAGAAATAGATTGAGGAGCCAGTGGCAAAGATATAGACAGGTTTATGATTTTAATAAAATGAACATGTACACAAGACAAATAGCTTATGATACTTCAAAATTCAGAAATAAAATATGGAATGAAAAACTTGGTTCTCTTGATCCCAATTCCAAAACCTTTTAGAAAACAGCCAAGGTTCTAAGAACAAAAAACAAATTTATTCCACACTAAGAACTAAATGATTCATTGCGGTTAACTAGTGAAGAAAAAGCTGACGTTTTTGCTGACTCAATTGAAAAAATTTTAATAACCCATTGACTAATGAAACCAGCCTAGCTAACAGCGAAGTAAGTGAGTTTATTAATTTTATCAATAGTAATAATGACCTCCATCCAACAAAACTTTTTGTATCAAACGATGATATAAAAGGAATAATTCAATGTATGCGCAACAATAAAGCACGACCTATAAGCTTGCTCAGTAGTTTAAGCTAAATATCAGAAAAGCTTATCAAAATAAAACTTCTTGATTTTCTTGAGTCTTCCAATGTTTTGCCAAACCAACAATTTGGATTTAGGCAAGGTCATAGCACTACACATCAAGTTCTTAGAATTTGCAAACATGTAAAAGAAAAAATGAGCGCAAAAGAATCTACGGGTCTTGTCCTTTTGGATGTTGAAAAGGCTTTTGGTAGTATATGGCATGATGGTATTCTTCATAAACTAAACTTATTCGGTTGTCCTTTATATCTTATAAAAATTATACAAAGTTTCCTTGCAAACAGAAAATTTCAAGTAAATGTAAATAACTGCACTCCCACTTAACAAATATAACCTCGGGTGTACCTCAAGGGTCAGTTCTGGCTCCATTGCTGACTTTCCAGAAATATGGAACTGTGAAATAGCAATGTTTGCAGATGATACTGCCATTTATAGCTCAAGTAAATTTAGCTATGAAATCGAGAATGACTTCCAATATGCCCTCAACAAAATTTACGACTATTTCAAAGTATGGAAAGTTAAACTTAATGCTGAAAAAACCCAGGCAATCTTTTTCACCAGAAAAAGAAAGGCCTGTGCTTTACCTTCTCAGCTAAAAATAAATAATGTTGATGTTCCGTGGGTTAATTCTGTCAAATATCTAGGTGTATATTTAGACAAGACATTAACTTTCCGTGACCATATCACAAACACCCTCAGTAAAATAAGCATTGCTACTGAAATGGTTTACCCCCTTATATGCAGGAAATCGCCCCTGAGTAAATTTAAAAAGATCATAACCTGTAAAGTAATTTTTCAAGCCTTAATCATTTATGCATGCCCAGTATGGGGAACTTGTGCAAAATCACATATACAAAAATTACAAGTTTCTCAAAATAAAACACTTAAAATGATGACAAATTTACCTTGGCATTTTTCCACACTTTTACATAAAAAAAACTGGAGTCCATCAAGTTGCAAGAAAAATTGAAATTCTCAATCAAAGGTTTTATTTAAGATGTAGTGATTCAAGAAATATGTTAATTCAAAATTTAGTAAACCAATAATAATTGTATGGATAAATACACTATTAGTGTATCATCGCCTCTAGGCTCGTCAGACCCTTGTGTCATATCTGCTAATTTCTAGTGCCAACAAAACTCAGTTAAAGAGAAAGCACCAACGAGAACCGTTTGGCAACACGAGAAAGCCAACTGGGACGGTCTCAACGGTTTCTTCAGTAACTTTAACTGGTCACTATTCTTCCTCGATAGTGACGTAGAAGCCAGTGCAGATATGATCACAAATTTAATTCTTTGTGGAATGAGAAATTTTATCCCGAATAGGGTAAAATCTATCAAACCCAATGAAAACTCGTATTTTAATTCGAGCTGCAAAGAGGTTCAGAGAAGTAAGTTTCCGTAGTTACAAAGCCAAAACCGGAAAAAGTTTCAACAAGCCAGGAAGTCATGTAACGGCCATATTCGAAGAACCAAATTTTTGCATGACCAAAAATTAAGGCAAAAAATTCTACAATGTCCCAATAGTAGTAAAAATGTTTGGTCATTTGCAAAGAACATACGAAATGCCACTTCGTCGTCGGTTCCAACGCTCGTCTTCAACGACACCCCTTTTGTCAGCTCGTTAGAGAAAGTCAATTTGCTTGCAGCACAGTTTGCTGCTAATTCGACGCTGCCAGAAAGTGTTATGACTCCTTCCGTACTTGAGAGCGCAAACGATTTTATGGAACGAATCTTCTTTCGCACTCGTGCAGTTGCCAGAGTCCTAAAAGATCTTGATATACACAAGTCCGCTGGCCCGGATAGTATCCCTCCCATTGTTCTGAAGAGGTGTTCTTCAAAGCTGGCAAAACCACTGCGTAAGCTTTTCCATCTGTCCTATTCTACTGGTCTCTTTCCGAGTGGATGGAAAACAGCATTTGTCCAGCCAGTCCCTAAAAAAGGCGTATCTTCTTCACCCTCAAATTATCGTCCAATTGCACTTACTTCTCTTCTTTCCAACGTCATGGAAACGCTGATCAATTTTCAGCTCAAGAAATATCTCGAATAACGAAAGCTTCTTAATGACCGGCAGTACGGCTTTCGTAGCAATAGGTCCACTGGTGATCTGATGGTATATCTCACCGAATAGTGGCACAAATCTTTACATCGTTTTGAAGAAAGTAAGATTATTGCGCTTGATATTTCTAAAGCGTTTGATAGAGTTTGGCATGAAGCTCTCTTATCGAAAATACGCGCATTTAGTATCGATGAATCTCTTCTTCATTGGATTAGAAATTACCTTTTGGACCGCTCAATACAAGTCGTATTAGACGGTTTCAAGTCTGAAATCCACAAAATAAATGCTGGTGTACCCCAGGGCTCCGTTTTGTCCCCGACTCTCTTTCTTATTTTCATAAATGATCTTTCATCTGAAACTTCTAATCCATCAAACTGTTTCGCTGACGAAAGTACCCTCAGCTTTTCATATTCGTTTTTAGATTCACATCCATGTCCTTCGGATGTGGAACTCGAACTTATCATACAATAAGCTCATTTAATTCTGATCTTGACAGCATTGTCCAATGGGGAATCAAAAACCGCGTGGAATTTAATGCTTCTTAAACTCAATGCTGTCTTCTGTCGTCCAAACGAAACCCACCCCCCATGCCACTATCCATGAGTGGCACTTGCATTGTGGAAACCGAAAAGCTTTCAGTACTCGGTATGTGTATCACAGACCACCTTGTGTGGAATGATCACATATTTGATGTCGCCAAAAGTGTTTGGGTTTTCTACGGCGATGCAAGAAATTTTTCACCCCATCTGATCTGGCTGTTATATATAAAGCCTTTATCCGTCCAAAACTCGAGTACAATTCCCATGTTTGGACAGGTGCTCCATCGACCCACTTGTGTCTTTTGGATAGGATACAAAGAAAAGCTATGAAAATGATAGGTGACAAAAATATAACGGAAGCATTTGCAACTCTCGAACACCGCCGCAATGTTTCATGTCTTTCGTTGTTTTACCGTTATTTTTATTAGCAGTGCTCTACTGAAATAGCCAGTTGCATTCCGCCCCTAAAAGAATTTAACCGTAATACTCGTACTTTCAGGAATGCACATCAGTTTACCCTTGAGCCCAACTTCGGACGTACGGTCAAGTATAGAGATTCTTTTTTTAGCCGAACTACCCGAATGTGGAATGCTTTACCCGGCTCTATTTTTCCCTTCCATTTCGATATTCAAAGGCTCAAAACCAATGTGCATCGGCATCTCCTCTTAAATCCTTCCCTGTTTTCCTTACGCTCGCACTGTGTTTAATTTAACAATTTAAGGGTACCAAAAACCCCTTGAGTGCGCGTACTAAAAAAAAAAAAAAAAAAATATTGGTTATTTATTTTCTGTTATTTACTTATTTATTTTTTATTTACTTATATGCTTGTTTATTGATGCATTTTTATGTTTATTTATTTATTTAATTTTGTTCATTTATATGTTTATTATTTATTTATTAATTTATTTATTTATTTAATTATTTATTTTTTATTTATTTATTTATTTATTTACTTATTTATTTATTTATTTATTTATGTATTTATGTATTTATTTATTAATTTTTTTCATTTATTTATTTATTTGTTGCTTGTTAATGTATTCAATAACTTATTTTTTTTGTCAAACTATTAATTTATGTAATAATTAATTAAATTATCTATTTATTTATTAACACAAAATGTAATAATTTGTGACTAAGAACATACAAATTTCATTTATTTATTTATGAAAATTCTTGTATACCAACTTGGCAATTCCATTAGTTTTTAAGTTATTTATCTTGTCATTTTTTTTTCTTTTATACAAAACAACTATTATAAAATATATTAAATGAAGGTTTTTCGTCATAATTCTCCATCAAAAGTAATTCTTCTTCAATTAAAACTTATTTCTTAAAATGTATTAAAAATTTTTTCAGTTGTAAGATATAGTATAATATCATATCTCTGCGCATGCTGCGTATCATTTCAATTTGTAAAGCCTTATATATGAAAATAAAATATCTATCTATCTATCTAATATTAAATATATAGAGAGCACTTGCGATTGGTATGCAGAATTATGAAATTTAGTAGAGCGGTTGGATACAAGTCCGTACATGCAAAAGGCACAAATTAAAAACTTAATTTTCCTTATGAGTCTTTTAGAGGGCCTTTATTTCACCCACTTTTTAAGATAAAAAAAAACTTGGAAAAAAGTAGTGAAATCACACAAAAAACATCAATGTAAAAATAAAGCGAAGTTCTTCTTACATTTAACATTTTAATAAACTTAGAACTTGGCGAACTTTTAGATCTCACTACTGACTTGTCACGCAAAGATTTTTGTATAAAGAATAACTTGGCTTCTTTTTTAGAAATTATGTTTTTGGTGTGACATTTTTTTCCACACTCATGTAATTTATGTTTTGTAAGATTATTTTCACATTCTTAGACTTTTCTCATACAAATGGTTTGTTCAATTTTCTTCCCATTTCGAATATGTTATTTTAAAGTAATAAACATAATATTGCATATTTGCAAGGTAATACAAAACAATTCTACTATTCTTCTATTCATTGGTAGCAATTAATATTCTGCGCATACATATTATAATATATTCTTTAATTTTAAAAACTCACAAATTTATTTGAAAATAAAACAACAACAAGTGTGCGACAAGTTTTATTAACAATCGTTTAGGTTTCGTAGGTTTTGAGGCATTATTGATGTTTTAATTACTTATAAAATGTGTACCTTTATTAAATGTTTTCGTTTAACAAAAAAACTATATGAATAAATCATGTATTTGCCAATTTAAAAATGTTTTACTATACTGCTTTATGTGTAGATAATGTAGTTTGTTGAGTGTTTGACAGCGATTTATTTCGTGTGCTGTGTAAGTTTCTCCCTTCAAATATTTGCTGATACCTAAAATAAAATAAATAAATCAATTATCAACATTCTAATGAATATATGTATGTACTTGTACATACATATTATGTACAAATTGTACATTATGTACTACGTATATTAAGATTAAAAATAAAATATTTCAGTATGAGCAATAAATTAAAAAAAATAATCGGTTTTTATGCACAAAATACACAAACATTATATTATTATATTATATTATGTATATGTATAAAAGTTGATGAGACCATCATTATCAGTTTGAACAAATTTTCTCACATTTCTTCCCCAAAATGTTGAGTTTGAATTCATTTTTCGAAAATTATTCACTAAAACAACTTCAACAAAATCATACGGAGCTTAATACTTCGCCAAAAACACAAAGCTCCTGTGGATAAACTACAGGAAGAAGAGAGACGTATTTATAAGAGTATAGTTTATGTCCCCAAACTGTCAGAGAACTTCAAAGAGATAGTAAAAAATAATGCAAAAGACGTCAATTTAGCGTATAAATCCAATAAGACGCTGGCACCTCTTTTCACCAACATGAAACGAAAACGGAAAAGGACAAGTGTACAGACGTAGTTTATAAAATCAATTGTGTAGGTAATGCAGAGGCAAATTGTAACCTTTCCTATATCGGTACTACAAAGCAACTTCTTCGTCAACGAATTTCAAACCACAAGTCCGACATTAATTTAAAAAGCACCGGGAAAACAGCACTCGAAATGGAGAAACATGTCTCCAAGCGGTATACTTTGGGCACACTTCATATCATAAATAACAAAAACAATATGAATCGTAAACAAGACAGCCAAAAAAATTTCATCGGTTTACTGCTCATTAGTGACTGGGCAGAATTTCTGACACAGTTTAAAGCCGACTAAACTTCATTTGAAGTGTTTTAAATAAAACAAAAATTTTTTTAAAGTAATTTTATTATTTCACAGTAGTAGCCCGTAGCGTAATGGTTAGTGCGTTCGCCTGTCACGCTGGAGGTCTGGGATCGCTTCCCAGCCTCGTCCACCTAAAAAAACTAAAAAGTTTTTTTTTTAGGGCTACTGCCTCTTGCGAGGAATTGACAAATCCTCCAAGAGTATCACTTGTCACGAATAAGTGCTTCTCGTCTAGCCGTTCGGATGCGGCATATAATTGTAGGTCCCTTCCATTCCTGTCGAAAGGCGCACACAGGAATGGATGCGAGTTGTTAGTCACTAGGCCCTGGTTCTTCATGAGCCGTTGTGCCACCCGATTTATTTATTTATGTTTATTATTTCACAACAATTTTTTATTTGTTTAGAATTTTCTTTTCCAAATTGTCTTTACAGTTTTCAATACATTGTCATGTATTTATTATTTCTACTTTTATTGTTAATTTTTTCATGTAAATTGTAAACATCTACCTAATGTAAGTTTGCTTAAGTGTTACACCAAATGTTCTCATGTGTATAATATATTCAATTTATTTTTGTAAATAAAAGATCCCCTGAAGAAACGTCGGGAAAGGAAATGAAATTGATTCATTAACATATCACTACGACCAAAACAGCCGAAAGAGATGCATTTTTAAATCTCAAACAACTATAATTAAAACAACTTTGATATACAAATAAAAATAAAGTATGGCTGTCGGCATTGCCCTAGAATAAGGATTGATGTTGTTTTAAAATAATTGGGTTCGGTTTAGACACATTTTTAATTTTCCCCTCCCGCCCTAAAAAGGGAAAATAGCAACCTCTCGACTACAGTGTTTCCGTTGTTTGAACAAAAATTATGTAACCCTTTTCAAATCTTATGCAAAATACCCTGTAGAGGAAAGAATCAGTAGCGTACGAAGGATTTTGTTTGGGGGGGGGCTCAGTCTCAATTTTGGTGAAATTTGTTTAAGGTATCACAAAAAAGCAATCAAAATTAAAGCCTTTCGTATTATCCACCACCAAAAGTTAAATTTTAATAGAAAAAAAAACACGCAAAATACTACCTATAGTGATGAAATGAATTTTACCTTACTTTATTTGTAAACAATTTTTTTTTTTTAAATCCACTTCGACAAAAATCCACTTTATGGACTCGATTTAAACAACGTCAACGGTAATAGGGGTATAGGCGAAAAGTGCATCCACATTTTAATAAATAAAATGTCTGTTTTTTTCTTAAAATAAGCTCATAGCCAAGGTACTGTTTATTGCACATAAACTGAAAGTTCACCAACTGACAACATACACAACCAAAAAAACCGCGTATAACGTAACTTTTACAAGTCCTATATGTTTTTTAATGCATTTATTAAGTCTCTTCCTTTACTTTGAGTTTCTGTGATTTTTAGTCCAAAGTCCTGTCAAGTTCATATAATAGAAATGAAATTGACAGAACTTGGGAACAAAAAAAGAAAATCACAGAAATTTAGAGTAAAGGAACATGCATTAGCAGAAGCAGAAGCAGAAGCTATACAAATACAATGCAAGAAATGGTAACATTTTTCAAGGGAACTCACATTATACAAATTATTATTTGGGCGTTTTCGTAGTGGTTTCGCTAAACTCATGTTTTACTCAAGTACAGTTTAGATAAGATCAATAATAAAAATGTATTCCAATTCGATTTCTGTACTTATCAAAATAGAAGTTTATCAAATTATTGAACGCCAAAAATAGTGCATCGACAAAAACTAAAATATATGTTAAGGTTATCTTTTAAGTTTTAACTAATTATAATAGTTTAAAACGACAATGAATACGGTCCATTAACTTTAAAAAAAAAAGAGTTTGAGAAGATTATCTACCTCTGATACTATTAAAAGCAGTTTTTCGAAATGTCATCAATTGACTTCAGCTTTCTTATAATGCCTTATGTCGTAGAATTAGAAATAACATTCGGCAAAAAAAGTATACAGTTTACAGATATTTAAAAATATTTTTTGAATATTTGATACGTTCACTGAGCGCGAAGATACTGGTTAAAGTATAACTAAAGCATTTGACCACTAAAAAGCAATAAAAAAGAGAAGATATCAAGGGAATCTATTATGTTAATTAGTGCACTGCAATCGTTATTCCATTCAGGCTTTTTTTTAAATGGGAAAAGAAGGAAAAATTAAATTTGTGAAGTCATTTTGCGAAATTTGACTGATTGCAAGGGAATTTGGTTTGGGTTTCAATATTGCGTGTGGTATGAACTCATGATTTAAATACGACATCCATATATATAGATTTTTTTAAAATTAAAATGGAAAATACTGCTAAAGTTCAAAATTAACAACAATAAAATTTGAACTAAAAATAATAAAAAAAACTTTCTTCGATGATATATGAAATCTTAGCACAGTAAACCATATTGCTTGGGGGGGGGGGCTCAAGCCCCTTAAGCCCCCCCTGGGTATGCCACTGGACAGAATGTATAGCTATCTATTCCGATCGTATATTAAAATAAAATGCACAATAGTTCGCACCAACTTGGTCTTGTAGCTTACAACTAGATTGTGGCTAGACATAGACTCGGTCCGTTATTTCCAAAACTCATTTTTTTGGATAGCACACCCCGTCAATCGAAAGTTTATGCCGAAAGAAAAAGTTATCGACCAAACAAATTTTGTTCCGAGGTCATTAACCCGAGCCTCTTAGGTCGGTCATACTTTTCCCATACAAAGGATGATGGGCAAATTGGTCGTTGATCCAACAGAGTTAAAATATATCTCAAATGAAAGATATTGTTGAGTAATTTATTTCATTATCTAGGTATGTATGTATATGGCCGCAAGAACCAAAACCACAGGAGAACAGAGATATGGACACTTGAATATGAGTATTTCAAACACCATACTTCAGTTTTTTTTTTTCGAAATCATAACATTTCATATAAAGAACGTAGGATAATGATATTAGTGTTAAATGAAAGGTAATTGTTTCATAGCAAAGTTGTCATATTACGTTCAATACATTTGGAGATATTAAGTTTTAAAGTCTTGATTAAAACCTTTTTAAGCACTGCTTTTGTACACCAATATAAGATACACATAAATCAGTGCTGACAGATACTTTTTTAGCGCCATCGAATTGCTATTTTTACAGCCTTTAATTAAATATATAATAAATAGTCTTTTGGTCAATAAATACCTGCTTTCAAACAAAAATTGCTTCAAAAGATACCTTATTATCAGTGTTACCACTGGGACTCATATGAGTCAAAAGGGAATCATTTTTTTAAACTTGGCTCAGGGACTCATTTTTTTTAGATTTGGCTCATTTTTTTGAAGAGTAAAAATAAACACTTTGGGCCTTACCAAAATCAATAAGCAAATTTAATGACGATTTAAATATTTTTGTTAAATGAACCATAATGGTATGGAATCTAACTAATTAACTGTACATGGTACGACCTAAATATTAATGTTAACTCTCAATAGTGAATCAAATGGGATTGACTTTAAAAAATTAAACATTCCATAAATAGTACATTATTTGTGATCAATACAAATTAGGTTAATTTACTGGAATATTTAAGTCCTTACTAAATTTAAAATTCTTAGTTAGGCCCTTTATAAAATACCGTTAAGCCAATTTTTAAGTTCAAGCGCTTTTATTTCGTTTGCCAAAAAAAATGAATGTTTAATAAGTTAGTTTAAATATATTTATGAATTAAATATTGTTTTATGATTTCAAAGTAATTATTTTTGTTATTAAAAAATAAAAAAAAGTATAATCATACACCTTGAACAGATTTTTTATTGGGACTCGTTTATTTTCAAAATGACTCATTTTTTCAGCGTCGAGGACTCAATAAAAATTAAACCTGCGGTAACACTGCTTATTATGCTTCTAGACCGATAAAAGTTGATTCTAAGTTAAAAACAACAAATTATATAGTCTGAAATCTGGTATCGACGTATAATTTCACTCTACATTTTAATATACCTAATTAATTAAATACAAATACACTCTGGCTCGGTCGATTAAGTCATTATTTATTTAAAAATCTAAAAAACATTTACCGTACCGGAGTGTATGATTTAAGTTTTTATACATAAATATTTCTGTGACCAAATAAGGTATGATTGTACTAAAGGTCCCGATTAACTGATAATATCGAAGACCATAACGCATCGGGCAAACAAAAAGTTATATAAGTAAAAAGCGGTTAAACCACTTGCGGTGCTCGCTTGCCGGCGGTCTTTGGTGGCGGCGGCAATTGGTTCATACCTTATTTGGTCTGTTATTTAAAAGATGAAACAACTTCCTTTTGTTTGACACCAATATTATTTTCCTACGTTCTTTATTTCAAAAGTTATGAATAGTTATTTAGAAAAAGAACTGAAATATGGTGTTTGCAATTACCAACTTCAAGCTCAAATATCTTAGATTTCCCATGTATGATTTTCAAAATATTGCACTAATATAAGAAGCTCAACACCTTTCATTTGATACCAAATTCATAAGTTTTCATAAAAAGATTACATAAAAATTTACCCATCATCCTTTGTATGGGAATTTTACACTCTTCACATTTTATTTTTTTTTCTAGAACTATAACAGTTATTCTAAATGTTTTTGAGAATTCTGATTGATTTATTGGTCCTTTAAAAACTGCATTTAAAAATGAATTTAAAAAAAAATTAACTATAATTTATTTCGATTTTGTAAGTTAATAAATACTTTAATATTGTGTATTTTTTTCTCTTATTTTTTCTCTCTCGATCTTCTGCAGTTTCTGTTGGATTTTTTAAGGATTATCATTAAGTTAAGTTTTTTTTTAAACTGCATTAAAAAAAAATAATGAAAATAAATTCAAAATAATTTATTTCGATTTTTCATAATATTAAATATTTTTATTTTTTTTAACGTTTTTTTAATTTTTTTTTTTCTTGTCAAATAAAGTTTTTTTAAATGATTTGGGCACGAGTACGATAACTTAGCCGCCAAGAAATAAAAACGTTTTTTTATAGAACAGCCCAATATAAGCATTTTTGACTATAGGAGGGGGGTCTTACTCTCCCCGTTTGGGCGGGAGGGGCAATTTTATAAAAAATGTACTAAAAATAAAAACAAAATATTTAAAAATAACGGTAACACTTACAATTAATTTTTATATCTTGTTTTAAAGCCAATACTAGGTAGGTACTACTAGCTAGTTTTTAAATTAAGTCAAATCTATGCATAGTTTCGAAAAAAATGGGCTTTAAACTCAAAATTTGGGAAAACAAATCATAAAAAAAAAGTTTAACTGTAATTTTTCAAAACAGTAAAATTATATATGATTTTTTTTTCTGGAATTCGTTGCTCTTATTAATTCTTCATTAAAAAATGAAAACAAGATGATTTTATATCTTCTAGTTCTTGAGAAAATTGAAAATTACCAAACATAGTTTTTTATAATTCTTTTAGTTTAAGGAAATTTGCTATTGTTAAAACAAAGCTTATTAGATAAATAATATTGGAGTGTTTTCTTCTCCAGTAGATACTGATAATATTTACCTAGTCTTACTTTTTTAGACAGCGCTGTATTCATTTTTCCAATTTTTTGTATTATCGTTGTCCTAGTGCATAAATAGTATGATAGGGAAGGGGCGCATGCTGCCCCCCTGCAACCCCCCTGCTTGGCCCAGTAAAGGATTTGAGTTGGGTGCAAGTTTGGGTACATGCATAGTTTCTTATGGATTACAAATTTTCCATACAAAAACCTCCAAGCAATCACATTCCTACTGCATACACAGTATGATAGGGAAGGGGTGGCATGCTGCCCCCCTGCAACCCCCCTGCTTGACCCAGTATAGGATTTGGGGTGGGTGCAAGTTTGGGTACATGCATAGTTTCTTATGGATTACAAATTTTCCATACAAAAACCTCCAAGCAATCACATTCCTCGTCCAATTTGAATAACTAGCTAAGTTTCAAAATATTAAAACTTAAAATGTCAAGTGTTACGGACTGTACATAATAGTTCATAGAAAAAAAAAAACCGCACCAGCTTTACAATTTGTCCCGTTACTTTTTTTGCATGCACATTATGTGTACAAGAGTTAATATAAACAAAGGTCATTCTTTAATCAGCCTTTGTGAGAACAAAGTATTTTTTTTTCAACAATGGCGACTAAACATCCACTGCTTTATCCTTAACTTATGAATTTTTTCCATTTTTTGATCATTTGAGGATTTAGTTTCGACCAACAAAAAAACATTACATTACTTACTGTGCTATACCTATTATAAAAGGAACTATTTTTTCATAATCCACAAAGAAAAATAATTAAAAATATAAATATCAAATAAAAAGAAGGTTTGGTAATTTTTTATTTTCTCAAAACCTAGAAGATATAAAATCATTTAGTTTTTAATTTTTAATGAAGAATAAATTAGAGCAACGAATTTCAGGAAAAATTGATTCACGATGATGATGATGATTGATGATTTGTTTTGATCAATATTCAAAAATTAATAAAAAAAAACTTTATTTGATTAGAGAAAAAATTAAAAACGTTAAAAAAATAAAAATATTTAATATTTTGAAAAAACGAAATAAATTATTTATAATTTGTTCTCATTATTTGTTTTAATGCAGTTTCTTAAGAAACTTATTACTTAATCATAATCAATAAAAACAACAAAAAGTGCTGAAGATCGAGAGAGAATAAATTAAAGAGAAACATTTTTAATATTAACGTATTTATAACTTGAAAAATCGAAATAAATTATCATTTAAATTTTTAATCCATTTGTAAATACAGCAAAGAATAGAAGAAAAGAATAAATACAATGAAATAGAAATTAGAAAAAAATAGAAAATTTTGTACAGCCGATTGAGTCCTATCCAACGTGGACCTTCGGAAACCCTGTTTTCTTTTTTTTTTTTGTTCGTTCATTTTGATTTTACTTCGCATTGATGTAAGACCAGGAAGATGAAGGGGGTGTAGGTAATAGAAATTAGAAAAAAAAAATATAAAATTTTGCACAGCCGATTGCGTCCTATCCGAAGCTCCCGAAACACCCAATTTATTTAAGGACCACCCTTACCTACATTATATTGTCTCCCATTTCCAAGAAGCTATCTACTCCACTGCTGCGCACTTTTTATAATAATAAATGATTTTTCTTTACGTACATTTTTTTATAATTTGAACTACGTATAATAAAATAAAAATCTACCAAATTTATTACTGATATTATTTGTATAAACGTACCTTTCTTTTAGATATGTTCTGTTAGACTTCCTGAAAGCGACTAAAAGAAATATCAAGTAGCCTTGGCATTCAACGAAATACAACAAGTATTTAATAATTTGTGACTCTTGAAACCAGTATGCTAAAAATTCGAAAGTCCAAGATACACCAGTTACCAGGGATAGTTTAGCCAAAAGTCCACATCTTCAAAAAAAATATTAAAAACATTAATACAAACCTAACAAAATAATAGTTATTCTGTATATTATTTAATTTGATTTACTTCTTCATATAGACGTGAAGTTTTTGTTTAAATCCATTTGCCTCAGGCTTGCATGCATTTGTTAGCTTCCCACAACTTATTTTCTTAATTGTCATAAAAAACATTACAACATTAGACGATATTAGAACCACGCCGGGGCCATAGAAATAGATCACCACATTATAGTTCCTTGCTAAAAGCAAAAAGAACAATATAATTACACATTATGTAATCTTTAAAAATGTTTCATATAAATGAGACATGGCAATTTACAATAGTATTTTCTTGCATAAATTATGTCCGAGGTGTTCTTTACGCGACTTAGAACAACAACAACAACGTGGGTGCCCGCAATATGCCTGCGCCAATGGCCTTATAATAAACGACATTTTAAAAAAGATATAACAAAACACTTGTTTTTCCACAATTTAAATTATTTTGTTTTTTATTTATTAAAAACTTTGGGAGCCAACGCGTTTCGTCTTAGTTAGGACATCATCAGGGCACTAAATTTAACATGAACTCATACAATCACAAAGGTTGCAACATGACAGTAATGAACATAAGTGTTCGTACAAATAAATAAAGTTAATAATTTATTAAAACTTAAAATTTTGGCATTAAAAAAAAAAAAATTATTTATTAAGGAGTGGGCTATTATTTAATAAGTCGATTTGACAGTTCAAAATGTTTAAGCACTTATGCTTATTTTTTTCGAAAATTTCGTATTTGTCCAATACACGTCCGGCAGGTAAACAACGCAATAGAGATACGTCATCGAGGGAGCATCCATGTGCAGATGTTTTGATATGTTGAGCGAGTCCAGAAGAAGGTTCATTACGCACAGAAGCCTTTAGATGCTCAATAAACCTTTTTGATAGGGTTCTTGAAGTTTTTCCTATATAGACTCCATTGCATTTCTTGCAAATTACTTTATACACACCGCTTTTTGAATGTATAGGTATTTTTTCTCTGATTTTGTTGTTGCAGAGGGCGTTTTTTAGGGTCAAATTATTGAAAAAAGCTGGTTTTATATTTATAGATGATAGTGGACTTCTTAATTTCTCGGATGCTCCAGGAATGTAAGGGATTTTCCGCCAACTTTGTGGTTCTTTTTCAATTGAAATTGGGAAAATTGATTGGAGAGCTAATTTCCTAGATTTTGTCTGCAATAATCCATCAATAGTTCGAAGGTTATATCCATTCCTTACAGCAATGTTTTTAATTATTTTTAACTCTTTTTTAAAAGCATCTTTTACCAAAGGAACCCTAAGAAGACGATTTATCAAGGAATGAAAAGATTACATTTTTGTACTCCAGGGTTGGGCAGACGATACTGGAATTATGGAATCAGTTGAAGTTTCCTTTCTATAAATTTCAAAAACAATCTTGTCGGATGAGATTGACAAGCTTAAATCAAGAAAATGTATGCAATTCTGTCCATAATCCAAAGTGAACGTAATATGACCGTCCAAATTGTTCAACACTGATTCAAGGAAGAGAGAAAGATTTCTTTGGGTACCTTGGGATATAACCTTCGAACTATTGATGGATTATTGCAGAAAAAATTTAAGAAATTAGCTCTCCAATCAATTTTCCCAATTTCAATTGAAAATGAACCACAAAGTTGGCGCAAAATCCCTTACATTCCTGGAGCATCCGAGAAATTAAGTAGTCCAATATTAACTATAAATATAAAACCAGCTTTTTTTAATAATTTTACCCTAAAAAACGCCCTCTGCAACAACAAAATCAGAGAAAAAATACCTATACATTCAAAAAGCGGCGTGTATAAAGTAATTTGCAAGGAATGCAATGGAGTCTATAAAGGAAAAACTTCAAGAACCCTATCAAAAAGGTTAATTGAGTATCTAAAGGCTTCTGTGCGTAATGAACCTTCTTCTGGACTCGCTTAACATATCAAAACATCTGGACATGGATGCTCCCTCGATGACGTATCTCTATTGCGGTGTTTACCTGCCGGACGTGTATTGGACAAATACGAAATTCTCGAAATAAATAATCATAAGTGCTCAAACATTTTGAACTGTCAAATCGACTTATTAAATAATAGCCCACTCCTTAACAAATAATTTTTTTTTTTTTTTTAATGCCAAAATTTTAATTTTTAATAAATTATTAAATTTATTTATTTGTACGAACACTTATGTTCATTACTGTCATGTTGCAACCTTTGTGATTGTATGATTCCATGTTAAATTTAGTGCCCTGATGATATCCTAACTAAGACGAAACGCGTTGGCTTCCAAAGTTTTTAATAAATAAAAAATTAAATAATTTAAATTGTGGAAAAACAAGTGTTTTATTATATCTTTTTAAAAATGTCAAAGATTAATTTCCACCAAGTGTTAAACTCTCAATCTATTGATTATATTATAATTAATGTTATAAATTGGCATGTCTTCAGCGATTATTTGCATTTCATATTTACATTCAAAGAAACAATAGTTGCTGCCTCCAATATTCGGCTTAAATTCATCAGGCCAATCCTGCCTTTGTGCAAGTAATACGATACCAAGTAGACAAGTTGGCAGACCCCAGGCAAACAATGAGTAAAATGTTAAGTCCCTACACATGGTGTAGGGGTTAGGTTGTTTACTAAGATTCAAATAAAAATCAAAACTGCTGACAAAGAGCCAAGAATAACTTGCCATGAACGCAAAATAAGTGGTGTATCCTGTTGATTAAAATTAAAATATAGTTTAAAATAAACACAAAAATAGTAATTCTTAAAAATAGCTTTTATAAAATGGTTTCAAGCATACACAAATTGGGGTGGTTATTGTTTTGTTAATTTATTGTTATTTCGTTTTCGTTTTTGTTATTATTATTTATGTTTTTTCCGAAAACGTTTTATATTTTTTGTTTATATTTTGTTTTGAGTTCCTTTCCTTTCACGATTCCTTCGAATTTCTTCTTTTCGTCACGTGGCGTGAGTTCTTATTTTTGCTAAGCGCCAAAAACCTTACTTTTCAGAAGAGCGTTTTTTAACTTAAAAACCATGTTTTGTTCATAGTTAGGGCGTTAAGGGAGCCAACCTTGCACTTCATTCTGACGGGATGTGCTTTGTATACACTAATAGTCCACATCCTATATTTACTTTTAAGAAGTGTTACCACAGTGGCAACACTGGTAGACCGGAGATATAAAGGTTGCCTTCTAACCATGTTTTAACACGAAATTTCACCTAAATGAGCCTATAAATCGGGAACCAGACATCGGTTGATATCGTAGAACGTCTCGTTGGATTAAAAATACTTTAAGCCACAGGAATATGTTCATTTTTTGAACCCTGCCCCACCCTCGTACAGGGGGGGAGCAAAATACCCTCGGCGGATAAGGGTTTTTATTTGTCAGAAAATAAGTGTTATAAAATTAATATTCATACAATTTTAAGATCATCGTCGACGTATAGAACTTCATACTCTACAGCATATCCGAAGTTCATTTTTACCCATGTATAAGTTTTCTGTATAATCGTTTTCAAAATCGGGGAAGTATATCAAACCACAATATATTCGTCTTGGTATAATCCAAGCATATGGCACATGACCTTAGGGTAATTTATATTGCCCAATCTTATGCAGTCAAAATGATTTCAATATAATTTCCCTATAAAAAGTTATAACCTTTTTATTAAATGATGACTAAATTTTCAGTAAAACGAGCATAATATTACCAAATTTTAATAGTATGGTGATGAAACTTGGCGCACATGTCTAATTTGTCGTAAGAAATAATAATCAAAAGATTTCATAAAAATATCTAGGTCAAAGGGGTGTTTTTTTGAGTGAAATGGAAAAGTGAATTACTATTACCAGTAAACCCCTCCCAAAACTGGTATGTTAATAGAAGTTGGTAGAAATGTTTATTTTATGTTAGAACCATGACTCAAAAGGATCCATGCAAATATATTGGTTCCAGAGGTGATTTTTTTAGGCGGAAGGAAAATATCGGTTATTAACCCAGAATATTAATTTTATGTAAAGCCTAGTACGCTGCTTATGCGAAACGAAAAATCCCATACAAAAATGACATGACGAAATCATAAACAAAAAATTACGTTGTCCTTTTCGTTCTGTGGTACGCTGTTCGA
The DNA here is from genome assembly GCA_949320155.1 of Melangyna quadrimaculata. Lineage (NCBI taxonomy): Eukaryota > Metazoa > Arthropoda > Insecta > Diptera > Syrphidae > Melangyna > Melangyna quadrimaculata. The sequence continues at coordinate 206,851,057 of OX439484.1, read as the reverse complement.
CCAGCGAAATTGATCATTATACCAGATTGTGTTGACCAGTCTCCACTCTCTTTTCGCAATGAATTATTTGCCCGCACAATTAATTATGTGCGGAAAAATGACATTTTTGTTTGTTTGTATTTTCATTTGTTGTTTCTTTCATTACAGCACTGTTTTTGTTTGATTTTTTCGTTAAATTTCATTTTGTTTATTGGCAATTTATTTAAACTCTCCATGAATATTTTTCCACTGTGTTCTCGTAAGTATTTCGTTGTCTTTTTGGAGACCGCAGTCAAATTTCGTTTCGCATCAGCAGCGAACTAGGCTTAATCGAGGAATAAATACATATATAATAGCAATTTAAGCAAAATTAAGACGATACAATCACCATAAAGAAAGTAATCGTCGTTTTAATGGAAACATTAATGTATTTTTTGAGTAGAGCAGAAAAAACACTTTTTCCTCAAAAATCACCTTTGACAATAGATATTTTATTTATCTTTTTTTATTCTTGGCAACAATAAAAAACAAAACATTCCTACCAACTTTTAACAACGTGCTAGTTCTGGGGAGGGTGTACGGGGCAATTTTCTGTTTCACTCAAAAAAAAAACACCCTTTTGCCCCCGATATTTCTATGGACTCTTTTGATTCTTATTTCTTACGACAAAAGAGACATGTGTGCCAAGCTTTATCACCATACCATTGACATTTGGTTATATTATGCTCGTTTCACTGAAAATTTAGTCATCATTTTATAAAAAGGTTATAACTTTTTGTAGGGAAATTATATTGAAATTATTTTGACTGTATTAGATTAGACATTAAAAACTACCCTAAGATCATGTGCCATATGCTTGTATTATAGCAAGACAAATAAATAGTGGTTTGATATACTTCCACCTTCCCCTACCCCCATTTTGAAAGCGATTATACAAAAAACTAATACATGGATAAAAATGGACTTCGGATGTGCTGTAGAGTATGAAATTCTATGTCGACGCTCATCTTAAAATCTTATGAAAATTAATTTTATAACCATTATTTTCTGACAAATAAAAACCCTTATCCGCTGAGGGTATTTTGCTCCCCCTGCGTAAAGAGTGGGGGAAGAGTCAAAAAATGAACATATTCCTATGGCTTCAAGTATTCTTAATCCAATGAGACATTCTGCGACATCAACCGATGCCTGATTCTCGATTTATAGGCTAATTTATGTGAAATTTCATTTTAAAATATGGTCAGAAGGCAACTTTTATATCTCCGGTCAGCCAGTGTTGCCACCGTGGCAACACTTCTTAAAAGTAAATTAAGGATGTGGGCTACTATTGTACCAAAGCTCATCCCGTCAGAATGAAGTGCAAGGTTTGACCTAAAATATGGCCTTAACGCCCTTACTATTACTTTTTTGTGCTCAATCAAAAGGATTTTACCCGTTAATGCGTTGAGCAATTTCCATTTTGTGTCCTTGGAACATTTATTAAATTGAGTCTTACAAAAAAGAAGCAAAATGGAGATAGGACACCTGCCCATACATTTGCAAACTCATTAGAAAGTAAAGTTAAATATTTTTTCCTATCTCTTTGATCTCTCTTTCTATTTGAATTTGGATTAGAGCACACAAGAAAATACGAAAATTAGAAAATCAAATATTTTTTCATTGAAATCTCATTGAAACTCTTTACTTGAGTTAAAAAAAATATAGCCCAGTCAATAATTACAAACGGTTGTTTCGCATGTTGTCTCTATACGTATGTACATTTATTTTTTGGGAATTTGATTATTTTGTTATCAGTAAGTTTGTTTATTGATCGATTGGCAGTCGTCACGTGTGATTCGTTAAAGAGGAGTTATAGATACATGATACAAACAAAAATTAAAGGAATAAATGCCTAATGAAACGAAGCCAATAATAGACTGGTTTGACAAGCCTTATGTCAATCGAAAAAATAGAAACCACCAGTGTACCTTCCTATGTTTTGTAGCATTCACAATCAGTTTGAGATGAATATGCTCACAAAGCAAGATTTTGACCTATAGTTTCTTAGATACCCCGTTTGCATGAGGTATTCGAGCGAGCTTCAAGCTCGCTTGGCCCCTTTGTAAACCTTCGTTGACTTGAAATGAGCTTCAACCGACTCGATTCCACTTCAGGAGCGGAGTCGAGTCGAAATTGTTGATAAAAAACCTGGGTCGAAGAGTCGGTCTTGAGGATGTGTTCAACACAGTGTTTTTGCACATGGTCGATTAAAATTATTTATTTGCTTTGATAGCTATGTGAAGTATGTACTAAAATTCATAAAATTTTAACTGTTTTTGTGTAAAATAAATATATTGCTGCTATTCCATTAAATGTAATCTCAACACCATATCAACTCAACTTCAAATGGGGCTCTAAGCTCACCTGACAAAACACCTGGGTCGAAAATCCGACCCTAATCCAACTCGAGCTCTTAATTCTGTTTGTAAACGGGGTAATAGGTATACATAATTTCCGTCATTGGATCCAATGGTGTAATATTGAAGGTACAACTGACAAATTAGTAAGAGGGGATTCAATTCCCCAAAGGAATATATTTTTAAATAAGTAGGTAGGTATACCTTTTTTTTTTTTGAAGAAATTATTTTTGTTAGATAAAAATAACCTTATTAAAATAGTCAACATTTCAGAGTTTTCCTTTGTTTTAATTGCTACCTGGATATCAAAAAGCATTGCCAGTTTAAGAATATTTGGTTTGTAACAATTTTAATAAAATGTTGGCTTGAAGCAAAGCATTTCTAATAGTTGTGAATATGAATATGTTTGATTCAGTTTTATTTCAATCATTTCGTCACCGTTCGTTTATTTTTGTTTAAATTTTTGTGCATTTAAAGAACCTATAAAGGCGTTAAAATTCGCGCAAATTTTAACGCGTTTAGGTGACGAAGTGATCGAAATCGAAGTAAACGAAAACGAAACAATTAAATACGAAACAAATATAAGACGAATTAATACCAAAACGAAATTATCGAAATTATCTGCCCTGGCACTTTTTTAAAGAAGAGCTCCACAGTATTGCAAACATAGATGGGGTTCGAGTAAGAATCTCGAAACTATGTGACCGCTGCAATACTTCGTGCAATAATTCGGATAATAACTTAATTTCTAATTTAGTTGCTTAATGTGCCGTAAGAATAAATATACTTATTTGTAAAATTGTTTTATTCACACAATTATTTATTTATTTATTTAACTGTCTGTCATACTATTATTTAATTATTTATTTATTTGTTTACTTATTTATTTAGTTATTTATTTGTTTATTTATTTATCTTTTTATTTATTTATTTATGTATTTATTTATTTATTTATTTATATATTTATTTATGTATTTATAATATTTTTTTGTTATTTGTTATATTTTTTTTTTGTATGTTATCAATGAAATTGTATGATACTTATTAATTTGTATTATTATTTATTATAACTATAATCCATGTAAACAACACCTCAAGCAAGTTCTCTGCGCCTCACTTCTCTCTTCATTTGGAAAAATTTCAAATAATTATTTAATGAAGGTTGTTTATCAAAAATGTGTATTATCTGTGATATCAATTGAAAACATATTGTAAATTTTTATCAGTGGTAAGGTAGGATATTAATACCATATCTCTGTAAATTGTGCAAACTAGGGTTTAAATGAACAAATTATAAGAATTTCAATAAAGATCTATATACATATATATAATAAAACAAAATATAACCTAAAGTTAAAAAAGAATATACAGAAAATAGAAAAGTCTTACCTAATAAGGTACAACCGGTCGGTGATAAGTCTTTTGACAAATTTATAACGGCCAACGTAGTAAAGGCTACGGATAATGAGAGTAAATAAAAACAATTAGATCTAATCGTCACCACCTTCTTGCCCCAGAACGTACACATAACTATTGTTATCAGCATAAATGGCACCGATGAAAGCATAACTAATAGAAAGAAAAACATTATTTTGTAATATTGAATATCTAATAAATTCCAGTTGAAAAGTTAAGCATATGGAACGACCTTAAAACTTTCGTTTTTATATAGAAGAAATGTTATACCTCGATGTTTTGTTTTTACCAGATACAAACGCTTTTCTTTTAATATTATCTATGTATATATTTTATAAATATGAGAAATAATAAAAATCAAAAATTAAATTAAAAATTAATATGAAATAAAAAATATTAGGTATCGCCAATGTTTACAAAAAAACACAATTCAAATAAATAAATTTTAATGGGAAAATTGGTCCATCTCTTAAGATTTGTTCACGCTCGATAACCCTATGTAGCTATTTTTTTGAAAAACATAATAAAGATTTTCTCTTCTTTTTCGTTCTTAAATAAATTTCAAGAAAAAATTCTAAATGTGCTAATATAGTATTATAGTTAGAGCGTTAAAGGAGCCAACCTGGCACTTCATTCTGACAGGATGAACTTTGGTATACTAATAGTCCACATCCTAAATTTACTTTTTAGAAGTGTTGCCACCGTGGCAACACTGGCAGACCGGAGATATAAGGGTTTTCTTCTGACCATGTTTCAACACGAAATTTCACATAAATTAGCCTTTAAATTGAGAACCAGACATCGGTTGATTTCGTGGAATGTCTCGTTGGATTAAGAATACTTGATGCCATACGAATATGTTAATTTTTTGACCCCTCCCCCACCCTTGTACGCGGGGGGAGCGAAATACACTCCGCGGATAGGGGTTTTTATTTGTCAGAAAATGATGGTCATAAAATGAATATTCATAAAATTTTAAGATGAGAGTCGACGTAGAATTTCATACTTTACAGCATATCCATGTATTAGTTTTTTGTAAAATCTCTTTCAAAATGGGGGAGGGTAAGGTGGAAGTATATCTAACCCCTATATATTCGTCTTGGTATAATCTTAGCGTTAAAAAATACTTTAAAATCATGTACCATATTATGTATTTGTACCTCTATTATATAAAATTTAGTCGTCGTTTTATAAAAAGGTTATAACTTTTTATGGGGAAATTATATTGAAATAATTTTGATTGCATAAGATTGGGCATTAAAAATTACCCTAAGGTCGTGTGCCATACGCTTAGATTATACCAAGACGAATATATAGTGGTTTGATATACTTCCACCTTGCCCTCCCCGCGTTTTAAAAGAGATTTTACAAAAAACTAATACATAGATAGAAATGGACTCCGGATATGCTGTAAAGTATGAAATTCTACGTCGACGCTCATCTTAAAATTGTATGAATATTCATTTTATAACCATCATTTTCTGACAAATAAAAACCCTTATCCGCCTAGGGTATTTTGCTCCCCCTGCGTACAAGGGTAGGGGAGGGGTCAACAAATGAACATATTCCTATGGCATCAAGTATTCTTAATCCAACGAGACATTCCACGACATCAGCCGATGTCTGGTTCTCGATTTACAGGCTAATTTATGTGAAATTTCGTGCTAAAACATGGTCAAAAGGCAACCCTTTTATCTCATGTCTACCAGTGTTGCCACCATGGAATCACTTCTTAAAAGTAAATCGAGGGTGTGGACTATTAGTGTACCAAAGTTCATCCCGTCAGAATGAAGTCCAAGGTTTGACCTAAAATATGGCCTTAACGCCCTAACTATTAGGTTATAATAGGTATTGATAATAATTTTAACTATATGCCTGTAAGGCCTCTAGTTAGAAGGAATAGCAGGAGAGGAAAGATTTTTGTTGGCATAGTGTATTGAGAATTAGATGTTAAATATCTCGTGAAATCCCATCACGGGTCGCATCCAGTTGGAACTGGGGAATATAGAAGATAATGCTTCCTAGACTGGGACTCGATCCCACACGTTCAATTGAGCGATCATTTACTAATAGTCATAAATTGCTAAGCCTTTCTTGTTTGTTGATGCTTCGCAAGTAATTTTTTATTAATCTGAGCTTAGATAAAGATCTTTCCGCTTTTGCTGTGGTAACAGGAAAAACATTATACGAGCGGTGCTCGAAGACAGTGACGAATTTTGACTGATCAAAAAAGTTTTCAATTCCTTAATATTTTTTATTGAACTAATGTATGTCCATCAAAAACGTTGGCCAGTGGATAGAAAGCAACTGAGCAAAGAAATTAGAACGATCGTCGTGTCGTCTTGACGATAGCTGTCTGTATTCAATACACACATATAGGAAAATATAGAGAGAGCAATAGTCAAAACGACGATCGTTCAATCGAATCGAACAATCGTTTTAGTTTTTTAGTGATCTGGGCCCAGATGATACAAACAAAACAAATATGACGAATATAAAAAATCAGTTCTTACCTTTGTTTTAACAAACAACACTATAACTGTTAAGCCTTAGCAATGAGCAACAATAGTTACAAAACATAATTTGTAGAAAATTTAATTTTCTACAAGTTTGCCATATAAAATGATTGTCTGATATAAAAACTATGTGAGTAACATGTGAAAGTAGAATTAACCGCTAACAACAAGACTGCGACATAATGATTCTTGATGCAGTTATGCAAAATGCGGTTTTTGGTTCATGTACCGAAGTCAAACTTCGTCTCGGATTTTTTTCCAGAGCAATATATAATGAAATCTAAATGCACCGTACTTGTTCTAGCTAGCATGAGCTTTCGCTAACCATAAACACATATTTTTAGAATTTTCTCCAAACTTTTTTATTTTTATTTTACAAATGAAAATCATGGGTCACATGGGTATACAAAAAAACCAAACAACAAATACTTGAATATTAGTTGATAAGCTTCCAATTGGCTTTATACATCGGTTAACTGAATTCACTACACAGTGAGTTTATATGTAGGATCTAAAGTAAGAGTTGATTAGGGTTATAGCCCCTTCCACACCAGCCCACTGTGTATTAATACATGATGTTGAATTGAAAGTGGAAAAGAATTCCACGCGAGTGCTAAATTTGTGGGAAAGAAATGACTTTCATATTGTGCTTCTATACTTGATTTATTAATACATTACCTTAACCTAAAAAAAAGTGTGATAGAATGTGGGATATATTTAGAACCATTCCTTAAATTCATCATGAATTAACACATGTCAAATCGTGTGGAATAGAAGGTCGGGTTGTGTAGGCTGGGCCGTCATATTTTGTTTCCACACTATTCTACATAATTTGTTTCCCACTTTTTTGACATGTATTAATACACAGTGGGCTAGTGTGGAAGGCCCTTTAGATTTTATTTGCAAATTGGATTTAAGTTCCAATGACTCCAAAAGTGGGAGTGAGCAGAACGATTGAGCAGAAAACTTTGCAAAGTTAATACCGATTGGAACGATACATAAGGAGATCTCCGTTCAGAGCACTATTTTTATGAGAAAGTTGGTTCCTTTATTTTTGAAAGTATATAAAGCCGTTCCAGAACCATAATAAGACCATTGAAAAAATTTGAATCTCAGAAATAATTATTCAAAAACTATTTACTAAAACAACATTTCTGGCTTTAAAAAAACAACGTAATAATATTTTAAGTGTTGCTGTTGTTTTTAGTAATTTTCTTTTTATTTCAAGTATTTTTTTTTTAAACTACCTCCCCCTAAACTGGTTTAAATAGACAACCCTCTGACATTTGATTTTTTATTGTATTAACCCAAATAAATACCATGATACACAAAATCACTTGTATTTTGTTCCACGAGAAATTCTGTTGCTCCTGTTCTATTTCTTTGATAAGTCGAATTTATTATTTGTTTGGCTCAAAAATAAAAAAGATATATTAACAATAAGTAACACGGGTTTAAAATGAGGAATTTAATTTGTACTCACTTATACCGTTTTGAATAATTTCTTCAGTGCCCTCAGGATTAGGCGCATAGCATTTCCAAGGCTCATAAAGGAATTCTGAATTACTGTTAAGCACAGGACCCAAACAAAATTGATCATGCCCTTCCAGCCGTCCATCATTTTCGGAAAACATTGAACCGTTCTTTAAAAACGGCCATTATTTTTTAATACAATATGGATATTGTTTTTAATTCAGAAAAATGGTCACTTATTTCTATACTTGCCTCAAATAATGAATAGTTAATCGTATTTGAAACCTGTGTAAGACAATACATTTGTTCGCATGGTCTATGAATTCGTTTTGCAAATTGGTGGTTTATGTCTTTTTCAACAGTTTTGCCTTCATTGGTTGTTATAATAATAGCGTCATTAGGAAGCCAATCATCAGTTTCATTACAGATCCCACTAAAGAATTCTTTGTCATCTGGGCAGCAAATCGATATACATGGCCGTAGCTTATCACAAATGCATCCTCGCACGTGTATCTTTGATGAAGTTTTCTCCTTTCCAATGAGAATTTCGTAATTATAGGTTCCGATCTTTTCCGCTGGCACTATGATGTCATCATACAGATACGATCCGTTTGCAAATTTTTGAGAGGAACTAAGATCGACTGTATTCTTGTATTCACACGGGGCATCTTTAAGTTCTTGATCGGCTTTTACAGCCAATATTCGTAATAATAAAAGGAAACTCAAAAAATTTTGATAACTTCTCATCATTATAAAATGATGAATTTTATCTGCAAAAAAGAACGAGTAACAAATTATTGTTCCTTACCATACAAATCAATTGATATTCTTGTAAGTCCAAAGTATTTAGTCATGATCATGAACAACATGATTCCTGCGTAGGGCTGGCCACGAGACGAGACTCTGCGAGACTTTTGTAAGTCTCGTCTCGTTATCGTTAAAATCAAAAATTATCAGTCTCGGTCTCGTGTCGGTCTCGTATAATTAAGTCTCGTCTCGGTCTCCGAAAAATACGGTTTCCGGCCAATTTGTTGATTATTGGAACGAAATAATTTAAATTATAATTTGAATGCGTTCAGAAGAAAATTAATATTTAACTGAAATTGGATTTTTTAATTTATTAGACTATCTGTAAATTTCGGTCCAAATATGCAGTCTCGTCTCGGTCTCGTCTCGGTTGCTTAAAAGCTAATCTCGTCTCATCTTGTCTCGGTCTCGTCATGCGAGACCGAGATCGAGACCGAGACTTTTCTCGTCTCGTGGCCAGCCCTATTCCTGCGTGAATTTATAATACCCAATTAGGAAAAATGTGTTTTGTTTGTTATCGTTATAGTGATTTTTATATGAACCCCTTCCATATGGTATCCGCTGTGAGAAGCATTGTTATGTGATTTCTTAGAGGTAATATTCAAGTTTCTGTTTCTCATTAGGACGGTTTTACCAAGTTTTCTCGAAAACAGCACTTCACAATTTTGATTAAACTTCGTAAATGACATCTTTAGAATAGTTTTAATAATTCTGCATACCTACCAGTTTTTTTTCCTTAAAATGCGAATAACAGAAATAATGTTTGGATCATCAGGCGACAATCCCAAATATCCAAAATACCAAAATCAAATGCCAAAATCTCGAATCTCAAAATGTCTTGGGCGTATGGGATTATAGGATTCGAGATTTTGCGTTTTTGCCATTTGAATTTTTTAGGCTAAATATCTTACATTTTGTTATCAAAATTCTTGTAGCCGTCCCCGGGAAAAATTAGATTTTTCTTATCGCTTTTTACCTAACGTCAATTTTTGTTCCAGTCACAACATTTTAGACTATGATAAGAAATCACTATACTAAGTTTTAACAAAATTGACTAAGTCGTTTTTGAAACAAATAATTAACCAAAAAATTACCAAAAAAGAGCCTTCCCTAAGATAATCAAGTGAATTGTTCTAATAAAAATTGTGTAGGAATCGTTTTCGAGAAAAATAATATTATTAGACAAAGATTTATGTACAAACACAAAAAATAGCACTCACTTCATATCGTCCCCTCTTATGCCAGAATCATAAATTAGCAATTTTTCGTTTTTGAGTTGCTAGGATAATTTGATTAGTTTTTCAGTATTCTATGTTATAAACAGATCTTAGAATATGCAAACAGCGAAGAAACTGCTATATTCTACATGAATGTAGAATTCATTCTCATCGAGTGGGGCCAGAAACACGAAAGTAGCATATTCATTCTGACAAAAATATCATAAAGGCCCTGTCTACAAAAAATCCGATTTTGAGTTTTTTGCATATTTGGAGTTAGGGCAATGTCTCCGATTTTTGTGTATCAATTTCTTAACCTTAAAACTTCAAATAAGCCAGAAAAACACAATTTTTAGAAGCCCTAACTACAAATCATATGCATCAAAATTTATAAAAAGCCCTAACCTACCATAAAACACAGCTAGTAATAAAAATGCAGGCCTTAATTATTGATTAGTAAAACAGTATGAAAATAATAAGTAAGTAGCACACAATATTTGGTCCTAATGTTGTTTGACATGCTTAAGTATTTATTTTTTTCGAAATGATTGTGTCCGTTTCTATGTAGATACAAAATAGCTTTTAACGGCCTTTAGTCCTTAAAAATTGGTGTTTCGTCCCGGCGTTCTCACTTGGACTCTTCAGTTGACAGTGAGGGCCTTGTCAAGACGCAATTTTTATAACGTTCAGTCAAGCTTACATCTTAATAAAAAGACTGATAATTTCTGCCCAAAAACCTTGGGAAAAAACCTAATATAAGCCAGTTTTTATTTCTATATATCCCAGGGCCACTAGATATACGTTATGTTGCAAGATTACCCCCGACTTCATAAAAGTAAACATTCATAATCAATGTTAAAACAATCGCTAACTAATTTTACTATTAATGTACATTTTTTCTAAACTTTGATAACATCAGCACTTCTAAAAGAGTAACATTTTTAGTAATTAAACAAACGAACTTCTTTTTCTCGTACAAGGTTAATTTTTATTATAAGTAAACGTTTTCGAGAACATTCATTCTCATCATCAGACTAAGCAAAACTAAAAAATTATTTATGAAATAATTTGTCAAATAAGAAAATTAAATTGTTTAAAAAATTTGTTTAAAGTAGGTACATATGTTTAAGTAATAAGTTATTAGAAGAAAAGGAAAGAGAACGGTAAAATTGAATAAATGCATTTAGTATTTAATTTTAAATATGTCTTTAGTTGATAGCCAACAAACACTGACAGATGCATTACATCAAAATCTTACCATCTTACCAAATTCGCAGCTCTTAATTCGTTTTGTCATCGTGCTATTCACATTCCTCTTAGTGAACAAAATTACATAAAAGAAATTTCGAACATTTATCGAATAGCCGAAGTTAATGGCTACAATAAGAACATTGTAAATTCCTTATTAAAAAAACATAAAAATAAAAAAGATTTATTAAATTTAACAGCGTTAACTTCATCGAAAGATAACAAAATTTGTATGTATATGAGCAGTTCATTCGTTGAAGGATTGACTTATTCTTTAATCAAAATTTTCAGAAAGTATTCAATAAAATTATCACCAAACAGCTCTGCAAATAAAATAAAAAACTTAATTGGAACAATAAAAGACAAAGCAGAAACGATTGACAAATCCGGAATATATTCGGTTGATTGTCAAAATTGTGATAAAGTCTATATTGGTCAAACGAGAAGATGGTGTGAACATTATAAGTCAATCTTTAATAAAACTATAAATGAATCTACTCCTGCAGACCATATGATAAATAATAACCATTTTTTAGCTGGTTTTCGATTATTAAAACAAATAAACAACCAAAATTATTAAATGCGTATGAAGACATTTTCATATTTCGAACAAATAACATGAACAAAAATAAAATTTTCGAACAATCTTTATTACATCAATTCTTGGAACCGCTTTCAACTAAAGACATATTTAAAATTAAATACTAAATGCATTTATTCACTTTTACCGTTCTGTTTCCCTTTCTTCTAATAACTTATATTACTTAAACATATGTACCTACTTTAAAAAAATTTTTTAAACAATTTAATTTTCTTATTTGACAAATTATTTCATAAAAATTTGTTTAGTTTTGCTTAGTCTGATGATGAGAATGAATGTTCTCAAAAACGTTTACTTATAATAAAAATTAACCTTGTACGAGAAAAAGAATATCGTTTGTTTAATTACTAAAATTAAAAAACTCGTGCAGTAGTTCCACAACGTAATTTTTTACGTGTCTACAATAAGTATCATTTATTTAAAAAGGACCATACCTGTCTGCATAAATAGGTCTTGAGTGCGGCAGTGATTCAGGATGTTTACTTTCACGAACTCGGGATAAGTTATTTTATAAACCTTATTTAAAACTCGATCGAGACTTGCAAGAAATGTTTTGTAAAACTCCAAAATAAGTACATTCTAGAATTCACCGGTAAAGCTTAGAGTTTTTTCAGCAACATTGGTAAAAGTCTGAAATGTTTTGTTTTCATAACTAATTTTGAAAGGGTTACAACATTTTTTTTTGGGCATATGTACCTTGGGTGGCCCGCTTAAGGGGTTCCGGATTTGAACTCCTTTTATGTGTCTTCTGACTTGCTCACGCAACTTTTTTAAGCACTAAAAGGACCAATGTTTGTTTCAATTTTTGGTATGTATGTATGTAGGTACTCGCCAAAAACTTAAATTGAGGGTATTGTTTGCTTAAGATAAATTTTGTATACAAATGTAAAAAATAAATAAATTGGGTGGCACAACGGCTCGTGAAGAACCAGGGCCTAGTGACTAAAAACTCGCAACCATTCCTGTGTGCGCCTGTCGACAGGAATGGAAGTGACCTACAATTGTATCCCGATTCCAAATGGCTAGACGAAAAGCACTTATTCGTGACAAGTGATACTCTAGGAGGATTTGTCAATTCCTCGCAAGAGGCAGTAGCCCTAAAAAAAACTTTAGTTTTTAGGTGGACGAGGCTGGGAAGCGAACCCAACCCTCCATATATCCATGAATTTGGTGTTTGTTTCGCTACTACTATACTAATTAATATACTAAATTTAACTACATGCCTGTAAGACCTCAGGTCTTTTAAATGCAACGCACGGCACTAGTTAGAAAGAATAGAGAAAGAAAGGAAAGATTTTTGTTGGCACTGTGGATTGAGAATAAGTTGTTAATTATCTCATGAAATTCCACGGGTGGCATTCAGTTGAAACTGGGGAATACAGAAAAGAATGCTACCCAGACTAGGGATCGAACTCACACGTCCAGGTTAACAGACTTTATCCACTGTGCCATTGCCACCCGCTTTCTTATTTCATATTCATGTGCTTCTGGGACAATCTAATAACGTCATAAAGAGTTAAAACATAAGGGACGCAACTGCAGATTCTCAATTATTGTTCGTAAAATTAAGACTGTTTTAATATTTAAACATGACAAGTTTAAACATGGCTTTAAATCAAACAGAACCGAAATAGAAAAAAAAATTATTAAATAAAAATCTCGAACTTATAAAATTAAAAAAAATATTTACCTTGAAAATTGAAAATTTGTCAGCAGAAAATTATTCTAAAAGTTTTTTAAATGTTTTCTTTTTACTTTGCCGTTTTATTAAAATCACAAATTCTATGTCACCCTTCAACCACAACTGTCGCTGAATACTCATTAATTTTTTTAAGTAACTTTAACTTCCTACATATTCATCATATCACAAAACAAATTTTTCAAATATAAAAATATGACTAAGATCTAATGAACTCAGAAACTGTAAGTTCCTGGAACTTTCACTCTACTGATAAAAGCGTGAGTTATATTTTAAAACTGGTTGAATTGGGCTTTAGGTCAAACTGTTTCTTTCGCATTGTTGAGAAAGAATTTTAGACCAGATAAACAATTATTTCTAAAAATGCTTGTAAAGTTTAAAGAACAAGTGCTCTGTGCATCCTATTTTATCTTTGAACGGTTTGCGTTCTCTTTATAGAATTGGGTATACGTAGAGAATAGAAAAGGCTGGAAATAGATTGTTGAAGTGAATAAAAATCAAGAGAAATATGTTCAAAACATCACCATTCGATATGCCGATAAGTTTTTTCAGCTTCAGAAAGAAGTGACAGTGGAATCACGCAGACCGTTCACATACCTTAAAATACTCAACGGAACTACATAAATTATATAACCTTGAAAGTCTGAAATTTTGAGAGACGATAACCATTATTGATTTGGATTTTTGGTGGAAAATTTGTAATTCATATTTTACCGTTAAGAACAGAAAATTAAAATTTTATATATTTTTGACCAGAAATAACTTCCATAAGAAATACATACATATGTAAATATTGAAGTACAGTTGACTTAGCTTTCAAATAAAAAAAAATAATTATTTTGTATGTATGATAACGTACATATGTACATACAACAATGTTTGAGAGTATTTGAAAAACGGCGAGTTTTTGTGAAATGAAAGTTTATTTGTTATCGTTTTTATTTACTTATTTTCCAAGGCCGCTCAATATATGTATAAGGATCTCTCAAACCTACGTGAAACATTCAGTGCGGCGGAGAAACATTCGCCAGTCAAAATATATTTAAATACACTCCGCTCCACTTGAATAGAAACAGTGTGCGTTTTGTCCCTATAGATTACGGTAAGAAGAAAAAATATTGTTCTAATAATATAGACCAAGAGCCTACAGCAAATTTAGGGGTGTGAAAGTGAACCGAAAAAAAAGTATATGAGTTGAAAGGTGTGGTAATGCTAATGAAAGAAATGCAAGTCTTGTAGTCCATAGAGGCGGCTTAAGATGCGTTATAGCAATTTGAAAACCTAAAAAAGTCAATTTTAAGGATGATTGTATGAACCAAAAAAAAATGTGTATCCATCCCTAGGTATTGAGCTCCTGAGTACAGATCCGTATGTCAAATGACCGATTGGAGGGGGCATTTACCCTGCCAGACCGTTTGAAAAACCGTACAAATCAACTATGAGGATGATTGTATGAACCAAACAATTTTGTACACATTCCTAGGTATGGAGCCCCTGATTACAGATCCATATGTCCAAGACCGATTGGAGGCGGCATTTACCCTGCCAGACCGTTTATAGAACCCGATTTAAAAAAAATGAGTAAACAAATTATTAAAAAACAACGGTAAGAAATAAAACACCCTTTTATTTTTTTATGAAAAGTCAGAACTCCCTTCTATCATTTCCTTTATAAATAAAGTTCTTTAGTGAACAGTTTTTGTAATATAAATTTTCAAACTCAAAATTTTGAAAAAAAAAATAAAAATAAATGTTCAAAATACTTTTTTTTTCAAAATTTAACGTAATTAGGTACTAGTTTTTTCTTTCAAAATTCAATGCTCTTATCAAATTATATTCAACTACTGAAACCTGGATGATTCTAAGATATTTACTTTTCAAGATATTACAAAATAAAGAAACCAACTTCTTAGTAAAAATATGAAAAAACGAAAACGACCAACAAAAGATAATTATAGACAAAATTCAAGCGACTCTGCTGCTAAAATTAAGGCGAAGAGTGGTACTACAGCGAGTCTCAACACTATTAGACGTGTTATTCGTGGGTCGTGTTATTCGCCTAAAATTTAAGAAAAAATCACCGTTAAATCAACTACGAGGACACAATGTAATTGATTTTTGCAGGAAGAATATGACGTGGTATTATTGGTATTATTTTGACGAATTACTATTAATTATTATAATTAATTCTTTCATGTTACGAGGAAGAAACACAGGTTTCTCGAGCGCCACCAAAGCCGAGAAGGCGGTGTAATGGCATAGGGTGCGATTTTCTGGTTTGGAACAATTGATGTGGACTTTCCCACATTGAAAATGGCGGCAAACTCCTACAAGGATATGTTGCAAGAAGATTTTCCTAAGTTAACCGATGTCTTTGGACCAATAATATGGACATTTCAACAAGACAACGTGCCAATCCTCAACGCAAGGATCATTAACAGTTGGTTATCCGAGAAAAATGTTACCTTACTTCAATGCCCACCGTATTCTCCGAATCTAAATGTTATTAAAAACGTATGGGGATAGATGGTTCGTAGAGTTTACGATTCTGACTTTTCAATTTCTTTAAATTATATAAAATAACTGCATGGTTCAGTCTCCAACAGGGTTTTTCAATTTATTTCAAAAAAAAAACAACCATAATTTTTCTTCCAACTATTAGGTACTTAAACAATTAAATAAAAATGATTTAATGTTAAGTAAGAAAAGTGAACGAATACTTACTTCTCATTTTTTCAACTTAAATAAATAAGCCTTAAGCTTAAGAACAAGGGTAATAAAGAAAACAAAGACTTAAAAAAATTTTTTTTGAAGATAAGTGATCTGTTTTTTATTAATAAAAACAAAATACAAAAAATAATATAAAATAAAATAATATAAAATTAAATAAAACAAAACAAAATAAAATAAAAGGCTTTTAGGCTAGGAACATATTCATAAAAATAAAAATTTTTGCTCTGTTATAATTTAATATTATTAAATGATTTTGATTTAATTTAAATATTCGCATTAAACTCATAGGCAAATTCGTAATGCTTCCAAAGTTTCCTCAATCTCATCATCTTTGCTACCCTGTATAAAATATAGATTTTCCGAATTGAATTTAGATAGCATTGCTTTTAAAGGTTCGAAATTCATAGCCTTTAGTGCCTAAGCTATAGCGAACTCTTAACACTGCATCTAATGTTTCTATACTAAGTCGATTCCTAAGCTTATTCTTCACTATATTGTATATTGAAAATGCTCTTTCATCTGAAGCGTTGGAGAATGGGAGAATTAATAGTGCCAAAACGAGGTCGCATACAGTTTTGTAAGTGGCTCCCCTGCAGAGTTCTAAACACTTGACACTTCAGCCCAGAAACCTTCTGGAGTGTTAAGTTCACGCCACTCAACACGGTAAAGAACACTCCACTCGCTTACAACCGCGTCGACATTTTCACAAATATTTCGGAATTTTATTGCAATTGATGATATGTCTGCCTTTATATGCGATGTAGCCGATAGCGGAAAGAAAACACTCATTTTTTCAAAAATTTTGATATTTGCAGGTTTTTGAAGCTGCAGCTGTTCGCAGTTAAGTTTAGTTTATTTTGCCAAAAGAATAGACAACAAATTAACAATAATATAACAACAAAAAAAATTGAATATAAAAATATACAAAAGATAAAAGTTTAAAACAACAGAATAGAAAATATGTACGATTATAGATATAATACATTTATGTAATAAAAGAAAGAAACAAAAATTAATTAAAAGAATAAAAGATATAAAGAAAAAAAATAGTATATTTTTGTCAAGAAGATCCTTCAACCGTAATTTTTTTTGCAAAATTTTATTTTTAAATGCGTCTCTAGACATATTTAATCCAAAAAAATCACAATTTTTATTAAAAATCTTTAAACACCGATTAATAGGCTTGTGAGGTGCATAATTTGTCTTTGAAATTACTACCTTAAAAAAATTTGTGTGTCTTAAAGTTCTAATATTTGGATTAACGGATATTTTGGAACATAAAAAAGATGATTGAATATTGCCTTTATAGAGGTCAAACGCAAATAAAGCCTCAGATAATTCTCTGCGATTCTGAAGACTGTACATATTAATAAGCCTTAGACGATGAGAATAACTTGGCAATACAAAAGTGTCAGAGCTCCACCCTAAACTTCTTAAAGCAAACAACAAAAATTGTTTTTGGACAGACTCAAGCTTCTTAATATCGACATCATAAAACGGAGACCAAACAACACTACAATATTCTAACAGAGACCGAACAAGTGAACAATAGATTGATTTTTTAATGTAAGGGTCGTCAAATTCTCTAGAGCTTCGTTTTACAAACCCTAGCATACACATGCTTTTAGAGTGTATTTTGTCTACATGGTGCTTAAACGTAAGTTTTCTGTCAAGAATAACTCCTAAGTCGTTAATAATGTCCTTTCTAATTAATTTTTGCGCGTCAATGGTATACTCAAAATTAATAGCACTTTTTTTTCTTAAGAAGGAAATTATATTGCATTTACCCACATTTAGCTTCATTCCATTTACTTTACACCAGCTTACAAGCGCGTTCAAACATTGTTGCAAAGAAGATCCATCAGTTGAATTATTAACATTTTGAAACAATTTTATGTCATCTGCGTATAAAAGATATCTGCACCCTGTGACCAATAAGGGCAAGTCATTTATAAATATTAAAAATAAGAGGGGACCAAGATGCCTCCTTGGGGAACACCGGAAGTGACATATATTTTACGGGAAATAACATTACAAAACCTTACACACTGAGTACGTTTTGACAAATAAGAAGCTATCCACCTTAATAAAGTAGAATGAATGCCATACTTTTCAAGTTTAAAAAGAAGCAGGCCGTGGTCAACTTTGGCGAAGGCCTTACTAAAGTCAGTGTAGATTGCATCAACCTGGTTTCCTTTATCAATTTCTTGAAGAATATAAGAGGTATAATCAACAAGATTAGTAGTTGTGGATCTACCCCTAAAGAAACCATGCTGATGCTCACTTATGACCAACTTCACTTTAACACTTAACTTATCAGTCACCATTTTTTCAAATAACTTGGGAATAGCTGACAAAATGGCAATTCCCCGGTAATTATTAATATTTGATCTATCTCCGTTTTTTAATATTGGTATTAAAAAAGAATTACGCCATGCATCCGGAAAAATACCATTGGATAGAGAAAGATTAAAAAGTTCTAGCAATGGTTTGGAACTATAAGAATATCTTTACATCATTCCCTAAATAAGTCTATCTCCAATTTGTGTACATTTTTGCTGCCTTCCAACAAAAAGTGACCGAAATTTATGAAGTAAATACTTCATACATATGTACATAATACATGTATATGATATAAGAATTCGGTATTTTTTTTTTTTTTTTTTTTTATATTCCACGCGCGCAAACGGGGTAATGGCTACCCTTAAAATTTTTTAACACAGCACGAGCGATTAGGTAAGTATGAGAGGATTTAGAAGGAGATACCGATTCACATTGGTTCTGAACGTTTGCACATCGAAATGGGAGTGGAAAGTCGAGTCAGGTAAAGCATTCCACATTCGTGTGGTGCGACTGAAGAAAGAATCTCTGTACATTACAGTACGTCCGAAGTTGGGCTCGAGGGTGAACTGATGGGCATTCCTAGTAGCGCGAGTATTACGGTTGTATTTTTTAAGGGGAGGAATGCAACTGGCTATTTCACTAGAACACTGACTATAATAATAGCGATAAAATAAAGAAAGACACGAAACATTACAGCGGTGTTCGAGAGATGTAATTGTTTTTGTTATAGATCTTTCGACTATCATTTTTAAAGCCCTCTTTTGAATTCTGTCCAACAAACTCAAGTGGGTTATTGGAGCTCCTGCCTAAACATGAGAATTGTACTCAAGTTTTGGACGAATAAAGGCTTTGTAGATCACAGCCAGATCAGAAGGGGAAAAAAACTTCTTGCATCTACGGAGAAAACCTAAACACTTAGCAGCGTTTTTGGCGACATCAAATATGTGGTCATTCCACAAAAGGTGGTCTGTGACACACATACCGAGAACTGAAAGCTGTTCGGTTTCCTCGATGCAAGTGCCGCCCATGGATAGCGGCATTGGGGGTGGGTTTCGCTTTAACGACAGGAGACAACATTGAGTTTTAGAAGCATTAAATTCTACGCGGTTTTTGATTCCCCATTGGACAATGCTGTCGAGATCAGAGCTTATCATACGCTGCCGTTCAAGTTCCACATCCGAAGGACATGGATGAGAATCTGTAAACGAATATGAGAAGCTGAGGGTACTATCGTCAGCAAAACAGTTTAATGGATTAGAAGTTTCAGACAAAAGATCATTTATAAAAGTAAGGAAGAGAGTCGGAGACAAAACGGATCCCTGGGGCACACCAGCATTTATTTTGTGGATTTCAGACTTGAAACCGTCCAATACGACTTGTATTGAACTATCCGAAAGGTAATTTCTAATCCAACGAAGAAGAGGTTCATCGAAACCAAATGCGCGCATTTTCGATAAGAGAGCTTGGTGCCAAACTCTATCAAACGCTTTTGAAATATCAAGTGCAATAATCTTACTTTCTCCAAAACGATGTAAAGATTTGTTCCACTGTTCGGTGAGATATACCATCAGATCACCAGTGGACCTATTGCTACGAAAGCCGTACTGCCGGTCATTAAGAAGCTTTCGTTCCTCGAGATATTTCTTGAGCTGGAAATTAATCAGCGTTTCCATGACCTTGGGAAGAAGGGACGTAAGTGCAATTGGTCGATAGTCACCCTCTGAAGAAGATACGCCTTTTCTAGGGACAGGCTGGACAAATGCTGTTTTCCATCAACTCGGATAGAGACCAGTAGAGTAGGACAGATGGAAAAGCTTACGCAGTTGTTTTGCCAGCGTGAGTGAAAAATAAAGTTGGAGAAATATGGGTACATTGTTATATCAAGTTAATTCTCGATATTTTTCCCACCATAAAAAGAAAAGTTTGAAATAATTTCCCACCATAAATGCCACCATACATTTTTTCCCACTATTCTTCCCACCATAGTGTTGATTTCCAACCATTTAGGTTGGAAAAACCACCAATCTGGGAACACTGGCATTATCTTCACAAATATTTCAAAATATTAGAAATTTTGTGATTCAAAATTAGTATTAGGTGCAGACATAATTTACGTCTGTTTCTTTTTTCGAGCGAAACACAATATTTAAACATCAACAGAGAATAACGTTTGCGCAATAAGAAATTAATTAATTTTGCATGAAAAATAACTAAAAACTTATTTTTTTAAATACATTGAACGTTACAAAAAATAAGCTCTTTAATAGAAATTTTGGTGTTTATTGGTATTTACGAAATTGACACTCCGGCTTTTGTTTAAGAAACCGTTTAAAATGCTATATGCTGCATGTAAAATGATATGCTCTAATTATTAAAATTAGCCATGATAACACCAAATACCTATATCCACCAAAAAATTTGATTTAGAAGATGAGCTCCGCTTAAGAAATCTAACCCGTGTCCAGAACAAGAAGTCTTAAAAATTTTATTTAGCAAACTCACATTTTGAAATTTCCTCCACCTAAAGTAGAAATACAAGTAATTTTAATTTCTAAATTTCTTCATCTTTGATATTAATCAATTTGAAACATTTGAATTTGAAGCATCGTTTTGTTAATTCTGTAGCCATTTTAAAAAGACCCCAACCCCAAGTCATTTGATAACCCCTCGAAGTCTATTGATATAAAATATTGACCTTGATTTACAGGTAAAAAAATAAAAAAAATAAATCGGGTGGCACAACGGCTCATGAAGAACCAGGGCCTAGTGACTAACAACTCGCAACCATTCCTGTGTGCGCCTTTCGACAGGAATGGAAGGGACCTACAATTTTATGCCGAATCCGAACGGCTAGACGAGAAGCACTTATCCGTGACAAGTGATACTCTTGGAGGATTTGTCAATTCCTCGCAAGAGGCAGTAGCCCTGAAAAAAAACTTTTTAGTTTTTAGGTGGACGAGGCTGGGAAGCGATCCCAGACCTCCAGCGTGACAGTCGAACGCACTAACCATTACGCTACGGGCTACTACATTTACAGGTAGGGCAACATTTTTTTCTTGCTCTGTAGGGCATGTTTTGGTTTCGTGTCAATCAAAATGTTGAGGTTTTAATTAAAACTAACAGCACGATGATAGTTAAGTCCAAACAAATTGATTTTCGACATATGACGTCCGTTGGTCTCTGTGTATGTGCGTTCTGGTGTAAGCTTATACAGCCTAAGCAGATTACCTGTTTTTAGTGCGAAGAATTTGTATGTGAGAATTTTGTTTCTTACCTATCTGTTTAGTTATAAGCTGTTAACTTCCATTGAAGAATGGCTACAATGATGATGGGTTAAAAACCTCCAAAAAATCAGAGTTTTTTTTTAAATTAGTATTTAAAAAAAAGCGCGGGAAAAGCCCCAATACCCTCCCGCGTTAGCACCTGGTAGGTGCCATACAATATTTTCAGTTTTATCAAGTTTTCTCAAGAACGGAAATAATTATTTTTATTAAACTTCGTACAAGTAATATAAACCAGTCAAATTCGACAATACAATCGCAAAGCGCGATAATGTTCTGCATTTTTGATACGTTATTGGGGCATGCTATAGTAGTCTGTAGCTAAGTTTGCAACTTCGAAAAACCTGTGCTCGCTACATCATTAAAAATTCAACAGTGAAAAAAACGCTAAGATCCCCCATTTTTTTTATATTTTCCTTTATAACTTTGGAAATATGCAATTAAGGAAAAAAACTATTTTGCATAAATTTGTTTGTTATAAAAATTTCTATACAAGACTACATAAGTTTTAAATTCATGCATGTTATATTAGTGTTGCAAAAATAACAAAAAAAAAACTGAAAAGCTAAGTAATTTTGAAGCACTAAAAAAACAGGTACAAAATTGTCCAATTCTGCCAAAAATTATTTATAATTGACGCGCAATCAAGGGGTAGTTACTACCTTTAACATGTAAAACACATTGCGAGCGTTACGAAAAAAAGTATAAGATTTAAAAGGAGATACCCATGCACATTGATTTTGAATTTCTGAATGTCATAATGAGAGGGAAAAATAGAGTTATGTATGTATAACGTGCCACATTCTTGTTGTGCGGCTAAAAAAAGAATCCCTGTACTTGACAGTACGTCCGAAATTGGGCTCAAGGGTAAACTGATGAGCATTTCTAGAAGCGCGAGTATTGGCGTTAGATAATTTAAGGGGATTTCTTATAAAGGAAAATACCAGAAAAATGGGGCGTTTTCTTCACTGTTGCATTTTTCCTGCAGCGAGCACAGGTTCTATATCGTGCCCCAAACAGCAAACCAAAAATGCAGAACTACATCGCGCTTTGCAATTTTAGACCTTTTTTGTACTTCTGCATACCAGGGTTTTTTCAAGAAATGTGAATAACGGAAATAAAATTTTGACGTGTTTTGAGCAAATTACTTATTTTTTGTATATTCCTAAATATCTCAAAGAAAAGACAATTGTATTATACTTTTTTTCTATATTTTATTGTTTTTTTTTTTTTGTATTAATTTTTATTTTAAATCATTTCAATATTTTTTTCGTAACCGATATACACATTATTTTTGAAAACATTTTTGGTGTTTTAGACACTCACTTATTTGTTTGGTTTAAACAAAATGTAGACATGAAAAAATCATGTATTTACAAATGCAAATGTGTTACTGTACTTCTTTATTAAATGTTGTTGGTTGATGAGTTATTGAAATAAATTCATTTTGTTCCTTCGGAAAACCAGTTTCGTTTTTTACTTCAAGTATTTGCTGATACCTATATAGTTAAATAAATAAATAAATTATATACATTCTAATAAACAAATTATGTAGTAAGTATATGTAATTGTATAGATTAATTAAAAAAAAAAAAAGATTAACAATAAAAATGATGTTTTTAATAAAAACACACATATGTTTTGTCATTAAAAAAAAAAACTGATAAGACTATCAAATTTTCTATCTTTTTTCCACAGAATATTGAGATTTAAATTGAATTAATTAATTAATTAATTAATTGAATTTATTATTCACTAAAACAAGATAATCTGAAATTTTTATTTTATCCCGTCTAGAACGGGTAACTACCATGCAATGATTTAAGTTTTATTAAAAACAACTCCAACGATTTCGATTAAACTCCATACACGAAGCTCGAGACCAGTTTTAGTAATCATACAAAATAGTGAAGATTTAGATGAAAATTATTTGTATGCACGTACCTTTCCTTGAGATATAATATATTTGACTTCTTGAAAACGACTAAAAGAAATATGAAAAAGCCTTGGCATTTAACGAAAAACAACAAAAAATTTATAATTGGTGAGCTATGTAAGCAGTATGATAAAATTTCAAAAATCCAGGACACACCAGTTATCAGGAATAGTTCAGCCAAAAGTTCACATCTTAAAAAAAAAATTAATAAAGGAATGTGTAACTATTATGTATTTGTATATTTATGTAAGGACACCTACTTCTCCAAATAGACGTGAAGTTTTTGTTTAAATCCAATTGGCTGGCGTTCATTTTCAAACTTACAATTACTCAGTTTTTTAATTGTCAGGAAAAACATTACAACATTAGACGATATAAGAATCATGGCTGGTCCACAGAAATAGATCAAAATATTATACTTTTTTGCTAAAAAAAAACAAATCGAAAGAACAATTATTACGCATTATTTAAAATGGAAACATAGTTATATCAACGAGGCATGGCAATTTATAACAGTTTTTTCACCGTATAAGTTATGCGTGATAAGTATAATCAGAAATGTTATAAGCTGGCATGTCTTCAGTCATTTCAATTTAATTTCATATTTACGTTCAAAAAAACAATAGTTGCTGCCTCCAATGTTCGGCTTAAATTCATCAGGCCAATCCTGCCTTTGTGCAAGTAGTACGATTCCAAGTAGACAAGTTGGCAGGCCCCAGGCAAATAGTGAGTACAATTTTAAGTCCCGAATATGGGTGTTGGGATTAGATGAGTAAAGATTCCAATGAAAATCACAACTGATGACAAAGAGCCAAGAATAACTTGCCATGAGTGCAAAATAAGTGGTGTATCCTGTTGGTTAAAATTTTAAATACAGTTTATTATAAATACAAAAAGGTCATGTTTAAAAATATCAATTAATAGATAAGATGGCTTACACCCTCACGCTATGAAAGTAACAAGTCCTTATTCAATTTTTGTATGGAAAAATTGGTCCATAGGATTATTAAAATATATTTGCGGCTTCAAAACCCTGAAAATTTTCCAAACTCAAAAAAAAAGGCAATTTATTCTGAACAGAGTTAAAAATTTAGAGTAACGTATGGACATAAATAGTCCAAAATATATGCGAGTGCAAATATGAATGACTAAGCAGTGCAATATCCCTCAAATTTTCTATTCATTCATTCAAGCCAAAGATATACACTGATAAATATGCAGTTTTTACTTGATAAATAAACCCAAAACTATGCAATAAATAGCATAAACACACTAATCTACTCACTTACTTTAAAATATTTACTTTTAAATTGAAATCCTTGTGACCAGACCAGTATTAAAAAATATTCCTTAAATTGCATTTGCACAAAAACTAAAACGACATAACCTTGAAAGTATTGCCCGCACCAAAAAATATGTATGTAAGCGCAAGATGGTTAAATTGCCTACAACATTGGCCCTAAAGTTTTTCCTCTAGAACATTAGAACATTTATTTATTTATTTATTATGACAAAAGGGACTTAATTTTAAGATTACATCTTTTAAATAATTAAGCTTTACGTTGGAAATTTTAAATTTTAGTAAATTAATTACTTTACTTTACACTAAGTTTAAGTTGTAATTATATATTTATTATTAAATATTTATAAATATTTACAAATATTTATTTACAAATGTAAAATAAAAGAGAAAAGTTTTTCAAAATAGTTATAATAATAATATAATATTATATATCTTTATCTTTTTCTTTTATGCAGCAAAACAAAATTGATGAATAAAGATTTTAATAATTTTAATTTTAACTTTAATATTCGCTATAATATTAATGATTTGCTTATAGTGTATGGTAATTCTGTTACTTTGAAATATGAACCGTTGGCAGTTTAATTATTTGAAACATAAAAGGAAATGAACATTTTTATTGTAGTTAATAATACTATAGCCCATAAAATGGGTCATCAAATCCCTTTTAAAAGTTTTTAATGACTCTGTTCTTCTTATTTCACGTGGGAGAAGATTCAAAAAATGAGCCCCATTTTTTAAAAACTGTCTTTCTGAAGTTAGACAAGTAAACCTTGGAATTAAAATTTGATTTGTTCTACTTGAAGCTGAGAACTGAATTGCATTGTAAGGTTAATGCGTATGTATTATCTTAAAAAAAAATTTCAAAGTCCTAATTTTTAAGAGGTTATCAAAACTTATCCCATATGAACTTTATGCATAAGATGAGATGTGGCAACATCTTCCTAGGCCATAAACATACCAAGCAACGCTATTAAACACAACGTTTAGCCGCCTGCGCCTCTGACTCACCGCATCGGAACTGCAAATGATTTCACACCCAAAAGTCAAGATTGGTACTATTAGTCAGGTGGTGTACATTTGCTAAAAGCTTAAAGGTTTCTTAACGCTCCGTATACCTTTCCTACAATAACTTTAATTTGATCATTCCAAGTCAGGGTTCTATGTATTAAAAAAAACTCACAAGTTCTTAGCCCTCTCCACATAATCTACATCAGGTGTACCATTTAGCTCCACAGTTTTTATCGGGTTAAGAACGAGACCACTTTTATTAGACCACTCAAAAATAGCATTTAAGTCTTCATAAATATTATTGAAACAATCTTCTATAAGACCTAGATGACAGCTCTTAACAAGCTGAACATCATCAGCATACATCTTTGTCTCACAGTGTTTTAATAAATGCGGTAGATCATTTACATATGTTGAAAAAAAAGCGGCCCCAAAATAGATCCTTGTGAAACACCATTAGTCAAAGGGAGTAATTCAGACACCTGATTTCCTGAAACTACTGCTTGGCTTCTATAAGTGAGATAGGAAAACATAAGCTTTACTGCCTCAGGAGAAAAATTAAACAGACAAGAAAGCTTACTGCACATTATGTTATGATCAATGGTATCGAAGGCTTTAAAATAATCAAGCAGAACCAAGAAGGTAACTTGATCACCATCTAAGGCTTTTCTTACCTGCTCAATTACTTCCAGGAGCGCAGAAGTAATACTACGATTTGGTCGAAAACCAGACTATTTGGGTGATAAAAGATTATTTGTGTTTAGAAAATGGGAAATCTGTTTATGCATAAGTCTTTCAACTACTTTGGATGTGAATGACAAAATAGATATGGGTCGAAACTCTTTGTTGGTGTGATTCTTGGGTACAGGTATTACTTTGGAAACTTTCCAATGTGAAGGAAAAATGCTTTTGCTCAAAATTGTATTGATTAAATGAGTAATAAATGGTAGAATAAGTGGTAGAACTGCGTTTACAAACGTTGGATGTAATGAATGAAAATGGATGAAACCCATAGCATTTGATTACAACATCTTCTGGTGTAACCCTTATAAAATGAAAGGAGCTAAATCTCCGGTAGCTATATATCTTACATGAACGCGCATAATAAAAGCAACGCTATCGTTTACACAAATGATAATCGAATTACGGATTGCAAACGGATAAATAATATGAAACAGAAAATTCTTACCTATAATCGGACAAACGCTCGATGATAAGCCTCTAAACAAATTTATAATCGGTAACGTAGTAAAGGCAACGGATAATGAGAGTAAGTAAAAACAAATTGATCCAGTCGTCAGCAAATTGTTGCGGAAGGACGTCAACAGCAATATTGTTATCAGCATAAAAGGCACCGATGAGAGCATGACTGAAAGAAAAAAAAAACATAAATTTTAATATTAAAAATCTTTTATTATGTCCTTTGTTTTTTAAGCTTGAACACATTCAATGACTTTATGATTTTCGATTTTTTAAGAAAAATGGTACTAGGTGTAGATATTTTTTTGATTTTCTCGTTTTTGTCATTTATTCTCCTAACCGATTTGTGCAATGATATACAAATAGGTTGATTTTGTTTATTTTTAAATAAGGCTATTGAAAAATTCTAAATCGAAGGTTTTCGGCATCTCATAAAGTGGGATGAACGTGATTCTAGCGCGCCAAAAAGCCATGTTCAAAATTTGTCTCCGATATTTTGAATTTTTTTGGGGCATGTTGTATAATTGTGAAAAAACCACCACGTTTACTAATATCCTTGGTTGCTTTGGTGTATGCACAAATTAAAATTATGAAGTCAAAAAATTACTGATTTTTCAATATATCGATATCATTCTTTCATCGGCTGATGGAACATTTTTTTTCCTTCTTTAATATACAGCTTTATCCCCAATTCTAAAGGAGATACATTCCCCGGATGTTTTTTGTTTCTCCCAGAAAAATATAACCGATTTTCCCCGCGAAAAAGATTTACCTATAACTTTCTCGAAAATTGTTCATGATTGGTAAATACCGCACCTGGGAAAAAATCCGGGCTGTTAGTCATATTTGAAAGAAATTTAACCTGTGTACATTGGCCGAGAATCAACCATTGGCTTTTTTTTTTTTGCCTTAACTACATACAAACGATTTTAATCTGTGCAAGATTTCCAATCATTTAGTGTTAATGTAACTGTAAAACTAAGAACCATGGAAATTCTAGAACTTACATGTAGCGACAATAGAAAAATTCCGAAATGTTTCATTTACCCAATTAATTTTTTTAATTTTCATCAAGTTTTGAATTAAGAAGAGTAATTATAAAGTTCATGTGACATTTACCACACCCTTTTAGTATGACATTTTTCACCCCTTCCCAAAATTTTGTGTACACGAATTTAGCCACATTAATTTGAAGGCGTTTTTAGAGAACTTAACTTTAATTTGTGGTAGAAGAGAAAACTAAATCAATCGATGATCGCAATCAATAGTAATTATCCAATACGTGAAAACTTTGTAATACATACATTTTCCCCTCCACGGTACAGCACGCATCCCATTTTTTTTTTTACCAAATATTTTAATCAATAGTCTCAATCATACATACAAATTTTAGACTTCTAAACCAACCCCATCAAAAGATAAAATTCAATAGACCCTACAGTGTGAATGAGATGATATAAATCTATGGGCCATGAGAGGTTAATACCTCACAAAACCACTGATCTCTATACACTGAATAGTGGATTCCCTATAATACGTATAACATTTTTTTTTTTTACTCCATTTGAAGATGACACAAGGTTCACTGGTATCTAATTTGACGTTTCTCTAAGCAAAAAAAACATTGACCTACATGGACTGCTAGTCGATCGTCGTTCCTTTACAAAAGTTGCATTAAGATGGTTCCACCGATTAAAAGCAACAACGTGCCTATTGGCACACAGTGGCAGACAAAATAATTATTACACATAGACCTACTTTTCGCAAAAAGTACAAAAGTGAGAAATATATATCTATGCTAAGGAAACCAGCTTGCAAGAAATCTTATGAAAATTATTTTGACAAATAATTTAAGCCACCGCATATATACAAATTCCAATTGTTTTTTGTAAGCAGATGTCTTAAGCAGAGATTTTTACTCCCACTTTTGTGCTTTTTGTAAAAAGTAGTTCTATGTATTTAAGCCTTTTAGCTGCATTCAGACTTGCCGTGTTATGCTCGGTGTACATCGTTTGTTTTTGGTTGTACGCGGAATTTCGAAACTGTAGTTGATAAAACCGATAACATTTTTTAAGAAAATAATTTGGAACTTGAAATTATAGTTATTATTTCTAAACAGATAAATTTTAATTTCAAATAATATCAATTGTGTTTTTTTTTTTTCAAAATCAAGAGAAAAAACTCTTTTGAAAATTTCATATGCATATAATTATTCGTACTTTAAATTAGCATCGGAGTGAACAGAATTATTTTAATCGGTTAATCTAATAATGAGAAAGTCCAAAATATGAAAAGCGGAGCTTTTAACATGAACATAAAAAAAAATATTTTCTAGTTAATAAGTAGAATGTTCTTATTAGATTTCACACACTTCTTACATGGTGATAAATGTGTGCATCGAAGCGGAGAAACATTCTTCTACCAAAATGTATAACCATGGTGACAAATGAGAGTGCCCACATCAACGGCGAATGATTCTCCGTTTCACCATGATTTTCGCTTCACCCGAATTGCCGCTAGTGCATCGATTTTTAAAAAATGAAAGTTAAAGTTGGCTCCTAGCAGTCCATGGTATAGTAGGCCAATGAGTGAAGTGATAGTTAAAGATTACGAAAGGCTTGTTCACGTTTCTGAGAATTGGTAAATTCTGCTCTTCCACTTTGATGGAGGAGAAAAAAAAATTAAATTCTTTAGACGAAAAATAATAATAATATTGCATTGAAATATTTAAGTCACTGTTTAAAAAAAAAGGATATTGCGTGCAGATCTCAACGAATTTGGAGATCTTTAAAACCTGAACTAAGCTATTATCATTTTGAAAAAAAAAAAGAGTTATACTGTTATAAATAAAACTGTTATATTATGTACCATTTTACCCTATAACAGTATTCAAATGGCGTCAACTTTTTTGTATGAATGCTCTATCCAGTGTATTTATGTGCGCAAAACGTACGGTTTTGTTGACAAGGACTTCGGGTTATCGATCGACGTGTGCAGGTGAAAACGTTTTTTTGCAGAAAAATCACCGTGTGAACATGAACAGTTTTAAGTAAATGTATGGGCCACTGCGTATTTGTCGGAATGTTTATAGCTAAAAATAAAAAACGTGCGGTATAATCTCGTGTGAACTGGACCTAGAATAAAACAAATGTAATTCTTTAATCAGCCTTTGTAAGAATAAAATGTTTTCTTTTTCTTAAATAATGGCGGCTTAACATCCACTGCTTCGTCCTAAACTAAGGAATTTTTCCATATTATGTTCATTAGAGGAATTAGTTTCGAAAACACTAGTTTTTTTAGAAGAAGTTGGACTTATTTCTAGATCCAAGCAAAACATCAACTCCCCCATCATGTTGCAGCATCCCAATGAAGGTCGAAAATAATACCCATTATTACTATAACAAGAACTATTTTTTTTTTCATAATCCACAAAGAAAAATAATTAAAAAATAAAAATCACTTAAAAAGCAGGTTTGGTAATTTTCAATTTTCTCAAAAACTTGAGGATATAAAATCATCTATTCTTCATTTTTTAGTGAAGAAATAATAAGAGCAATGTATTTCAGAAAAAAAAAAAATAATATATAGTTTTCATGTTTTGAATAATTACACTTAAAAATCTTTTTTATCTTTTTTTTCCCAAATTTTGAGTTGATAACCCTTTTTTTCGAAACTATGCATATAGACCAAAAGCCGGCAGCAAATTTTGGGAAGGGAGTGATAACCAAAATTTATATACATGTATGTGTAGATATACGCAGTATTATGCTAAATTCGACCGTCTGGCAAGTTTCTTTTGCAGCCGGGGGCGGGGGTGGGCGTTCGACCCGGTAATTTTTGACGATTTTGGGGTCGAAGTGATATCCACTTAAATTAATATACATATAAACCATAGAGGATGGTGTACTGATGTCAAAAAAGTCGGTCCAAGACGTTTTATTTTCAGCCTTCCCCTTGCCAGACGCCCACCAAAATGCGCGAAAATCAACTTTTGGGGTGGAGGTGATAACCACAAAAATGCTACACCGAAACAACAGAAATATCCCCCTGATTATAAAAAAATGTGTCCAAGACGTTTTGGTTTCAGCCTTGTGCTTGCCAGACCAGACGCTCAACAAAATGCGCGAAAATCAACTTTTGGGGTCGAAGTGATAACCAGAAGAGTGAAAATTCTCCTGATTATAAAAATGTGT
This sequence comes from Melangyna quadrimaculata, assembly GCA_949320155.1. Lineage (NCBI taxonomy): Eukaryota > Metazoa > Arthropoda > Insecta > Diptera > Syrphidae > Melangyna > Melangyna quadrimaculata. The sequence goes on along the minus strand of OX439484.1, from coordinate 206,819,705 downwards.
GTCCAAGACGTTTTGGTTTCAGCCTTGTGCTTGCCAGACGCTCGTTAACTTTTCTCAAATGCATTTTTGAACTTAAAACATTAATAACTTTTTCCTATGAGGTATAACCAAAAGAATGGTTCGCCAAAATATCAGAAACACTCTCCTGATTTAAAAACTAGCTTATAGTGTTGGCTTTGAAACAAGGTATAATACTTAATTGTAAGAATTACCATTATTTTGTAATGTTTTTTTTTTTTTTACATTTTTAGTACCTTTTTTATAAAATTGTTCCTCCCGCCCAAACGGGGGGAGTAAGAGGCCCCTCCTATATTAAAAAATGCTTGTTTTGAACTGTTCTACACAAAACCGTTATCAATTATTGGCGCCTAAGTTATCGTACTCTCCCCAAGAAAATTCTTTTATTTTTCAATCAAGCTGTTTTAGTAAAAAGTATTTTTTTGAAAACTCCACGTTAGATGAAGATATAAAAACAATAAATAACCATGAATTTAATTTGTACTCACTTATACCGTTTTGAATTATTTCCTCATCACCCTCAGGATTTGGTGCATTGCAAACCCAAGGAAAATAACGGAATTCTGAAAAATTGTTTAACACAGGACCCATACAAAATTCATCATTCCCCAACATCCGTCCGGCATTTTTGTAAAACAGGGAACCATTCTAAAAAAAAGGTCATTGATCGATAATTTATATGAATAAAGTTTGTTATTTGTTTTTATTTCAGAAAATGTTTCAATAATTATTTCTATATAAATACTTGCCTCAAATAATGAATATTCAAACATGTTATTTGAACTCTGGGGTTGTGTGGGACAAAACAATGTTTCACATGGTCTATGATATTGTATGCCAAATTGGTGTCTTATGTCTCTTTCAACACTTTTGCCTTCATTGGTTGTTACATTAACATAATCATCAGGCAAGTAATCAATTTCATAACAGTTCCCGTTATAGTATTCACCGTCATGTGGGCAGCAAATCGATATACATGGCCGGAGCTTATCACAAATGCATCCTCGCACGTGTATCTTTGACGGAATTTTCTCCTTTCCAATGAGAATTTCGTAATTATAGGTTCCGATCTTTTCCGCTGGCACTATGATGTCATCATACAGATAGGATCCGTTTGCAAGTTTCTGAGAGGGATCAAGAGCGACTGTTTCCCTGTAGTCACATGGGGCATCTTTAAGTTCTTGATAGGCTTTTACAGCCAATATAAGTAATAATAAAAGGAAACTCAAAACATTGAGTGAAGTTTTGATTGATGTCATTATATCAGGAAAGGCTTTATAAAATGATGACTTTTATCTCTAAAAGAAAATTAGTTACAAATTACTGTGCCTTCCATACAAATCAATTGATATTCTTGTTAGTCCAGTGTATTAAGTTACGAACAACATAATTCCTATGTGATTTTAATACTAGCCGCTTTTTGTTATCCACCAAGATCCATATGGGTCATCCTGTGATAATAAAACGATCCAGATCTTACGTTTTTTGACGTTTTCAATTTTGACATGTAAACAAAAAATAAAAATGGAAAAGTAGTAAAAGTAAAGCGGGCCATTCACGTTCAAACAGTCGTTAGAAGGGTCCGACGAACTTTAGTCGTGTACGACAGGTTCTACCGTGAATGTCCTTGTCGTACATCGGACCGTGCGACTTTTGACAGGTCGGAAGTCCGTTGAAAACTTCTACAAACCTTACGACACGACCGAAACGGTCGTATTGTGAATGGCAAAATATGAGACCTTCCGTACGACCGAACTACTCCGTCTACGAATATTCGTCAAACTGTTTGTACGATTCTAGGAGACAAAATAAATAAGTAAAAATATGGAAGGAACTAATGAAAAAAAAAATTGTTAAAGAATTTATTTTCCTTTACGAAAAACATTAACATAAAATTTGGTTATGTATCTACATACAGTAGCGGATCTAGGATTTAGCTTTGGGGGGGGGGCTTGGTAGATCGAGTTTGAGACATTAATGGCCTGTTTCACAAGTTAAATTACAATATAAGTTTAAACTTAAGTTCAGTACTTGATTCGGTTTCAAAGTAAACCTTGAACTTAGATAATTCTGTAGTTCTAGTTAAACGAATGTATTCTGCCATTTAAACTTCAGTTCAACGTTCTGAACTTGATCGTTATAATCATTCTCAAATCTAAATTGACAACTGCCATTTAATAATAATAATAAGTTATTATATTCCTTTCTATTTGAAATTATTTTTTTTAATGTTTTCGAGTGACGAGGAAATGTAACATTCGTTGTGAGATTGAAAAGAGAAAAACGCTTCCCTTGAAGAACAAATTATTTTAACTATTGTGACGATGTTGATTTGTTTGAAAGTGGGCATTGCCATCATACAGTCATATTAATCTTCGCTCTATTGAACTGAGGTTCATTTTAAACTGTGAAAACCAACGATTTGACCTTTAAATTTGAACTGAAGTTCAGTCCACAACTTAATTTTATAATTTATAACTAATATAAAAAAGTTTAAGTTTGGGTTAAAGGGTTTTTTGTGAAAATCTACAGTTATATAAATAATTGAATTTTGGCATTTACCACTTTTCCTTTTAGAATAGCTGTGTTATTTGTGCATTTATATCAGCTTCTATCCCAGGTTTAAAATGTTTTCAATATAAAGTACAATAACATCTGTAGTATTTAACATTTAAAATATTTTTAAGTGGAGATAGAAAAAAATCTATATACCTTCAATTTTCAGCCACGTCAAGCTTTGAACCACCAGAGGAAAAAATCTGTCAATAAATTTGCACGTCAGTCTAGAGGGATCGCAAACATTCACACGCATGATTTTCTGAGTGCCCAGAGAAAAATCTGATTTTGATTTGTTGTTCCCAAATTCTCCTCTAGTTTCAGCCCCAATTGCGTTTTTCTTGCAAAGTTAGCTAAGTTCTTAGGGTGAATTTTTGTTTAATTTGGCATGGTTATTGTTAAGCCCCGACTCCGTTTTTTCAATTATCTCTTCAAGCTTTAGCCCCAACTTGGACTTGATAGTCCCTTGAGTCAAGCCCAAAAACTTTCTGGAATACCTAAGGTTAGTTTTAAAGGAGTTAGCCCCGACCACGTTTTTTTGTACAATTCTTGTTAAGACCTACTCGCGAGCTGTTTTTTTTCGTTCCAATTTTCTGTCAATTATTCGCAACCCCGAACTTGTTTTTTTGTACAATTCCCTTCAGGTTTCAGCCCCAACCTAATTAATTTGGGGATTAGAAAAAAAAAAATACGTAGCATATAAATGGCCTAGCCCCAGTCTCGTTATTTTTGTCTGATTCCTGATTCTGATTTCTATGTTTCAATCAATTTTAAGAACAGCCTGTGGGGGGGGCTTTAGCCCCTATAGCCACCCCCCTGGATCCGGCACTGTCTACATAGTACTTAAAACCACTCGTCAAAAAAAAAAAAAAGAACAAATTAAATTGAGATTACTTTTAAATAATCTTTTTTTAATGCCTTGTATATAGCCCAACAGTTTTCCGGAATAATCTTTCCAATGAGCTGAGGTGAAACTCGGTATGAAGTTTTCAAATCTTCATAAATTCTTCCTGTGGCTAAAAACCGTAAAGGTATTGCTAAACGGGTTTCTGCACTTATAGCATCTCTCATTAAGGTGTCTTTTTTTGTTATTTGACTTCTTATTGTATCCAATAGTTTCTATAGCAAAAGCATCATTTCTTTTTTTCCTGTTCATAATTAGTCGAAAATAACGACTGTCCGTTCAACCAAGTCGCAATGTTTGTGCGTAATTTCGACCGTCGTTGCGACAGTTCGATCGACAATCTTTGCGACTGTCTAAACGTGAATGGCCCGTTTAAGTGTTTTATTATGTTTTATCGGGATCTGGATCTGGATCTTATTTTTTTTTTTTTAAGTGTTGACAACATTTGAGAACTTAAATACTAAAATGGTCACCTGGTGTTGAGAATTAAAACTAATTCTTGGATCTTGAAATTGATCTAGATAGAGAGCAGGATCCGAAATTGTTTTTGTATTACGTGTAAAAGTTTATCCAGATCCCGATAAAAGATAATAAAACACAGCTACTATTTTCAAAACGGTTGGAAATTAGATCCAGAAATTTATATACAACAAAAAATTCGAAAAAAGTTAAGAACCGAGATATGAAAATTTGTAAGAAAAAAAATTAAATAAATCAAAATGATTTCTGATTGATAAGAATTTCATAGTTTTGGAAAGGCAAAAGAAAAATTATTTCACACGTGTTTGATGAATGCATTTATCTATCAGTGGCGTGGCGTCCATATAACACGATTCCTACCGTCTTACCTTTTAAAAATTACACGAAAAATACTATCAAATAAACATAAACACACTATGCAACCCTACCAATTGAATTATAAAATTCGCACAAACACACAAACATAAGCTATCGAATAAATACTGTCAATTCATTCTTCTCTACGCTCTATGCTCAACTGCTGAACATACGCTCTCTTTGAAAGAATTAATTTAGAAATAAAACACGGTCTTAACCACAGATAAGCAATACCTAGATAGGAATCTTTCGTTCGTATCACCCCCCAAAACCCATTTGTTTACATTGTTGTTTTTGTAATTTCATTTCGTGTCGATGTATAGATGTGAACTGCAACAACAATTTAAAGCGGTGAATTTGATTTGTTTGACAGTTCATTTTTTTTTTCATAAATGTGCTGTGCGAAGATTTTTATTCCGGTGTTTGTGATTTTCATTAAAAAATAAATTAACAAAAAAATAATTGTTTCACCAAGCACAATGCCCGCATGGCAAGCGGAACTTGAACAAGTCCTTGAATTTCAATGAAAAATCTGTTGGTGCTTTCATGTTTCTTTCTTCCAATTCGCCAAAAAGCTACTTGGGCAGACGGTGCGCGATGAGAACTTTTTGTAGAACTCTGTCGCCTCCGAAGGGGCCCTGTTTGAGCAGAGTATAGCAAAGGGCAAAAAACCTTATTATGTTTATGAAATTTAAAAACATAATTTCAATTTTTTTCAGCTCTACAGCACAATAATTATAAAAAAAATCTCGCCAACCAATAATAAGGTTCGAGAAATCAACAAAAATTAAATTCACCATGGCAAATTTGACAGCTACTATATTCTTAGTTTTAGGGTACAGACACACTTAATATATGAAATTATTTTAATTTATACGTAAGGGGTTGGATTGCATCATGGTCAAATTCCGACGTAAATTTTTAGAAATTAATTTAAAGTCCCCCAAACCGATGCGTGGACAACATTTTTGTCAGTCATCGGGTTCATATGGAAAATCGCACCGCTGTCATTGTGGGTACCTACTCTCAATTATTTTCATGTAACTTAATTTTAAAAAGTGACAGCCGAATCTATAAAGAAATTTTAAAGGCTTCTTAACTCTAAACTACCTCTAAATAACACTTAGGTGTGAAAGCGGTATCTATAATCAATTTCCACATTTAAGCAACGTAACTTAAACACCTCTTAACTTAAACACCATCCAAAGCGTTTAAAGGCTACGCAAAGCCAACTTAAATATATTTTGACACATGAGAATGGTTTTTTTTTATCAAAACAAATTGTGCATAGGTTGAGTAAGGAAATATTTATGTGTGTACTGTGATGGCCGGGTTTAAATTGTTTTTTTTTTTGTTTTTTTTGTTAAAGAAAATAATATACTTTCTCACGAATACAGGAAGGAAATTTCTGAAAACAAAATAAAAAAAAACTAAAGTGGAATGGTTTCATTTCTTCTGTCTTCTGTGTTTGACGATGCATACACACATACACCCATTTGCTTCTCTTTCTGTCTTATTATTTGTTCACTCTTTTGTGTATGCAAATTTTTTTGCAATCTGACAGAAATAGCCTGAGAGTGAAAAATGTACTAGAAATTTGTCAACTTTCTTGCGTTACGTTACATTACGGTTGTTTAGTTAAGTATGAAAGGAATATTGATTATAGATACAAATTTAAGTAACGTGATTTAAAGGCAACTTTAATATTTAAGCAAGCTTAACTAAATAACCTCTAAAAGGCATTTTAAGATAATTTTATAGATACGGCTGTGAATGTTTTGTTGTCGTGAGTGTTTCGCTCCGATTTAAGGCTCACTCAAACCAATGCGAAACATTCGTTGCGGCGAAGAAACATTCGTCAGTCAAAATTAATTCATATGTTTCTCCGCCGCGTTGGTGTGGGCACTCTCATTTATCACCATGTAAATAAATTTTGACATGCGAATGTTTCTTCGCCGCAACGATTGTTTCACATTGGTTTGGAAGAGCCTTTAACGTTGATTTGAAAGATCCTTTACACAATTTAAATTGTGTTGCAACAAAAATGGTCTCATAAGCCGATGCGAAACATTTGGAATACCAACAAAACCTTCATCTGCCAGAATTAATTTGTATGGGGATAAAAGAAAGCACCCACAATGGTGTGAATCTCATCTGTTCTTAATTGCAAAAACTGCAATAAAGTCAATTCTGATTGAGGAAAAAACACAATAGGCGTGTTTTATCACAAAAGCCATCCATAGTACAGTACGATTTTACAGGCATTACAAAAAAAAACATCGCTAGTAGCTCTACAGCCAATAAGAAGTTATACTACGTTTTCTGTGAAAACAATTTTTGTATGTCTTCTTGCAAGAAGGTTTCTTTAGCGAACATTTTAAATTCTCACTTTTGTACTTTTTTGCAAAAGTAGGTAGGTATATGTAGTTAAACCTTAATGTAACTTTCATTTCAAAAAAACAAATCTGTGATAGAAAAATTTGATTTGTTTAGAAAAAAAGATCAAAAATCAAATCTTTCATATAGAAAATTTACACCGGCTACACGATTTTTTTTTGCGACTTCCTTACAACAACAAAAATTAATCTGCAATCGTCGAAAGGAAATCGGCATACAAGAACCTAGCACATTTGAACAAACCCTTGGATTCTTAAATTATCCGCCATTTTGTTCACGAACCGAGGTGAAACTCGGATTTTTTTTTCACGTACACTAGTGCAAGACCACGTTCGTCTGCACGTACACTAGTGCAAAAATCCGATGTTCACCACGGCCATTTGACGTTTGAGCTTGTAGGCAAACCGAATTGACAGCCGTAGATTCCCATCTAGGTATTGCTTATCTGTGGTCTTAACCGTCTTATAAAATTTGTTTTGTATCCCTTTCTTCCCTTAGCATTTTGGTTTCTAGATCCTCTTTGGCCAACACGCAACAACATAGGAAAAAATAAGACGCTGGTCCTCGTGTTATACTACTTACTGACACTGGCTTTTGTTTGGTTGGTATGTCATACACTGGCACTTGCTTGGTATGTCATGGAATGTTTTTCATTCCTTTACTTGACTCCGTTTCTCTTAATATTCGTTCTGTTGGGTGAAAAATAACACTATCTTCTTCGACTTATTTGCTATGAAAGTGCATATCAAAAGTCTCGCAAAACCACAGCAGTGGCTTTTGGTATAATGGCATTTAAAGAGGGGCAAAGGGAAGGAGGTATGTTTTATCAATCTGAAATATTTGGTATGGTTAAATGTAAGAATATGACACATGATTTTAGGGTACTTTTTAACGCTGGGTCTAAAAAAAAAACTATTCTTTTTTATGTGACTATTTAGAACAACAAGTTAAATATTAAGAAAAAATGGTAGATTTGGAATAAAAGTTTCATTGGGGTGTTGTTCAACAAGAATCAAAAGAGTTCCTTAAAATATCTATAATGAAATGGTATTAATTTAGTTAGTTGTGAAGTTTAAGGTTTTGTTCTTTATTTTTTGTTTGATAGCTATGTAAATACTTTAGAGCTAGGGTTTTAGTCTTGGTTTTTGATTGGTTATTAAATTTTTTTTAAATCATAGATTGTTGCTTAACAGATTTTCTCTTGGAGGAATCAAAAGAAATTATTAATGTCGTTTTAATGAAAGGCCACTCTATGCGTCCTATGAAAATAGACTGCAAACGGAAGAGTTGTTTTTTTTTAACTAATTTTAATGTATCTGTTTGTTTTTTTTTTTTGTTCAAGATACAAAGACAAAGAGGTAAGTTTCGTTTACTTTCGCAGATCAATCATTTTCGTTACGTCTTCCCATTTCAAATTATTGACGCCACGCCACTCTTATCTATGCGTTTTTACTTGGTCTATAAATTGTATAAAATTGTGACTGGATCGCACGAACTTGCTATTATAGGCTATTGATTAATGATAATGTCATATAGGAAGAAACTAAGACGTTACCGGGTTTTTATTGTCAAAATCATTGTATGGGTTACAGAATATTAAAGAATTATTAAATGAGAGGGTGCAATTTTGAGGGGGGAGGGTAAATGTAAACCTTTTCGTTTCTTACATGTATAACTCGAAAACCAAGCTAAATTTCGGAAAAATACCGTTGGTCTTTATTGTAGAGAATACAATTTAATATAGAATACGTCTATTAAAAATATGGTTAATAAAATTTTAATGTGCTTAAATAAAAAAACAAAATTGCAAACAAATTTTTTTCGATAGTCAATTTTCGAAATTTAGCTTGGTTTTCGAGTTATATATAAAAAACGAAAAAGGTTGCATTTAGCCCCCCCCCCCCTCAAAATTGCACCCTCTCATTTAATAGCACGCGGCGGTTTTCTCATCATCAATAACCCATACAATATTTTTTACAATAAGAACCCGGTAACGTCAATAGCCTATTAGTTAAATTAAGCCGTATTCGAAATCAATGTTTTGTTCTCGAGAATTCTTAGTATGTACAGGGTGGGCCAAATACAAGTTTCTTTTTAAAAATGCAATAAAATTAACACAATTAAATTTTGACCTTGTTGATGGTTTCGGGCTATAGCTCACGGCTTGCTTGGATAATATTGGCCTTAATTGTTTGAATCTTTTCCGGATTGTTGGCATAACATTGGTCCTTCACAGTTCCACGTCCAAAGGGGTCAATCGCAGCTCCGAGGCGGCCAATTGACATCGCCAAGACGGCCGATAACACGATTTGGGAATTTGGTGCGCAAAAGATCGATTGTGCCAAGGGCTGTGTGGCATGAACCAGAGGTGCATAAACCAGAAGTCGTCCAAATCCATGTATTCAATTTCAGTAAGAAACAAAGTTGATTAACATGGCTTTGTTATGCCCATCGTTGGCCGAATCGATGTTCCCAGTCTCATTTTCGAAAAAAAAAAAAAATGGTCCAATAATCCTACCACTCAACAATCCGCACCAAACTGTCACTCAGTAGATGCATTGCCTTCTCATCAATCAAGTGCGAGTTTTCTGGTCCCCAGAAGCGCCAATTTTATTGACATTGCAGGCGCGCAGTGGGTGCTTTATTTTGACAAAATTCTTTGCAAAAAACGCACTGTTTGGGCTACACAGCATTCACTTTGATGGAAATAAGTTTTCAGTATTTGCTAACGTTGTTCAAGCGTTAAGCGAATCATTTCGTTCCGCTGAGTTATGATACTGACTTTCTTTCAATATTTCGAGCGGGGAACAGCTGTCAGTGTCAAAATAACCTATGATTTAAAAAGAAACCACTAGATTGGCCACCCTTTGCATAATTTTTTATAATAGAGGTCCACAGATGGAAGTTTGTAGGCTTAGTCTCACAAAATGTCCCTCCATGAGACACTTACTGATTCTTGTCCATACACAAAAATTGCAATTGTTATGACCTTTTATATGATATAAGGCATAAAGTGTTACAACATTTGGACGCAACTGCACATTTACTGACAAATTTAAACTTGTCTTAAAATCAACCGAACCAAAAACAAAACAAACAAAATAAACTGGATTAAAGAAACAAACAATTATGAAAATTAAACGTGGTTCTAACAGAAACCAGCAAAAAAATTTACTTTACAAAATGAAAACTTTTTCACCAAACCGTTGTTAAGAAAAGCTTTCAATTTTATTTTTTAACTTTGCCGTTCTATAAAAATCACAAATTCTATGTCAATCTTCAACAACTGTCGCTGAACACGAATTATGTCTTCCATCATAGAGCGTGATTTTTTAATATTAAAACAAAAATATATTTTAAATATAATATTGATTATAATAGGTCAAAACCTTTCTTTTGAATCGTCGTTGATAAAGAATTTTATGGTCAAACAAATAATTATTCGTAAATTAAATATTTGTTGATAGTTGTGTAGTATATATGTATGTAAATTTAATTTAATATTTATAGTACAGGAGCCGACAGCAAATTTTGGGAGTGGATGTATAACCAAACTATATATACATAGGGGTAGGGGCAGTAGCGGATCTAGTATTTGCCTGTGGGGGGGGGGCTTGCAGTTTGGAGATCCATTTTGAGACCTTAAGTAATAAAATTTGCTTGTCCAAAGATAAATTTTATAATTTATAACAAATAATAGGGATCAGTTTAGGTTTAATGCAAGACCGTACTCAACTTCAGTCGAACTAAACTTCACGACAACGCGGCAAAACATTATTTTTTATGAAATTTAAGGAGCTATATCGCACTAAGCGGCAACTGAACATCATACAAATTCATACGAATTCGTGTGAAGTGTAGTTCCGATGCAGTGCAGTTCCGGCGAGTGTGGTCTACCCTTTAAGGCTCAAGTATTTTTTTTTTTTTCCTTTAATGATATCCGTTTTTTGTGTGCCTTTATATCCGCTCCTGTTGCGCTTCTAAATGTTTTCAATACAAAGTACAATTACAATTACATATTCATAATTGCTGTAGCCAGTAGCGGATCTAGGATTTGGCTGTGGGGGGGGGCTTTGGAGATCCATTTTGAGACCTTAAGTAATAAAATTAGCTTGTCCCAAGATAAATTTTATAATTTATAACAAATAATAGAGATCAGTTTAGGTTTAATGCAAGACCGTGCTCAACTGTAGTCGAACTAAACTTCACGACAACGCGGCAAAACATTATTTTTTATGAAATTTAAGGAGCTATATCGCACTAAGCGGCAACTGAAATTCATACAAATTCATACGAATTCGTGTGAAGTGTAGTTCCGATGCAGTGCAGTTCCGGCGAGTGTGGTCTACCCTTTAAGGCTCAAGTATTTTTTTTTTCCCTTTAATGATATCCGTTTTTTGTGTGCCTTTATATCCGCTCCTGTTGCGCTTCAAAATGTTTTCAATACAAAGTACAATTACAATTAAATATTCATAATTGCTGTAGCGGAGATAGAAGCAAATTCAAAGGCGCACAATAATTTTTAGCCATATATGCTTGAAGCACGCGTACAAATTCGTTTATTTATATTATTTAAAAATTGAATCGGTACCTACATTATGTAGTTATATTTTTAAATTAGCTGTGGGTATGTTTTGAACTTCCCATTTTTGACAAGATTTGTAAACTGGTTTTAATTGGCTAGTTCAGAACAATTATATTTAAGTGTTCGTACTGGCAAAAGCTCATATATGTGCTTTGACACGGTATTAGTCCTCTAAGATCTCATTTTCCTGAATTATCCAAATCAAAGAGAAACTATTTTGTTCAAACTGACACTTTACGACACAAGACAAAGGTGCTCTAAGAAATAAGCCGCGGCCCAATTCTGCTAGTGTGAATGAGTTTTCGTGTATACGCTGCATACGCTTTATAGGTATTCTTGCTAAAAAAAATAAGTCGACAAATTTGCACGTCACTCTAGAGTCTAGAGGGATTGCAAATATTTATTTGCTTTTGCATGATTTTCTGAGCGCGCACATAGAAAACTCACGCTTTTGGAATTTGACTCCTTGACTTTGAACTTCTATGTTTTGTATGTACAATTGCCTTGGACCTTTCAAATTTTGAAAACGTAGCCCAGCCAAGGCCGTAAGAAACAATTCCTGTTGTATTAAACATACACTAAACTTGACATCCCGTTGTTCTTCACTGGTTTAAGCCTCAAATGCATTTCTTTCGGTAAATTAGCTTTGTTTTTAGTATATACAGGTGGGGCATTTGACACGTTAATGTAAAACCCCGACCATTTTTATCTCTTTTTACTTATCTCTTCAAACCTTAGCCCCAACTTCGGACTTTGACAGTCCCTAGACTTGAGCCCCCAATACTCTCTGGAATAAGGTTAGTTTTTAGGAAGTAAGTTCCTTAACCCTGGCTAGGTTTTTTGTCCAATACTCTCAGACCTTATTGCGCCAAAGCTGTTTTTTTTCGTCCCAATTTTCTGGGTTTAATTTTTAGGGAAAGATTGTCGTTGCATTAAAAATATCCATATTCATAGCCCCCAACTTAGTTTTTTTCCAATTCGTTTCAGGCTTTAGCTCCAATCTTAGGGCTTAGAAAAAAAATTACATAACATGTATGCAAATAGTTCAGCCCCAATAACGTTATTTTGTCCATCTAATTTCATATCTTAACAATATTATAGACGGAATATAAAAATCAACACGTTGTAATGTATTGCTTTCTATATTTCAAATTATTTTATGATTCGGCTGTGGGGGGGGGGGCTTTAGCCCCTATAGCCACCCCCTAGATCCACTACTGGGTAGGGGTATTACCGTCGTGATATCAGGGGTCAAAGTCTGGCAGAGTTTTTTTCCAGCCTCTGGCGTGTATGACGGTTTAAATATCGCATTTATTCCGATTTTTGTGTCAGGTGTGTGACCATTTCAATTCGGCTACACGAAATTTGGCCCCAATGAAATATGGCCCAAACTTACAATGAAAAATGGCCCCAAAAATTTATATGGGAAACACCAAAAACAAAAGAGAGTTTAAATTTGTAAATTGGGGCCATTCTTCATTGTTTTGGGGCCTTTTTTCATTTTTAATTTTGGGGTGAAATTTCATTATGAAAAATGGCCCCAAACTTTTATTCTTAAACAAAAATACTTTTTAAACGAAAACTTTGATGGCAGACCGACTGACAACATAGGCGCTGCCAGGCGACTGATCCGCGTGAGCGCGACAGAGGACCCGAAAAGAGAGTTAAAATCCTTGAACCCGCGAAGCGGGCCAGGCAAGGTACTTTTTATGGTCTCCCAAGCCGACGCAAAACATTTTTTGTGCGATTATAGTTTTTCTCTTGTTGTTGCTTCTTATATTAATTTTGGGGCAATTTTTCATTTTGTGTTTGGGGCCATTTTTCGTTTGGGGCCATTATTCATTGGGGCCAAATTTCATGTAGCCTTTCAGTTCATATAGTCAATATATGTAATGACGTCCTGATCTCAAATAATTTGGTCCCAGACGTTTTCCTTTCAGCTTTACCCCCTCCAGACGCCCCCAAAATTAGTCGAAAGCCCAGTTTTTGATGTCAGGGGTTAAATATTAGCTGAAATTATTATTAAGGAAATAATAACAAATAAACTAATTGCAACCAACAAAATATTTGATGGTTTTGTTAAAGCCCTAGAAGTTAAAAGCTTGTATTTACCATTAGGACAACATCATAAAAACAGGCAATCAATCAAAAATCTACCATGTTCAACGCATGGCATTATTTTCACGTTTACTGTGCTAATTTTGAAAACTTTTGTTTTTGTTAAATTGACTCTAGTATTGCAGACTTTAACCAATAACTTGCTATTGACTCTAGATACAATAACAAGTTATACCAATTTGAAATCCGCATTTAACGCGCATATTTTTAAAATAGTTGGCCACTTAGGCATTCATGCATTTTTTTTATACTAGAGATGATTTAACTTTTTCAACAATTATTTTATTTCACATTTTGCATTGAAAATCAAAGTTAAATAATTTTTTTCTCTAAGAAGTCCAACAGTTATTATAATTTTCTTCTACTAATGTTCCCGCACAAAAAATGGAATTCATTCACTTGCAGTCGTGGTATTCAAAAATGTAAGGTAAGGCAAAAAAATGCACTGAACAAAAAAATGCTTGTATCTTTTCTTGTGATTGGGATAGAACTTTTGTTTATCAGTTTTCAGGACGGCCATAAAGTCTACTATGAGGCATTTCAGGGTTATCCATTCTTTACGGGGCACCCTGTATAATGCAGAAGCAGACAGCTCTAACCTCTCGCATTAACTACGCTGATGGCCTTGGTTAATATGCTGCTTAATAATTACTTTTTCAACGTAGTTTGCGGCTCGCAAGCCTAATAAAACAGCAGAGACAGTGGTTGCTTATCGTGAATCCAAAATGCGAAGTGACTTTATTTCCTAAAATGTATCTCTATTTGTATTAGTTAAATATGCTATCGATATTATTTTCCAGACCCGGCTCGATTCCTGAAATCCATTTGTATCGGTTTCATTTTCGATATCAAAGGGCACGGTAGTGCCCAGCCAAGTTCTGGCACTACACCCTTTTGACAGGATCAAAATCAGGTGATTTTCGACCCCCCTCTAACTTCAGTACCAATAAAGTCAGAAACTTCAAACTCAAAGATCGCTGCATCCGAGGTTTTTTTTTCTTTTAAAGTAGCAGACCTCGAAAAGTATCAATGATATTGGAAAATTTCTGCGTTGTCGCGTCATGGATATCCGCATACGTAGTCTAGCTACCACCAGGTAGTGATCCGAGTCAATGTTGGCCCCTCGGAACGTTCGGACGTCCAAGATACTGGAAGCATGTCTCGCGTCTATCGCAAAGTGGTCGATTTGGTTGACGGTTACTTGATCACGCGACCGCCAAGTCTCCTTGTGTATATTGAGGTGTGGGAAGTGGGTGCTTGAGATGATGACATTTCGCCGCGCCGCAAAGTCTGCCAGCCTGTGTCTGTTGCCGGAAGTTTCGTCGTGTAGGCTGTGTCCTCCGACTATCGAACCAAAGATGCTCTCCTTTCCGAATCTTGCGTTGAAGTCACCAAGAATGATCTTCACGTCGTACTTCGGGCACATATCATACGTTGTCTCCAGGAGATCGTAGAATGCTTCTTTGGTTGAGTCCTCTCTCCCTTCATGGGGGGCATGAACACAGATCAGCGAAATGTTCTTAAATTTGCCCTTGATGCGGATTGTGACCAGGCGCTCGCTTACACTTCGAAAGCCCAAGACGTCTTGCCTAAGTCTTCCCCTTATCACAAAACCACAACCAAAGAGCCGCTGACCCTGTTCCTTCAAGCACCCGCCGTAGTAGATGTCACACGTTTTCAGTCTCCGTATGCCCACTCCATCCCATCGCACTTCCTGGATGGCTGTTACGTCAGCCTTAAGCCTGTCCAGGTTCTCCACTAATTGTTCGGCTGCACGTGTTCTGTATAAGGACAGGAAGTTCCACGTGCAGATCCGAAATTCATTGTCCTTGTTTCGTTTGCTGGGGTCGTCAACTTTAAGATCATCCATATCCGAGGCTTGTTGTTGTTTCGGAACAACTTTTTTTTACGTGGTAGGGAAGTTACCCCGACGCACAACCCCCGACCCGGAGGACCAGACCCTTCGTATAACTCCAAGGGTAGGGAGTCGGATAAACCGCTCCTTATAGGCCTGAGCTACAAATATTTCGTAGTAGCCCATATAAGGTGTTCACTAAGTAGTTCAACCTAACTGGAACTGTAGACGCCACCGTTGATTCCATCTAGAGAATTCGTCCGCTGCCGCATCGATGAAAGGAAAAGTGCCTTAGTGGGAACACTGTCCCCAACAGCTTTCCACGGGGATTTAAACCCCGTCTCTAGCTGAGGTACTAGACACCCGATGTTCACCACTAGGAGGTGAGAGTATAAGAAAAATGTCAACTTAATAGTTTTTGAGAAAATCGAAAGTCAGAAAAATGATTCTACTAGAGGTAGGGGAGACTGGGTACGGTTGAAACAGTTTCGCTTATATCGTCCATAGTATTGCCATTTGAACACCGAGCGATGTTGATGGAATGTTAAATGAAAGATCATGTTTTTATCTACATATGGACATTGTTATTTTAGTACCATGTGCATTTTTTTAAGTATAAGTCAAGTTTAAAAAAAAAATCCAATTTGTTTCAACCGTACTCATACCAGGGGCGGTTGAAACATAGTGATTGGGGTCAGTTGAAACAAATGCATAATATTACATAGTTATAAATCTTTATAATTTTTTTTAATTATAACGTTAATTATGACACTGTTTGAAAACATTTATTAGTCTTCAGTTTTTCAATGTTTATCAAAAAAAGAAAACAACAAACAATAAGAATGAAATAATTTAAAAATAACACGTTACTTCATTAAATAATTTAAAAGAAACTAAAAGAAAAGTTTTCTTCAATTTTGATTGGTCAGCGACCAAACACATGGTAATAGGAAAAACATCCGAACAAAAAAACTTACTTCAGACAAAAAGGCCTCCTGTAGACAACTGAAGCGTGCTGAGACCTAAGCAAGATTGAAGTTTGTCTTTTAACCTGTTGCCGCTTCGTGTCTCTCTAAGACCCATCCACCTACCACCTACGGTTTGCAAGATATTTGCATTGTTTCAACCGTACCTAGTCTCTTCAACCTACCAAAAATAACTATTTTTTTTTTAATTTTTATTTTTTCAACAAAGGGCAATGGGCAAAGAAGTATGGAGCGATGGTGGCGCAGCACCAATAAGAATGGCCTTCATATCGTATATATGTAGGTACATATTAATGCATTCATTATCCGTTTGTCCGAATTCGCTGTGTGACAGAATTTATTTAATTTCGAATAAAATGAGTTTTAGGGTCACGATTCCCTATTTTCTTAGTTTTTCTTTAAAATTTGTGTATTTTTCGTTCGATTTAAGCCATTTTTTGGAACTAAGTTTTTTGAATCTACATATGACACACTACCTGATTTTTTTTCAGATTTTTAAAATTATGTTTAGGGGTCGCAAGGATCAATTATATGCAAAAAGCAGTTTCTGGAGTATTTAATTTGTAAAAAATTTCAAATATTGGTTTGATGTCAAAATCACCTCTGGAAAACAACAAACAAATATCAATATGTATCTCATTTATCGGAGTAAAAATGGTTTTGGTTTTAGGTTTTGAACTGCAATTCGTAAAAGTTATATAAAACAACCCACACAACCACCCACAAGCCACAAACTATTAGCGGTTGAAAATATTTTTAGCTTATTTCTAGTTTAGTAACGAAGTAAATGGTTGTACATTTATTACGGACTGATAACTAAATAGATAAAAACTAAAATATAAACAAAAAAAAACATTTTTATTTGCTTTTTATGATACAAAAATATTTTTAACTCAGTCAGTTTTGTACCTATTTTAAGTGTCTGTGTGGGTTTATAAAGAAGAATGTTAGTGGTTAGTCCCTTTTTTATCACATACAAAAATCATTAATCCATATCCTCGCTACACAAGTCGTTCCTACACAACAATCACTAGGTAGTCGTGAAAGATAAAGTTTTACGAATTTGTAAATAAAATAGTCTGAAATCAAAGCCTGTTAGTCGTTTTTACACAAAAATCACTAGGCCAAAATCAAAGCCAGCTCGTAGTCTAAAATCAGGATCAACAAAACTACATCTTCACAGACACAAAAATGGCGTGAGATACTGGTAGACATTGCTTGTGGCCAGCCGGACGCCGCGCCGCGCCGTAGTTTTGAAAATGTAATTTTCAATAGGTAATACGGTAATCTGCATTTTTTTTTTTCTTTTCTAGGCACTTTCTACTTAAATAAAATTAAACAATAACACAGTCGATACAATTTAATGTAGACGGAGGAAAGGATATTATTTTAATAAAAAAATTGCTTATGAAATAGGGTCAGGAAGGGTTAAGAATAAAAATCTGAAAAAATTAGTGAATTTTTTTTTCATGAATTCGAACCATTCTAATATATATATGTTATATCAGAGCCCACTTGTGCATCCCCACAAACACTTGACTTCAAGTTTCAATAATGTAAACATTTAACAAAGCATATCAAATGATTCATAATTGAATATAATTTTGATGATAATTTTTTAGTAAATCGAATTAACTTAAATAAAATTTATATGTATATGTATAGTTCATAGTCTTAAAAATCCCTGAGTTTTGGTCTTGGCTTTATTTTTCTATGTTTAATAAGTTTACTAATTCGAAACATTAATTTGGTTTTATAATGAGATGTTTTTTTTTATATAATTAGTTTTGTAGTTCAATACTTTGTTCCATCATTGGCTTATCAGATCCAATGTCAATCATTGTAAGGTTGTTTACTGTTGTAATACTGTAATGCGTCTTATTTGAGTCCTGGCTCTGAGACTCCGAGGGACTGGTTGATGAGAATCTGTTTTTGGAAATAAAAATGAAAATTTAATATGCATTTGTATTTAGTTATGTATTTTAAATTGTAGGTAGGTAAACATTTAACAAAATAATATATTTATATTTTTGTCGCGCTTCGTTCGTTTGCAGTTTTGTTTTGTTTAATTGAATCTAGACCTTTACTTTCAAAATGTTAGCAGTTTCTTGTTGTTTTAAATTTTTTCTAAAATTTCTTCAGATATTGATCGTTGAATTTGTGATGTTCTTGATGAACTTTGTTCTTTTTGGAACCTATTTGTCACATTGATTGCACGAAAAACGAAAAAAGTTAATATAAGCTTTTTAAGGGAATATGAAAGAGAGTGGGTTTAAACTTTAAACTAAATTTATTAATATAATAATGGGTAGAGTGTCTTGGGTGTACTGTATATTTCTTGTAGGTACATGTGTGTATTATAAGAGTCATTTAAAAAATTACTATTTCTGTAAGTTATAGAAATAGAACTGTAAGACTCTGCAAAGTGGAAATGCCAGTTCCTTTTGGTTTTCATAATTCAATGCGGACTTTTTGCAACAGTTTTTTTTTTTTGTTTTGGTTTGACTAAAGTGCCTTTTATATAAGGCTGTTTCACGGGTTATAAGACACTATTACATTTACAAAAAAATAAATCAATTTGAAATAATATTCCATTCGCCACGAAAAAAATTCTATTTTTTGATTGAAATCTGAATTTATCAACAAAAAAAAACCTTTGCAGGATAAAGCAAGATACTTGCCAAGTTACAAAATACAATGGTGCAAAATTTTAGTATAGGTATCTATTTATAACGGTCGTGTTATATCAATTTTAGTATACGACTAGGTTATTATAGCATCCATCGGACCGAACTATGTACCTCTTAAAGTTTTACTAGAGTTCAGCAAATCACGAAATGACTCATTTTTTTAGCATCGTACTAAATCCATGACACTTTGTTGACATTTATAAATGTCAAATTGGGTATGTTTATTGGTTTTTTGCACGAGGTTATTCAGTTGTCACTGTTTTGTACGTTTTCAGCTGGAGTTTGTAAATGAAATTGTTTTGTTATGATATTAGTTCAAAAGTTTTAAAAATCTAGAAAATGTTAGTTTGCTACTTTGAAAAAAGAAAAATTTTAAGTATGGTATCATACTAATATTTTAATACAGTCAAACTTCCTTATAACGAACTTTCAAGGGAACAGACAATTGTTTCGATATAAAGAAGTGTTATATAAAATTCCTCATAGAGCAAATTATATTTTTAAACTTTGCAATTGTTCATTTATATCTTAAAAGAAAATTTTTTCACGAAAGAACTGAATGAAAAAAAAATTCATTCGCTATACTGTTTTGTTTTATTATTTAAATCATCCAATCATCATCTCTTGTTTCAATAAAATATCAATTACAGTTCTCTTCTGCAAACATTAAAATTTGAAGGTAGTTCATTATTAAAATTGTTGACAATGTAGGGTAGGGCGGGGATAGTTGGACCACTTTTTTTGTAAGTGTTATAATTACGAAACCGCTCATAATAAAAATATGAAAGTGAGATCAATTAAAAGAATGGACTTCTAAATGCAATTTAAAAAAAATTGAAAATGGTTAATAGCAGAAGAATTATATAGACACAAGAGCACCAAGTCGAAATGGTCCAACTTGCCTCACTAGCGGGGTAAGATGGACCAGTATGAGGGGATAGTTGGACCATGGGCCAAAAAAGTAATATCTTAAAATAACAACAAAGCCATTAATTATTAGAAATTTAATTTAATTTTAAATAAACTTCACTTGAAAATTAATAATTATTTTTTAATAGAGAAAAAATAAATATTAAAACAAATTAAAAGAATTAAAAGCAAAAAATAAATTATCGAATTAAAACAAAAACCTCTTCTTGGATAAAATAGGATCTAAAAAAATTAATATGTAAAACATTAAAGTAGGTTTACGTACCCTAATCGCTTTTGCAATTGACGCTGTGTGTGCAAACGTGGCGTAACCCTTTTTTGAAATATTGCCTTATTTTTCCACTGATATTTTTTTCTTAGGGAGATAAATTATTTTAAACATTGTTTTAGATGCTTGAATATTTCGTTTTTCAAAAAAAAAAAAAAATTTAACATTACTGTTTTCATGGCTTATGTTCTTGTTTTAGTCCATTTAAACCCAATTACAAAAAGTGGGTTACGCCACTTTTGCACTCACAGCCTCAATTAATGCAAATAAATATGACTGTGTCCAGTTTTTAAGCATGCATTTAATATAAAGCATGCATTTTTAAATTACCACCGGTCCAACTTACCCCACACCTAGTATGATACACAAATTGCGTCACTAAATAAAAGCCACTGAAAACATTCAAATTTTCATCACAGAATATTAAAATATAATTACAGGACTCAAGAAAATACTATAACTTGTTGTGAGACACGCACGTTTTTTATTAAATAACACAAAAAGAAACAAAAATGTTTTTTTTTTACTTTGGTACTACAAAAACACAAATCGGTGCGTGGGTACAGTTTTACTGAACAAAATGCAACTGAAACCATTTTTACACGCACGCTTCATTCGTAATTAATCATGTTCGTGTAGGACTTTTATTTTGCGAGTTAATGGCGTGGTCCAACTTGCCCCGTGGGTCAATTAGCCCCGCCCTACCCTTTGCTATGCTGCTATGCAATATCTTTTTTCTTTTCTACTTTTTTTACTTTTTTTACTTTATCAACAATGGACATTGGACAATTTCTATGAAGATGAAATAGCCTTGCGCTTCGACAGCTTTGTATACACGTTTCATGAACTTAAAATACAAACTCAAACCCCTGTTGATATGTGTTACATTTCTGCACTTACACTTTTTCATTGAGAATATTTAAAATTAGGAAATCAAGTTCGCAGAAAGCTTTGTTTTTTTAAATTTGAAATTTGATATTTCGTTATAGAGAAAAAAATTTTGACTTCAGGAAAGAAAATTATGTAGTACTTTATAAAGATAATTTCGCTATAGAGAACTTCGTTAATTTACATATCGTCGCTCTAAAAGAAAACCGGCATAACTTAAAAAACTTGATTCTTCAGAAAATGAGTTTAAAGTTTTTAAGTCATATGATTTTTCATTGTTTTTTTTTTTTTAATATTTAGAATTTTTTATATTTTCTTTAAACATTTTATTTTATTTATCGGAATTCAACAAAATAAATTAAAAAATGTTTGAAAAAGGTACAAAAATAAAAGATTTCCCAAACCCTCTCCTAATTAAGTCATTTTTCCGGAAAAAATTATGCTATTCACATAAACTTTTTTTTATTTTGGAGTTAGTTCAACACTCCGTTGGCAAAAGGAAATAATGGCATAACTTGATAAAACATATTGAAGTAAAATTTATTTGATATTATTAGTCAAAAGTATTATAAAGAAAAATGGAATAAATTTGAAAAGTGCCATTGCAAAATACAGTTTTTTTTTTAAACTTATCATGAAAAGTGGAACATTTTGTTTTAAAACATAAAATAAGTTATAAAACTGTAATTACTTTTTGCGAAAACTGGCTCAACACAAATTAGTTCTTTTTTCGCTGAAATTTAACGATAAATCTGTGGTACAACACGAATTATGCCACTTTTTCACATAAAAAACACTTCCGTTCACCTCAAACAAATGGCAGAAACTAAATTATGTCATTGTTCATCAACATCATAAACAAACAATGAAAACGAAAGATGTGCCAATTGGACCAAAGTCCATCTAGCGGGATTCCGAAGTGCTACAGTAATGGCAGTTTGACAGAAAGATAGAGATTTTTTTTTAGTGGATTGGCATCTTTAACTCGAAAAATCGTGTTTTTTGAGTTATGACGGTTTTCTTAAACAGCGACGATATATAGAATTATATGCGATCTTTTTTTAAGGGGAAGGGGAACTATATACAATTCGCTATAGAGAGAAGTAAGTTATAAGGATGTTCGTTATAAAGAAGTTTGACCGTATTTTCAAATTAATTTTAACCGAATTTTGATAAAAAAAAAAAACAACACAAAATTGGCTTAACATTATTTGTCCAAAAATATTTGCACCCAAAATTTTTTTATTATTTGAATAAAATAAATAAAAATATTTTAATCTCTAATTATTTTGTTAATGGTACCTACCTAAATATAATATTCCTATGATCTTACCTTTCCTTGATGAGTTCTTTAACTTTCCTCTTGAGGACAAACAGTGCAAAGATTACAATTCCTTGTATACCACTTACGAAATCAAAGACATACTGCAATATAGACATAATATCATTTGAATTTGATCCAATCAGGTACGGAATTATTTCCACGGACCAAGTTACACCCATGACAATAAAGAGACGAAGAAAAACACCAAATCTATATGCATATAAAATAATACAAAATAAAATATTTAATTTGAAAGGAAGAACTATATACATAATGCAGGTAATAAAATATTTAAACTTTGAAATTAACCTGCTTCTTTCAGTGCGGAGAGTATCAATCCGACTGTCATTGCGTTGCATCATTAGTTCTAATTCTTTTTCAACGAAATAGATAAGTCGAGCTGTCAGAATGAACATAACTGTACAAAAGCAAACGGTGATAAGAATAGGTCCATATAAGTAAATCATTGCTGACCATCCATTCGCTACAAGAAAAACGAAACAAAAAAATATTGAAAGCTATAATACTAATTATTAATACATCAAATGTTCGATCAATAGCTATTTTTAAAAGAATTCACAAATTTCTTAAAAATTATGTTTTATTTTTGAAAAAAAAATATATAGGTATAAGGAATTTAAGGCTTTTTAAAAGTTGTTACTTAAAGAGTTCTTAACGTTTTTGCACCACAATTTTTAAAAACATACATGCTAAAATTTTAGAAGATCTATTATTTTTTCTTTTTTAAATTATTTAAAGTGCATAATATAATTGAAAAAAAAATATTCACCAACCACCATCAAACCAGCATCGCTTTTGATCGTTTATTAAAGGCTTCCAATTATCGGGAATAAGGGATGATTGGTCTGCTGCATAAGTCAAACAAAGTAATATGAAAGCCAAACTCCAAGCGTAGATGGAATAAATTAAAAATCGTTTCTTCAAATTATATCTTCCACGTGGCAGACGCATGTTATAGTATAAGTCAAAACTTATAACACTGAGCCAGCAAAATGCGCTCATTAACGAAAAGTATGCACCGAATCCTAAAATAAAATAAATACATATGTAAATACAAATCAATTAAAAATAATAAAAACAAACACTAAAATAATGGATTTTAAACAAAACAAATATAAATAAATATTCAAATAAATTATATATATATTATGGGCTATTGAATTGTCCATCTAACTTTTAGTAAAGAACATTTGCGTTCAAGCTTTGTTTATAAAACCAATGGCGCACAATAGTCTAATATTAGGCGTGTTTTATTGCAAAAGCCACCCATAGTAATAGTACAGTACGATTTTACATGCATTACAAATACAACATCGCTAGTAGCTCTACAGCCAATAAGAAAAGCTAAAGTAGAATAGAGGCTCAAATAAATGTCAAAAATATATCCACAGTAGGATTCTACTTTAGCTTCTTATCGGCTGTAGAGCTACTAGCCATGTTGTATTTGTAATGCATGTAAAATCGCACTGTACTATGGATGGATTTGCAATAAAACACGCCTATTATGGGTTAAGTATTATACTACTTAAAATTTTTCTCAATTTAAAACAGTTTACTAAAATTTTCAAAATTTTAAATATAACTAGTATCATACTTAACCAATTTCCTTCATAAACTTCAACTGAAAAGGTTCAAAAAAGCTACAGCTCGTGCAAAAAATTCACAAATATACCTCATTTTGACATTTATAAACGTCAAAGTGCCGTATGATACTAAAAAAAAAAAAAAAAAGCCATTTGGTGATTTTAACTTTAGTAAAATGTAAGCAGATAGTACGATGCTTAACTCGTTTAAAATTAGCAAAATACAATTTTTAACCTAATATTATACTAAAAATGATTTGGCATCGTACTAAAATGACTAAAATTTTGTGCCATTACTTCCTATACCTATACTTTTAAGCAGGTACCTACATGAAAAGTTGAGTTTTTTTTTTTCAAAACTACACTATCCCTTTAAGTCGTTTAATTCAAAACATACCTATTCCCCTACAGTAGTAGCCTCAAGCGTAATGGTTAGTGCGTTGGACTGTCACGCTGGAGGTCTGGGTTCACTTCCCAGTCCACTTAAAATCTAAAAAAAAGTTTGTTCTTTTTCAGGGCTACTGAAATACTCCTCCAAGAGTATCACACTTCATGAATAAGTGCTTCTCGTCTAGCCGTTTGGATTCGGCATAAAATTGTAGGTTCCTTCCATTCCTGTCGACACGCGCACACAGAAATGGTTGCGAGTTGTTAGTCACTAGGCACTGGTTCTTCACACAAAAGTAGTCTTTTTCAAAACTCATTCATTCCAATGGACCCAAACTGTTGGGGTTATTTATTTGCTTTTTTTTTGTTTAAATAATTTAAATACATTTCTGGGACGTTATCTAAACTGAAATGAATTAAAGTAAACAAAGTTTTCTGAATTTTCAAAACTCAACTACATATTCCTCCATCAGTTACAATCGTATATTTTCAAAACTCTTTTTTCCAAATTAAATAGATTTTTTATAATTTTTAGGTTCATCCTATAGGTTCAAAATTATAAGAAATGGATAACGGTTATTCCAAACTTATATTTTATAGTTCAAACCATAATAGCTAACGTTTGCAATGATTATTGCTTAAATCAAAATTTCCTGTGGAGGTGCAGGGATTAGAGTTTTCGACTTCCAACGTGTATTTAACTACACACCTGTATTCGTGGCAAGTCGACCCTTTACGACTTTTTTTTAATACACATAACCCATTTAAACATTATAAGGGTAGTCATAACCCCTTTAGTACGCGCTAAATATTAAAAACAAAAATTAGTTAAGGCACGTGTTAGTTTTATCTCGCCACTGTTAGATATGATTATGCGTCTATAAATAGAGCTGATAATTTAAAGTTTTTCACAAAGCGTATTTGGTACTCAAATATAAAAAAATAACAAAAATAATTAAACGGGATATCAACATGGGGTCTAAAAATAAAATATCTGCGCAGAGTGGATGTTTATTAATGATTAAAAATGAAAACAATTGATAAGAATTTTAATTGGTACATATTCTTATATTTTTAAAAACCTAAGGCCTATTTTATTCACTCAAATTTGAACATTACCTTGTGATTTTTATTAAAAACTTGAGAAATAGTTTTTATTTACTCGAAGTTGACGTTTTCAATGTTCGACTCCAGAGTTGATCAACTTTGGATTTTCTCAACACATCGGATTAGTAGGTACCTAGATATAGAAGTTAGCTACAAACTTGGATTTCGCTTTATTTCTGTTTATTCATTCATTCTATAAAGTACTGCTGACTTTTCAGTCTTCACTTCGAAAAAAATATCTTTTATTAGCTTGTCAAGTAAGCAAAACAACATTCTCGAATCGAAAAATGGTTATTTGGATAATTTGCCGTTAATTTGTTGTTAATTAGTTGTGACAACTTCGAATTTGTCGTTCAATGTTTTCTATGTTTTTTGTGTTGCTTTGTTAACAGGGGGTGCCTTGCTAATTTGACATCAAGTTAGCAAAGCAACACAAAAAACATAGAAAACATTGAACTACAAATTCGAAGTTGGCACAACTAATTAACAACAAATTAACGGTAAATTATCCAATTAACCATTTTTCGATTTGTGAATGCTGTTTTGCTAACTTGACACTCATCCCTAACTATTAGGGCGAATTGCTTCTGAGAGAATTAGCCATCACCTGTTTTCGAGCAGCAAAATATTTTTTTAAAATTACATATTCCTATATAGACTTACCAAACAAAGTACAATGTTTTAAAATTTGATTGGGAAAAATATAAATCCCAATGAGCAGTGTATACCCAACGCTTAGTCCCAATAAATAGCAGCAAAGGCATTTGCCATGCAACTTCCTCAATTCTGGCAAACCCATGTAAACAATTATGGTCAAAATGAAAAACGGTACAGAAATTGACATTGCTAAGTAGTAGGAAAAAAAAAAAAACAAAATTATATAAATAAAATGTAGTGAAAAGATTTATATTAGTCAAAACAAATTAAGACTTACTATACGCGGCAGTTAATACTCTCGGGCCGTCAGGATATACCCAATAACCAACCCCTAATGGTACAGGAATATATGTGTCATTATATTCAATATATGGGTTTAAACAGTATTGCTCTTTTGATAAGTATTCCCACGTGTCCGAATGCATCGAAGTATTTGGAATAAACGAGCCATTCTGGAATAAAGAACATTTTATTCGGGTCAGACCTACTCAGTAATTTATGAATAAAAGTAGGTACTTTGGTTTAAGTAGAGTGATGTAATATGTTATTCAATTTAAAACTCAAGTGACCTAAGCCCCAAGATGCGTTTCGCTCAGGTATACGTTAGTAGGCTCATAAGTTAGATGCTGTCGTATCCTACTAAAATTCAAATTTTAGTTCATGTTAACCGACTCGTTAACATCGTCTAAAATGTGCGTTTTTGAAGGACGAATGACAGCATCTAACTGATAAGTCCACTGTGCTACGCATCGTGGAGTTAAGGTCACTTGAGCTTTTAATTGAATACACCCATGTAACTTACCTCAAATAAGCTTTTTTCAGATGCTTTATACAAAAGATCGCTTGGTCGGCCAATTTGAACGAAGAACTTTTTAGTCAAATCTACTTTTTCGAGTTCGCCATTGCTTTTTGTTATATTAACTTCAGTCGAATAGCCCTTGTTTTGTTTTATGGCTACACAAGATCCCAAACTGTGCCTTTCTCCATCTGGGCAGCAAAACCTTACACATGGTCTCAGCTTGCAAATACATCCTCTAACATGAGGCTCGGCTGGAACTTGTTCCAAAAGGTCATTAATTGTATGACTGAAAACTCCCAATAAACGTTGAGGAATAATAACGCCTTTATATAAATAGGATCCATTGGAAAATGTTTGGTAGCCAGTTATGTTTACAGAATCGGTTAAAGGACATATATCTGGATCTGTATCCAAGAAACTGTCGCTGAATCCGTAAGCTAAAGTTAATAATAATATCAGTGTTCCTATCCCAGCTAAAAAAAGTTTAACTTTCTGTTTATTCATTTTGGGAAAAGATTGTCTTCAGGAACTTTGATTTTGTTTTTAGTTGTCGTATTTTTCCAGATACAAACTGTTAGGAAGGTAATAATAATTTTAATTTAATTAATTTTCAATATTAATTAATTTTCCAATTGAATAATCTGAAAGGATTTATAAAATTTGTTAAGATCAGGAAAAAGTTACACATATGTACAAGTACATATGTATGTAGGTACTGGTACATATATAAATATAAAGGATTTTTGGAAAAATTTATTTGTTTTTTCAATTTTGAATATTTAAGAGTTGTCCAAATATTTTAACAATGGTTCAGCCTTGATTTATTTTAAACTATAAATTTCGATGGAATTAGGGCCACAGGGGGTTAAATTTCACTTTTATTAATTTTGAATAAAGTGATGCTTGCCTATAAGGTTAGGTTTAGTTAGGGGGCGTCAATAAGACATTTTAGATAAAATCCAGGCAAACAATATGCAATTCTACCCAAATAATGAAGTTTTAACAACCCAATCAACCAAATATTCGTATTTTTCCATTTTTCTCATTGCATTAGATGTCCTTGTCCTTAACTATATCAAAGAGCAGTATTACCTATAAGACATCGATGCCAGTTATCCGGCCCCCCTATTCCGGCCATTTTTGCGGCGGTCAATTTTCCAGTCGTCCATTTTTGGGTCGTCCCTTTTCCGGTCATCCATTTTTCGGGCGCCCATTTTCTGGCCGTCCATCATTTGGGCGTCCATTTTGCGGCCGTCCATTTTTCTGCCGTCAATTTTCTTAGTAAGTTCTTATCAAAACGCACTCCATCCTGTTGAAATGCATTTGTGTTTGTAAAAACTCATCCGGTTATAAAAAATGTTGCCGTTTTTTCGTACAAGGGCAATTCCTTTTAATTTATATTCTAAGAAGTTAACTTACCGAATTTTATATACCCTTTAGTACGGGAGGCGACCGTAGGTTTACCTATCTCATCGCGGCTTCAGAAAATAATGATGCCAATTCATAGCTTTAGTCTTAACATTGACATAACCGCTGGTCGGACAAGGTTTTTTATCTCGGGGAAAACTGTAAACTCTGAAATTAAGACTGAAATTCGTATGCGAGGAAGTTAATTTGATACATTTCTGAGGGGTGTTGAACCCCCAAACACCCACCCTCTGCGTTCGTGCCTGGTCCATTACAGAAACAGAATTAAAAGCAAATCTTTTATATATCTCCAAGGTAGTGTCAAATAGATACACGATTCAATTTGATGCAAGAGAAGCGTTTTTCAAAAACAATAAAAACGAAACCAATGTAACAGCAGCAAGGAAAGTAGATCTCTACTTCATCGAATCTTGTGCAGAGTCAACACCAGCTGTTAGCGACAAACCAAACCAACTTGACGAATGGCATCAGCGTTACGGACATCTTAATGAAAAAGATCTCGAGAGGGTCGTCTCTGAAGGAATGGCAAAAGGAATCCCACATTTGGCTGATGGTCAGTTACGTACATGCGAAGTTTGCATATGGTGCGGCGGCGTAAGCAAAGTTAACCATTTCCCAAAGAGACACAGACAAGAACTACAAAATTAATTGAGTTAGTCCATTCTGACGTCTGTGGGCCAATAAGAACAAAAACGATTGGTGGAGCTTCGTTCTTCGCAACATTTATAGACGACAAATCTAGGTTTGTAGACGTGAATTTCCTGATGTTAAGGAATCGTTTATAAATTGCAAGAAGATAATTAAAAACCAGACAGAACTTAAAATAAAAACCTTACGGACAGACAACGGTCTGGAATATTGTGGACAGGATTTCACAGAGTTTATTGTACAAGTAGGACTCAGAAGAGAACATACAGGAGCGTCAGGCGCGATTGCAAAGGGGGGGGGGGGGTTTGCGGTTTGACACCATAAAATTGATGGCTAATAAACACGTTTATGGTGTATGGGGCTATGATTTTTTTAAATTACAAGTGCAATAGAAAGAAAATATTTAAAAAAAAATTTATTCTGGTGATATTGCTAGAGACATGGACCAATTTGGTAAAAAATTGGCATTTGAAGCTTAAAGAGAGATTCGAAGTTTTCCTTAATTCAATCTAGAGTGGGGAGCTGTCATGCAATGAACTTTTCCGAAAACGGTTCCACAAATTTCGATTAAACTTCGTGTATGTACCTAATAATTAAAGTAATCATATATATTATTTCTGTTGTCAAACTCCTTTTTTCTCATTTATCAAATAGTCAAATTCACTAAAATAGGTATCGCTGATTAGGAATTTAGACATACTCATGAAATTGCACAAAAACTTTATGTTATACCACACTTTTTTCTATAAAATTCGGAAATTTCAAATAACTCAATAAATGAAAAATTTGACATAAAGAATACCTCACTTTTAACCCATTGAAAGAGTGAAAGAGAAAAATATGTATTACTTCTGTAATTTAAAATTCTCTTTTTTTTCGCTGCACGTTGAGTGAGTAGGGCAAAACATTCTTTAGTTAAACCATGCATGAATGTAAGAAACATATTTATTACGTTTGTAATGTATAATCCTCTTTTTTCGCTTGCACATTGGGTGAGAGGTGGAGAAACATATTTGTTACCTACTTCTGTTGTTTGTAATCTTTTTTCTTATTATAAAAAGCTGAATACATTTATTAGGTATCACTTCACTAGATTGCATGAATGAAAGAAACATATTTATTAATTCTTTAATATAAAATCTTAGAACAAGAAATAGAGGAACGGGCATATCGACGAAAAAGTGAAGCTTTTCTCAAAATAGTGTGAGTTACACACACACAAATGCATTCACACAGGGTCGAAATGCAGTGAGATAGCTAAATGCTGGGGCCCCCAAAAGAATTTTTAGCTGCGTTTTTGAGAGATTTATTTTTGCGATTTAAGTTTTATAGTAAAAAAGCTTATTTAACTAAATAAATAAGTGAAATAAATGTAAATATAGTGAATACATGCAATACTTCATTGAAAAAAAAAAAATATATAACATATGCGTGCTGCCTTAAATCCTGTAGAAACATCATGTGGAATATGAGACACAATCATCCCGTGAGATACAAAAATTGTGTGTTTTTACACGATTTAACGCATATTTTTTAAATAAAGTATTGCAAATATTATGTTAACTTTTATTTCACTTTTTTATTTAGTATTTTCATTTTTTTAACGTTTTGAAATCTCGGCAAAATGACAGTGGTGCGTTCTTTTTCTATAAAATGTTAGCTATTGTTGTTGTGTCAAAATAAAATTTAAAATGTCATTGTTAAAAGTGTTCACTGTGTAACATTTCGCTTAGGAACGATCAATGTTAAAAATATTGTATGTATGGTATGGGGTTGATAAAAAAAAAAAAACGAAGCACATTTAGAATGAAAATAATCAAAGAAATATTTTTATGGCGTCAAATTTTATTAGAAAAAATATTATGGCCACTTAAATGCATATCTATAATTTTTTTCAAACATTATATTTGAAAATGTAAAGCCTTATCGAATATGCGAAATTTTCGCACGGGTCTTTTGGTTTTAATTAAATTGCGCATTAAAATTGACACAATGGAAACAGGGTTTTGACGTTTATTTGTTGTTGAAATTTGCCAGTCGATATTATTTAAAATTTGCTCATAAAAGGACCACAAAACATACAAATGTGAACAAAAATAATTTATTTCCCAAAAAATGCCTTTTTTTTATATATTTAGCGCGTGCAAAAGGGGTTATGACTACCCTTAAGATGCTTTACACAGCATGAGCGATTAGGTAGATTGGAGGGGATTTAAAAGGAGATGCCGATGCACATTGGTCCAGATCAGAAGGGGGGACAAATTTCTTGCATCGACGGAGAAAACCTAAACACTTAGCAGCATTTTTGGCGATGTCCGAATATGTGTTCGTTCCATAAAGGTGGTCTGTGACACACATACCGAGGACTGAAAGCTTTTCGGTTTCCTCAATGCAAGTGCCACTCATGGATAGTTGCATGGGGGGTGGGTTTTTGAAGCATTCAATTCAACACGATTTTTGATTCCCCATTGGACAATGCTGTCGAGATCAGAATTTAATGAGCTTATCATACGCTGCCGTTCAAATTCCACATCCGAAGGACTGGATGTGAATCTAACGAACGAATATGAAAAGCTGAGAGTACTGTCGTCAGCAAAAAAATTTAATGGATTAGAAGAAGAAGCCTTAATTAATTCATTTAATTAATTTAATTCTTTAATTCTTGTCAGAAAATAATTATTTAACTGAAAGCAACTAACAGTACCTACTTTAAATAGAATGTATTTTTTAACTTTCCACTTTATTAGTAATAAAACTGATTGATATTTGTATGCAAATGATTATGAAATAATTGTCTCAGCCTGGCAAATTTTTGTAATTCAAAGAAAAGGGTTGATTTCTTAGAATAATTTTTGTAACTATAAAATCGTTTTGTTTAATTTTGTAGAAACATATTATTGTCCTTCAAGTCTAGATTTCGACTTTACGAACATCTTACATTTTTCAACCCCCCCCCCCCGAAAATTTTTCTGCGTACGAGCCTGGATGCAGCGTTAAAATCAATCTAAAATCAGGCGTTGGGCAATAACGCCCAAAAAACTTCCAAAAAAACAGAACAAACTGTTGTTATTATTGTATTTATAATTTTGAACGTTATTTCCTTAATTTGCTTATTATTATGAATTGAAACAATATCCAAAATACCTGCAGAATATTTGTATTGTATTTGTATTGTATTTGTATTGTATTTGTATTGTATTTGTATTGTATTTGTATTGTATTTGTATTGTATTTGTATTGTATTTGTATTGTATTTGTATTGTATTTGTATTGTATTTGTATTGTATTGTATGTATTGGTTTATTTGTATTGTATTTGTATTGTATTTGTATTGTATTTGTATTGTATTTGTATTGTATTTGTATTGTATATTGAATTGTATTTGTATTGTATTTGTATTGTATTTGTATTGTATTTGTATTGTATTTGTATTGTATTTGTATTGTATTTGTATTGTATTTGTATTGTATTTGTATTGTATTTGTATTGTATTTGTATTGTATTTGTATTGTATTTGTATTGTATTTGTATTGTATTTGTATGTATTTGTATTGTATTTGTATTGTATTTGTATTGTATTTGTATTGTATTTGTATTGTATATGTATTGTATTTGTATTGTATTTGTATTGTATTTGTATTGTATTTGTATTGTATTTGTATTGTATTTGTATTGTATTTGTATTGTATTTGTATTGTATTTGTATTGTATTTGTATTGTATTTGTATTGTATTTGTATTGTATTTGTATTGTATTTGTATTGTATTTGTATTGTATTTGTATTGTATTTGTATTGTATTTGTATTGTATTTGTATTGTATTTGTATTGTATTTGTATTGTATTTGTATTGTATTTGTATTGTATTTGTATTGATTTGTATTGTATTTGTATTGTATTTGTATTGTATTTGTATTGTATTTGTATTGTATTTGTATTGTATTGTATTGTATTTGTATTGTATTTGTATTGTATTTGTATTGTATTTGTATTGTATTTGTATTGTATTTGTATTGTATTTGTATTGTATTGGTATTGTATTTGTATTGTATTTGTATTGTATTTGTATTGTATTTGTATTGTATTTGTATTGTATTTGTATTGTATTTGTATTGTATTTGTATGTATTTGTATTGTATTTGTATTGTATTTGTATTGTATTTTGTATTGTATTTGTATTGTATTTGTATTGTATTTGTATTGTATTTGTATTGTATTTGTATGTATTTGTATTGTATTTGTATTGTATTTGTATTGTATTTGTATTGTATTTGTATTGTGTATTGTATTGTATTTGTATTGTATTTGTATGTATTTGTATGTATTTGTATTGTATTTGTATTGTATTTGTATTGTATTTGTATTGTATTTGTATTGTATTTGTATTGTATTTGTATTGTATTTGTATTGTATTTGTGTTGTATTTGTATTGTATTTGTATTGTATTTGTATTGTATTTGTATTGTATTGTATTGTATTTGTATTGTATTTGTATTGTATTTGTATTGTATTTGTATTGTATTTGTATTGTATTTGTATTGTATTTGTATTGTATTTGTATTGTATTTGTATGTATTTGTATGTATTTGTATTGTATTTGTATTGTATTTGTATTGTATTTGTATTGTATTTGTATTGTATTTGTATTGTATTTGTATTGTATTTGTATTGTATTTGTATTGTATTTGTATTGTATTTGTATTGTATTTGTATGTATTTGTATTGTATTTGTATTGTATTTGTATTGTATTTGTATTGTATTTGTATTGTATTTGTATTGTATTTGTATTGTATTTGTATTGTATTTGTATTGTATTTGTATTGTATTTGTATTGGTATTTGTATTGTATTTGTATTGTATTTGTATTGTATTTGTATTGTATTTGTATTGTATTTGTATTTGTATTTGTATTGTATTTGTATTGTATTTGTATTGTATTTGTATTGTATTTGTATTGTATTTGTATTGTATTTGTATTGTATTTGTATTGTATTTGTATTGTATTTGTATTGTATTTGTATTGTATTTGTATTGTATTTGTATTGTGTTTGTATTGTATTTGTATTGTATTGCGTATTGTATTTGTATTGTATTTGTATTGTATTTGTATTGTATTTGTATTGTATTTGTATTGTATTTGTATTGTATTTGTATTGTATTTGTATTGTATTTGTATTGTATTTGTATTGTATTTGTATTGTATTTGTATTGTATTTGTATTGTATTTGTATTGTATTTGTATTGTATTTGTATTGTATTTGTATTGTATTTGTATTGTATTTTGTATTGTATTTGTATTGTATTTGTATTGTATTTGTATTGTATTTGTATTGTATTTGTATTGTATTTGTATTGTATTTGTATTGTATTTGTATTGTATTTGTATTGTATTTGTATTGTATTTGTATTGTATTTGTATTGTATTTGTATTGTATTTGTATTGTATTTGTATTGTATTTGTATTGTATTTGTATTGTATTTGTATTGTATTTGTATTGTATTTGTAGTGTATTTGTATTGTATTTGTATTGTATTTGTATTGTATTTGTATTGTATTTGTATTGTATTTGTATTGTATTTGTATTGTATTTGTATTGTATTTGTATTGTATTTGTATTGGTATTTGTATTTGTATTTGTATTGTATTTGTATTGTATTTGTATTGTATTTGTATTGTATTTGTATTGTATTTGTATTGTATTTGTATTGTATTTGTATTGTATTTGTATTGTATTTGTATTGTATTTGTATTGTATTTGTATTATATTTGTATTGTATTTGTATTGTATTTGTATTGTATTTGTATTGTATTTGTATTGTATTTGTATTGTATTTGTATTGTATTTGTATTGTATTTGTATTGTATTTTGTATTGTATTTGTATTGTATTTGTATTGTATTTGTATTGTATTTGTGTTGTATTTGTATTGTATTTGTATTGTATTTGTATTGTATTTGTATTGTATTTGTATTGTATTTGTATTGTATTTGTATCGTATTTGTATTGTATTGATAAAATAAAGGCCATTGCAATTAAGTATCAAATTTTGGAGTTTATTATTCTTTCAAGAGTGCGAAAAAGTCTTAGATTTTATTGCATTTGTCTATTCTGAAAAAATAATGTTGTCCAAGAAAACTCATAGACGGATAAATGACCCAAAGAGGGGGTTACAAGTACTGTTTATTAAAAACAAAGTGATGGCAGAGCAACTGGCCACAAGAGGCCTGCCAGGCAACTAAGAATACCCTACTAGACAGAGGACCCAAAAAAATCATTTGAACCCTCAACGCAGGGCGAACAAAAAAAAAAATATGACATTGACTCCTGTCTGAAGACACTGGGGCATGTGTTTTAATAAATTCCGTTGAATTTTTATTTGGAAACATAGCCCAAAATCGAGGAAAGAATCCCCAAGTTCGACAAAAATAATTTGCATTCAAAATATTTGGGTGATATTTCCATTTTATAATTTGGGCCAAAAATAATTGTTTGCCACATTTGCAATTATATACTTCTTTGTTGTTTTTGGGCCATACAAAAATATTTGGGCAATTCTTCCAATTCGATTTGGGTGCTTTTTTCCTTGGGCGTATTTCCGCTGCATTTTATTAAGTTGCAGACCTCGAAAAGTATCAATGATATTGAAAAATTTCAAATACCAAAATGTTGTGCAAATAATTTTCCAGGGGCGATGTCCGTTTTTAGCTTGGAACTTTTTTTTGTGTACTTTTCCTGTGTACTTTTTTTTTACGTAGGATCCGATGATCCGAAGTTATAAGGGCTTAAAGTTTCTTTGTTCTTTTTGTATGTTTCATTATTAATAACGCTTAATAAATAAAAAAAAACTAAGGAACATCGCCTCTTAAAAAGGGTCTGTTCTACACAGTGCTATTTTAGTTTTTTTTTTAAACCGTTAGTTTGGTCTCTCTGATAGTTTAAAAAAAAAGTTAATTTTTAAATGTTAAAAACTAATTAAAAAAAAATATAACGGGATACAAATTTTAAAAAGTAACGGACATCGCCACTGGAAAATTATTTGCACAACATTTTGGTATTTGAAATTTTCCAATATCATTGATACTTTTCGAGCTCTGCAACTTTAAGAGAAAAAAAACTCGGATGCAGCGATCTTCAGCTTCATCTAAAATGATGTAGGTTATGCCACTTAGATTGTTCCAAAAAAAAGTTTTAGTTTGATAAATATCCAACATCACCCAACGAAAAAGATTTTGGAGGAGTTTCGATATACTGTAGAAAATTTTGTGTCGGAATATCTCTTTTGATTTCAGAAATTAAATTCTCTTGAAATCTGGCAACATTTTTTCTAATATTCTTGAGCAACTGGTATTACTTGATTTTTTTTTAAGTATTGTTGAGGACCCAAAAAACATTTTAAGATTTTTTATTTAGTTTTTGGTAACTAGAAGTGCGAAATTTTCGAAAATACTTAAAAAATCAAGTTTTTTTTGTTCTTTTTTAGCCTGTAACACTCTTAATATGGAAAATATCGAAAAGTTGATCTTAACATAAAAGATATGAAATTTGTTTTTTCTCATTTTTTGCCTTTGTGGCAGCCAAACGGTAAATTTCGCGAGTGCTAAGAATCTTCGAACAACGTATTTTTTAATACAAAACTTTAATTTGGGGGCGTCACAAACCTGCTCTGTCAGATTATAAATACACTGATGGGCTAGAAGATGAAAGATAGAATTTTTAAGACTAGCAAAATAATTTTGAAGAAGCTTGTAAATATTTTCATTTCATATATTCAGCTAAATTAAGATTTCCAGCAAACTCAGTAAATACCTCTATATACACCATATAACTCTCGAAGATGCTTAAAATCAGTTCCGAATCCTCAAACTATTCGGATATTTCGGATCGGATCCGAAAATGCGAATCAGATCCGATATCCGAAATATCCAGATAATCCGAGAACCAAATTTATCCGGATAGTGTCGGATCCTCGGATCCAGCTCCGGATTTGGATCCGAGGATCCGACACTGGATCCGGACTTGGATCCGAGGACCGCTTTCACACAAGGAAACTGAGGTGCCAAAATATCTCCTAGTTTCTGGCAACTCAATTTCCTTGTGTGAAAGCGGTCCTAGACTGCTAGATAATACTAAATGTTGGTATAGGTTCATATGTACTATATATACATACATACATACATACATACCTCTTATTTATTTTATTTATTTTGTAAAAAAAATCCAAATAGATTTTACTAGACACTTCATATAATAACAATAATCGTATTTGTTTATTTTAATGGACGCTTTAAAAACTATATATTAGAAAAAAACTGCAAAAAAAACTCTCTTCTGCGAACACTTTATTTGATTCACCGTCTCCGAACAAACTGAAACCTATTTATATGAAAATATTTATCGTATTATAATGAATTAGTTTTTATTTATCTCGATAGTGGCATTGAATGCTGTAGTAGTCGCTTTTAGAAGGGGTGAAAGTCGGAGAGTAGGGGTAGGTTGGAGTTTATCACACTCAAATATATATTATGGTGCAAATCACAGATATATTTCTGAAGAATTTCCAAGCTGGTTGGCCCCACAAAAAGGACTGGTAATAATTCACCCTCGCACAAGTAAGATCCATGATCTGTGGGTTCTAGGGCTCTTGCAATTGGAATATGTGCGTTATACCAAATAAAAGCCTGCCAATTGCATCGTTTTAGGTGTTGTTTAAAAGCTGGCAAAGACGGTGGCAATTTTTCAACTGACGATTGTATGACAGAAAAGATAAATATCTGCCTAAACGTAATAATTTAAATAGCATGCGACTGGAGCTTTCATTGGATTCAGCCTTAAAAACTACCTTAATATCATGTGCCGTATGCTTTGGTTGCACCATAATAAATATTTGAGTGATATAAACTCCAACCTACCCCTACTCTCCTGCTTTCTCGCCTTTTAAAAGCGACTACTAAAAAATCCAATGCGTGAATTTCGTGAAACTTTGGATATGCTGTAGAGGGTGAAATTCTGCGTCGACACCCATCTTAAGATTTTATGTATCCCTTTTTTTGAAGTTTTTGGCAATATATGTACTTTCACTCGTAACAACATAAGCGTAGGTATTAGTCACATTTAAGACTAAGACATAATTCAACACGTATCTTCTTAACTAGTGGTCTTACAAAAAAAGTCCCGAGTTCTAATTTGTGTAAAATTGTATAAGCTATAATTTGTGTTTGGACATTTTTTTTGTAAAGCCAATAATTTTTGAGATATTGAAAAAAACATGTGCAAATTCTCTTTTAACCTCTTTTACCAGCTACCCCCCCCCCCCTTAAAAAAATTGTGGGTGAAATGAAGAAAATTTTTCACCATATGTTAAAAAATTTAAAAAGCTGGTTTTCAAGATATTGAATTTTCAAAAATAAAAATTTAATAATTATTAATTGTTTCCTATAATTTAAAAAAACAAAATAAGAATAAATTTTTCCAAAAATTTGTATATGCAAAATTGTTGAGTGATCCACCTCTTGTGTAAGAAAATTGGTCAAAATGGATGAAGCCGTTAACAAAAAATTGGGAACACAAATTGGTTATATGACAGGCACCGTTAAAAACCGTTATTGATAATTTTGTTTACCAACATACTAAGCTAATCACCTCAAAAG
The DNA here is from genome assembly GCA_949320155.1 of Melangyna quadrimaculata. Lineage (NCBI taxonomy): Eukaryota > Metazoa > Arthropoda > Insecta > Diptera > Syrphidae > Melangyna > Melangyna quadrimaculata. The sequence goes on along the minus strand of OX439484.1, from coordinate 206,781,072 downwards.
AAATGTTCCTCTAGGCTAGGGAATCCCCTAAGAACCTATGGTCCAAAATTTGAAGGAAATCTCTTAAGCCGTTTAAGCTACAAGTCGAGGAATAGACAGACAGACGGATAGACAGACAGACGGACATAGGGACAGAATTTCGAGGCCCAATTTGTTCGCGTTATCTATCATCGTAATGTAAAGGAAAAATTATAATTTGGAGTTCGATATTAATGATGGAGAAGTCAACAAAATGGTGTTTTATAGGTCCACTGTGTACAATATACATATGTAAATTGAGCTAGACGACGAAACTATTTTATACGAGATTCCAGGAAAAATTAAAAGCTAATTCGTAAAAAAAATAGCAACCCAGCCTTCATTGTACAACGTTGTATATGTACATTCTGCCCTAGAAAGGTACACTTTCAAATTTCTTCTGGATTGGAGAATGTTTTAATCGAGCTATTCTTCCGAATAGCTGTTCAGAACAATCTTCCGACATTTCCTAATGCAGCACAGAGTTTTGCATTGTGATGTGATTGTGATGAAATGCGTTTTTGACAGCTACATAAGATTTTTTTCGATATCCTCCGACAGAAATTATTGTTCGTGGAATTTGTTTTCGATTTGCGTAAAATTGGTTCACAGAATTAAACAAACAAAATTGATGTAACTACTTTATGCTTCATTTACGTTTGACCTACGTGGTCCCATTTTGGATTTTTTTTTATTATGAATCGGATACTTCCAATCTAATTTGAACCTCCGACAAAGTATGCGTTGTGGAGAATATTACAGCGCGAAGAACACCTCGTTCCGGCATATTATGAACGATATGAAGATTTTTGTGGGTTATAATTAAATGTATCTTAAATGTTTGTAAAAATATTTAAAACGGTCCAGATTTATGTTATTTGTAATTCGGATTCGGACCGCGGGTCGCCAGATGCCAATCCCCGAGCTAGAGTCTAAATAAAAGGACCGATTCGCTTTGAAATTGGAATTATAGAATAGCATTTGTAGGGGATTAATTAGAATTCTAGCACACATCTCACCTGACAGGAGGGCGGCTACTCGTTCTAGAATAAAAATTATTCGATACAAAAAATTATCTTACCTACTTTTTATTTTCTTGAAAACGGATTTTATGTTTTTGATAAAACTTAAACAAAAAATGCGTTGTTGGCTGACAAGTGATCAGACTGTATAAAAGAATGCCTTTCAAAAATTCCCGTGGGAGAGGGGGGCAAGAAAGACTACGTAAGCTTCAGACATTCCTAAATTTGTTAATATTGTTCAAAATCGAACTATTTTTGTTGCTTATTATAGCTTAACATTTTAACTTCACCATAGTAAAAGATCATTATAGTAAGAGAAGAGTATGTAAAGTTATAACCAAAATCACAACTTTATCTCAAAAGTCCGCCTTATAGCCATATGAGCTCAGTACCCCGGCGCCATGTATTCCAGACAATACAAAAAATTTATTTATATTGTTACCTGTAGTAAATAAATAAGTTTGTCTAACCCCACTAGCGGAGTAAAACGGACTTTTGAATGGGGTTAAATGGACCAATATTATTTTAGCAATGACAAACGAAATATATATGTACAGTGATATTCGGTTTTCTTCTGAAAATTTATTAAAATTCATTTGTGGTCTATAAAATAATATACTTACCACCATTTTCAGAAATCTTTTGGTCTCAGATTAATTAACCACAAAATCCACACATTATTCCGAAGAAAGAGTTAAACAAAAGCCATTCTAACGCAAGAAAAGTTAAGAAATAAACAAACAAATCACACATTAAATTGTGACAAAAATGAAAATGGATTCAGAAAGAGGTCTTGCGAATAAGAGATATGCTATACCAAATGCTGTTGCACTTTTAAACCATTTTAATGAATTCTTAACTTTTCTTGTGTGAGAATGGTTTTTTTTTAACTCTTTCTTCGGAATAATTTGTGGTAAATTAATCTGAGACCAAAAGTTTTCTGAAAATAGTGGTAAATAAATTATTTTGTAGACCACAAATGAATTTGAATATATTTTCAGCAGAAAGCCGTATATGCCAGTCATGTACACAAGAAACAAAATTTTGTATTTATACGTATATTATATTGAAAGCATAATGAACAAATAAATTTTTTCTATGAAGTTTTAAATTTGATTTATTAAAAATAAACTTACAATTTAACTGAAAAGTAACAATAGGTACGTTTTAAGCCAAGAATTGACAAAATGCATAAACAGTCGAAAAGAAACTATGACCAAATCAGTATATGGATTTATCATAAGATATCAGCTGAAAATTTCGTAAAAACTTTCTATAGGGCAAATGAATTATATTCCATTTTACCCCCTGTTGCTCTGGTCTCTCTTATCCCACAATAAGTTTTTAATTAAAAATCTTTTTTTTTATACAAACAAAATCTTTTTAGTTTTGTTTTTTATTAATCCAACATAACCAAATCAAATCAAGAACTTGATTGAAAACGAAATTCCCGCAAGAATAAAGCTGTGTGGGTAAATGTCTTGTAAAATAATGATGTTTTTTTTAGTAAACCGTCTATTTTCAATGTTTAATTTTTAAAAATATAACGAACTTAACTGTACATTTGAAACTAAGAAAAGAAGTCCGTTAGGAGGTTCTTAATAAGTTCTCATCATTAAAAAAAAAATAAAAAGTGAAAAACGAAGCCAAAAAACGGTTTAGTCCTTTTTTCCCCGTAGTCCGTTTTGCCCCCCCCTCTCCCCTACAGCATAATTAGCCTGAACGATAAAAACAAAATTATACTGTTACTTAGCTTTTGCGATTCATCATAAATAATACACAGGCACACATACACTCCCTGTCACTTGTTTGAGGCCACTATTTTCAGAAAAGTTTTTTCTCAAGAAATACCTGTAAGCAATATTTTTCCTGGAATTTTTTTGATACATATGAGTAGGTATATATTATTTTCAGTAAAAAAGGATAAATATAAAGAGTTAACTCAGAAAATTCATAGAAATTTCCCAAATTATGTGAATGGACTGCAAAAAATGGATATAAAAAGTTGTGTCACTTGATTGAGGCCATTCCAAAAATTACATTTAAAAATTACAACATCGCCGATTTTTTTCAAACAAAAGTTTAAGATATTTAAGAAAGGATAGAAAACTTTATTTAATATTAAATTACAAGTTAAAATTGGCTCTGGAAACAATTCGACAAAAGCAGAAAGAGGATCAGTAGATGCTTCTAAGGAACTGGGATTCTCAGGCCGAGAAAAAGCTAGGAGACCGAACATAAGTAAGACCATTGTCAACAACTATCTAGCAGACACTGAAAACTATGGAAAAAAAAAAACAAAAAGGTCACACAGCTCAAGCAACAACAATCCGATAAAATCGACTCATTCAGTGGCTAGCTTCAAATTCCATACTGTCATAGCCTGAAAATAAGGTCAAAAAGTGGGGTATCAGCCAGTATTTCAACGGTTTTAAGGATAATTAAAACTAGTGGTTCATCAAGAGTATGACAATCAAAAATAAACGGGTTCTACGGCAGCTACATAAGGAACTACGGATGAATTTCGCCAGGGAGCATGTTGCCTGTAGCAACGCATGGAAAAAGGTTGTATTTTTTGATGAACAAAAGTTTAATCTTGACGGACCCGATGGTTACAACTTATATTTTCATGACTAAAGAAAAGAAGAACTTATTTTGTTAAGACATCACAGTCATACACCACGTGTTATGGTGTGGGGAGCTATCACATATTATGGAACAATTGAATTGGAATTTATAAATACAACAATGAACGGAAATATTTACAAATGCCTGCTGTAACGGGTTTTTTTCAAAGCTGAAGAATATTCTTGAACCTCTACCTTGGATATTCCAACAAGACAACGCCCCTATCCATACTTCCAGGGTAACTAGAAACTGGATTCACTCGGAAAACGTTGGACTTCTACCATAGCCACCCTATTCACCGGATTCAAACATCATCGAAAACGTTTGGGCCTGGCTATCTCAAAAAGTTTCTGATGCTGTTAGACAGTTCGGAGATAAGGACGTCATGGTCGAAGTTAACTGCGATGGCTGGAGCCAGATTTCACTGGATTAATCCAAAAAACTGTATGATTTAATTCCAAACCGTCTAATAGAGCTAATTTCAAAAAATGGCGGTCATACTCATTATTAATTGACAAAAACATAATACATTAATGTTTAAAAACAAAAAAAAAAGGAAACATTTTTATAGTTTTTTCTTTTTTTATAAGATTTTTCAAGTGGCCACAATCAAGTGACGCATTTTTTTATACACATTTTTGCAGTCCATTCTTAACTTGTGAAATTCCTATGGAATGAAATGTATACTTTTTTTATTGCTAAATATATTTACCTACTCACAGTATCAAAAATTTACAGACAAAATATTTCCTACAGGTATTTATCGAGAAAAAACTATTGTGAAAATAGTGGCCTCAAACAAGTGACAGGGAGTGTATAACATATGTAGAGTACATGCCTTATTATTTTTAGGGTTTTGTAGTGCTAATTTAACATTATTTGCGGTATACCTTTATCGTCAATTTCCAAGAATAAGATATCCTTATCTGCATAATCGACTTTGGAGAAACCCATAAAAAGTTTGGTTTCCGTTGGAATTTTGCGTTATCTTGAACTTTATGAGGCTTTTCTTTATGTGAATATTACATTAATAAGAAATGCAATTTTTGAACTAAATAAACGCAGATCTCAAGAATTTAGGTACCTATTTATCTAATTCGTTGAAGGATTATTCTATTCAACACTGACTAGTCATCAAGACAATTCTTTTTAAAGGGATAGAGCAAATCTTAATATATAAATAAATATATTCATTAAAGTCTACTTTGCAATACAAAAAATGCTATTAAAAAATTGGTGAATGCACAAGATTTATGCAATTTTTTTCTTAAATTTTATTTGAACGCAAACAAAATGATAGCCAATTGTTTTTATATTTGTTGTATTATTAACTTTAACTTACCAATAACTATCTTAAATATTTGTATCAGCAATTATTTTGAATGGTGTGGTTGATACCAATCATTTGTGTTCGAGGTTGGCTTACACCTCTGAAAAAGATACATTTTACTCCCCTCAAAAAAATATTTGCCTTCAATGAGTTTCTAGGGTTCAACACGCACTAACAAAACGTTCACAAAAAAGGCAACTGGGCCTTCCACCGACTCCACCCATTGATGAGACGCAGAAACGGACTAAGCCAGATACTTAATACTTATGTACAAGCAGCTCCTGCGGCCTGTCATCAGCTATTCCTTTCTAATCTGGTTCTCCATCTCGAAGAAGGTCATGATGGAACTTCAAATATTCGAAAGAAAGTTACTACGGACTACATTACGACCGCCACCGAATGAGACATCACAGCAATGACAATGAGCGTCTGTACACAGAGGCGAAGCTAATAGTACACACCAACAGTCACCCAAATCAACTAATAAGAAGGATGGCCACTGAGCAACGACAAACCGAGCCGAGATACCTATAAGCATAGATAAACAATATAAAGATACACATCTTTCGTACGTTTTACCCCCCAAAACCCATTTGTTTACATTGTTGTTTTTGTAATTTAATTCTGTTTCCATGAATAAATGTGAAATCCAACAACAAAGTTACGCGGTGGTGGAAATCAGTAAGTTGCACTAGTATGCGTGTTTTAAAGCACACTAGTAAAACTTACTGATTTCCACCACGGCTAAACCCATCTTTTAGCTTGTAGGCAAACCGGATTGACAGCCAAAGATTTGTATCTTTATTTGTTTATCTATGCTATAAGTCAGCGATGCCACTTTGCTGCAATTGCAGTAGATCTACTGCACTTTTCGCAAAGAATAAATCTACTGCCACAAAATACAATCTACTGCACTTTTTTGTTTGATAACCTTCAAACAGACGGCCGAAAGAAAATCCATGCATACAAATAACCGCTGTCCCTCTAGAATGTGATTTTAGCGCGAATTAATTAATACGGTTGGCATAATTTTTTCACTTTGAAACTATGTTTTTCCAAAGGCTTTTGGTGACCTGAATTAGAATCTGTGCTCAGAATTTTTCCATAACATCAGGGTTTTCGTAAGTCCCGTTAGAATATGGAACAGAAAAATGTTTTATCTTTGAAGCTATCGCGAGGTATTTTTTTTTCTTTTCAAATTTATTTTTAAAGATTCCTAGGGCTGGCCACGAGACGAGACTCTGCGAGACTTTTGTAAGTCTCATCTCTGTCTCGTTAAAATCGAAACTTTTCAGTCTCGTCTCGGTCTCGTATAATTAAGTCTCGTCTCGATCTCGTCTCTGAAAAATACGATTTCCGGCCAATTTGTTGATTATTGGAACGAAATATTTTCGAATATAGTTTGAATACGTGCAGAAGAAAATAAATATTTAACTGAAATTTGATTTTTTAATTTATTAGACTCTCTGTAAATTTCGGTGCAAATATACAGTCTCGTCTCGGTCTCGTCTCGGTTGCTTAAAAGCCAGTCTCGTCATGCGAGACCGAGATCGAGACCGAGACTTTTCTCGTCTCGTGGCCAGCCCTAAAGATTCCTGAAATGTACTTATTTATTTCTTTAGAATTCTTAAATCATTCTAATAAACTTTTTAATTATTCGAGAAATCTTTAGTTTTTTTTAGCATTTATAATATCTAATATCGAAGTTCTAATAACCAACTGAAGACTTCTTGGGGAGTGAAAAGACATATTTTGAAGGCTTAAACTGATATGTTAAGAAAAGGATAATTACTTTCATTTGATGAATATAATTAACTGGGAAAAATCTTCAGCGGAAACATCTAATATACTGCATTTTTTTAATGATCTACTGCACACCTCTTTGTTTGAAGTGGCAACACTGCGATAAGTACGATGGACATCCTTGACGACAACATGATGACAGACAACGAGCAAGCAGTTTTGTTCTACGCTGAAACTGGGTCAGCATATCACCGTGGCTAAACGTCAACCCATCTCCCCACCAAAACCACAACTTGGCAACCGGAACGGAACAACCCGAGGACAATTAAGTCAACCGACTTCAGATTTAATTTTCTGACATGTATTTTATATTTTATAATCTTATTTAAGACATAGTATAAAATTTGGCATTTTATTCAATCAAGTTGCGAAAGTAAATTAAGCACTGTCAGGCTATTTTTTTTTTCAGTGCAATAAAAGTCTTCAAGTTGGATTTTGTTTTTGTGTTTTTATTGGTATAACAGCACATTTATACAACACTCCAAGAAATTATAATTTTAAGGAAAATCTGTATGTTTTTATTCTTCTTACATCTTAGTCTTTGGTTCATCGTTGAGGTAAGTAAATCTACATACATAATGTACTTAAACATGAACCTCTTCCAACTAAAAAATTTTGTTACCTCATTACTTTGTATAGGTAGGTACATATAATATATCTACTTTTTTGCTTTAATTAGAAACTTAAAAACGGGAACGGGTCGTTTTCCAAATATTCCAAAATTCTGTAAAACCAAAACTCTATATATGACTCAATATTCTGTGTGACCATTATTCTGTATTCCATTATTCTGTAAAATTGAAACTCTGTATTTGGAGGTTCACGCTCATCGACAAGTTCATCAATTCGTGTCAAAACGTGACATAATTTGTAGTGTGAACTCAAGTTGAACGACTGTCGGAAGTTCTGTATTTTCTGAATTCTGTATTTCAAAATTCTGTATTAAAATTCTGTAAAATCTAAAATTTTTGGTGATTTTTAAACTTTAATACCGACCTTACTTCTTATCTTTATTAAATAACTTGAACAAATAAATTTTTAACGAAAACATCGTTTCAAAATTACTTTTGGTGTATGTGCGTAAATTGTGAGGCGAGGCGTCAGTGACAAATAAAAACAAAAGAATCGTTCAAAATGACACAAGATCATTTCTCTGAAGACTAAATGATACAATTTTAACATATTTTCAAAAAAGTGTTAGGTTTTAAATTATGCGAAACAGATTAAAAATTCTTATTTAAACACAATTAACAGCTTATTTTCAAAAACAGGAAACCTAAATCATTAGCAACACTATAACTAAAATCAGATATTTCAAAGCAATTTCATAAAAAATAAATTTTTCTGCAAATTTGAAAATTATTTCAATTCGATACTAATGAAAACGTAGTTGGCTTGAAATTTTCTCTGTATTCTTTTGTATAAGATACGAAATTCTGTAAATAATAAAAAAAAAATTTATCATACAGAATTTTGGAACACAGAATTTTGAAATACAGTATTATGGAAAAACAGAACATTAGATTTCCAGAATTTTGAATTTAAAGAATTTTAAAATACAGAATTTTGGAATTTTGGCACATAAAGAATTATGACCCCAACCCCTTAAAAACAAACACAAGAAAATTTTTATTTAATTTACAAAGATAATGTAATATAATAATTTTTATTAAATCTACCAAAGAATGTTGTGTATATAATGTACACATGTATTTATGTTAAAAAAATGTGGTCTTTTAAATTCCTGAATTTTTGTTTTGTTTTTTTTGTTCCAACTTAATGATCCTAAAATTAAAAATACTTAGTTATCTACTTATTCGATACATATAAGTTATGCTATAAGTGTAGTTTTTATTTGTTAATTAATTTTGTATTTTAACGATTTTATCCATCAGAGGCTTATCAGCTCCGATGCCATTCATTGGTAGATTGATACTGCTGGATGTCGTCTTATTTGAGTACTGGCTCTGACGTTCCGGTCGACTAGTTGACTTGTTATATCTGTTTTATAATAGAAAATAATAATTGAACATTTAATTAAAAAAAATTGTATACATTTTTTTTTAAATGATTGAAATTAATGAAAATGAAGCCCATTACAAAAGTGAGGGTAGCTGTTAGTTGTGTTTTTTTGTTGCCAGCTTATAGAGAGTTACATAAGAGCCAATAGTAGAATTTTATTAGGTACCTATGCAAAATTTCATAAATATATAGCTGTAACATTTAATAATACAAGTCCGTGTGGTTTGATTTCCATTCCCATGTTAAATTAAAAAAAAGTTAATAAAATTTTCTTGTGCAAAATTTCCAAATGGAGTTCAAAAACCCAAAACCTGTTTGTTTTTTGTGATAGTTAGTAAAACGTTTAAGATATTTTTTGTTCTCTTATTTGATTTGTTGGTTTACCTTTGGAGAACCATCATGGGTGTCATATTAAAGTCGTTCCGACATTTCTTCAGATATCGTTGAACTTGACCTTTTTGTTGGATCTTTTTCCTTATGGAGCCTATTTTGAGGTTGATTGAGTTTTACGAAAACGAGTAGGAAAACTAAGATTATTTTTTAACGGATTTTATCAAAGGAATTGTACTTAAGCTAAACTAGTATACAATAAAACTTCACATCTGAGACTATTAATATAGTTTTTCTCTTAGTTTACTTTAAAATCTTTCAAATTAACTGAATTTATAATAACCTAAAGGTAGGTAGCACTGTGTTTGTGCGTTTATACATAATATAGTAATTAGAAATATTTATTCTGTAATCGACATTTTTATTATACCATCATATCAGGTCTCTGGGAAAATACCTAATAGGGGCGTTTACTCTTTCAAATATTTTTGACATAATGTCAAGCTGGTATTATTTTTGTTCAGGTATGGTTATTGAAGAAATACAAATAATCAATGCCAGATTAAATCAGTTTTTATGTTTTTTATCAATTACTTTGTCAAATAATTAGATTTTGAAAGTACTAACAGAACCATGCTCGCGTACTAACAGAACCGTGCTCGCGTTGCTTCGGAAAGTTTAAAGAATAATTTTGTTTGCATTGACTATTGGCATACAATCAGAACAGTGCTCAATAGGGCAAACCGCAATTTCTACCAAAAATAGTATTAACAAAAAATGTATAGGTTGTACTGTAGATTAGAAGGTTATCGTAAAATATAAGGAAATTTCAAAGAACATTCGAAGAATTTGATACTTTTTCACAAAAATAATAGACTGAAACATTGTTATAAAAATAAAGAATATTATAAAATTTCTTTTACGTAAATTAGTTGAAGAAGTTCTGAGAACATGCTTAACAAATAAGATAATGATGAGCAAAAGCAATGAAAAGCGGATGAAACCAATATTCCTGTCCTGAAAATCTTCGAGGTAAGACCTAAGTTGACGACAAAGGTGGTCCACTTAAAAACCTTAACCAACTTGGTTTGCGAAACTAAAGACATGGAAATAAGAACTAATAAACCTATAGAAAATTATTGGTTGAGGCCCGAATGTTCTCACTGGAATATAGTGCAAACTTAGAAAATTAAGGATATTACCTTCCAGAACTCATAGCCATGAAGAACAAATAATATTAAAGACTATCTCATATAGTCGATAAAAATCAAATAGTTAGATATCAATTAATTACAGGATTCTTTCATTGATTTTTAAAAAGAAAAGTGATCGCACAAATAATAAGTACTATCTTCGATTTCATAGGAAGCGCTTCTCATCAAAAAGAATATATAATACGGGGAAACATTTTTTTTTTTTAATAAAACAAGGAGCACCAATATAAAAATATTTCAAGTCATTTTCAAAGCAAGTGTTTCAATAGCCGTGTTTTTTGAGAGAGTGACTAGCAACTCAGCAAAATATTTACACGCAAAATAATAACAAAATAAATTACTATAGAGAATTTTGTTTGTGTTTTCCGTGTAAAACTTTTACTGAGTTGCTAATCACTCTTTCAAAAAACACGTCTAATATAAATTCGCAAAAATGTTTGTATACTTATTTACAGTTAGCAAACAGAATTCCGTAAATTATGACAAAATTGACTGACTGACTTTTTTGAGATACACAATATTAACGGATCAAATGAATCAACAAAAATCTGCTCATGGTATTTTGATTGCAAAATTAAGAAACATTATTTAGTAACTGTGTAGTGTGTACACAAATTCAGTCTTGGAGACTTTGAAGTTTAACAATACAATTCAACTACAGACGCTCATCTAGAAATTTGTTGCCGAAACTTTTTGCTGTTCCCGATTCGAGGTCCTTCACTTTCAATTGGGTTATATGGGACCACATCTACTTCCTGGCAATTTGTTGCAGCAATTTACTGTTGCTCCCGAGAGCACTCACTACCAACTCCTGCGAAACTTTGAAAATTATGTAAACCTCAACGTTTGTTACGGGGCAGTCCCAATAAAGACGATGCACAGATAGATTTACACAACTGACATTTTTCTGCATTTTGCTAAACATCTGTTTTTTTTTTAATAGACTCAAAATAACAACAAAAAATATATTAATTTGTTAATTGTGTAAATCAAACAAAAGTTAACATTTACTCGAAGAGCAACAAAAGAAGTCGCGGCAACAAACCACCAGTAAAAAGAGTATATGGTCATTCAGTTTAGTTAAAATTACAACATCGACCTTAATTTTTGTCATGCAATTTTGGTACAAACGAACCTATTCCATCGCTTATATATAGTTCCCTGATACTTCCTCTTGGATTTCTAAACAGTGCTATTTCGAATTTCCACAAAATTTCGAATATGCGTTGAAACAGTTTGAAATTGTCGTTTCATTGATGCTGAATCGCAATAATTCGTAGTTGTGTCGGTCCGTCGATCCTTTTTAAGTTTTCGGTGGGCTCTGTATAAAGATGAGTTCAATAAGTTTTTTTATCATCAATATTCAGAAAGCGTTAGAAAAAAAATTCAATCATGTCGATCAAAATTCGACAGAAATCAAAAATAATATTGCCTCAAATTTCAAAATTATGCCGTTAATTCTGTCATAAACTTCATATTTGCATCCTTCAAAAAACATGTTTGAAAAACATGACATGACAAATTAAACAAAAATAATGCTATGGCTTTCCATTGCAAACTTATTTTTTTAACAACCAATAATATTAAGGTATACCTTACCTGTTTGTTATGTACTGTTTGACTTTCTTTTTCAGGACAAACAGTGCAAAGATTAGAAATCCTTGAATACCATTACCGATATCGGTGACATAAAACAGTTTACGCCATTCAGATTTATTTCCAATTAAATATGAAATTATTTCCATTGACCATGTAACCCCCATGACAATGAAAAGCCGTAGAAAGATTCCAAATCTATAAAGTAGAAGATATTTTATGAGAAATAAGAAAATATTATTTTTCCTTTATTATTGCGAAAGTTACCTATCCCGTTCAGTTCGGAGATTCTTTTGACTATCATTACGTTCCATCATTCGGCTCATTTCCCTTTGAACGCCATGAATTTTGAGAGCTGTCATAACAAACATAGTTATATTAAAGACAATGATGACGATGATTGGGACAAAGAAGTATATCATTGCTGACCATCCATCATGCACTATAAGTACACATACAAAAAAAATTAGGTTGGGTGTCATAATTTTAGATTTCAAAATTCTGTGTTTCGATATTTTGATTTTCAAAAATATTTTAATTTTGTATATAAAACTTTATAACTTAAACAAAATAAGCTTTATTTTGGAACACAGGTTTTTGAATTTTGATTTTTGAGAATATTAAGCAAATTTTTATTTGATATCTCAGTTAAAAATAAAAAATTAAAAACAAACCCTTCAACCAGCACCATTCTGGACTTCCAATTCCTGGCTTCCATTTATCAGGAACAATCGTTGAATGTTGTGCTGTGTAAGTCAAAAATAAACATAGCAAGGCCAAACCCCAAGCGTAGATGAAATATAATATAAATCGTTTGTTCTCATTGTATCTTCCACGTGGCGCACGAATGTTATAAAATAAGTCAAAACTTATAACGCTTAGCCAGAAAAAGCTGGCCATAAATGAAAAATAAGCAAAGAATCCTGTAAAATAAAATAAATAAAATTCATTTGTAAAATGCGTATTTCTTTTGTTCAAATACAAGGTGTTCTAAATTTACTTCAACTGATTTTATTTAGGAACGAATTAATTATAAATTTTAAATCTCATTTAATCATAGAAATCACTTTCTGATAATGTGGTCTATATTATAAACGTATATATATATATATAAAGATAATTTAAATTTCATGCAGATACAGATTGAGTCCAATGAAACAAAAAAAAGGCTCTCTCAGTGCTGAATTATCCCTGAGTAAAAATCGTAGTAGGTCATCCTGAGGTTAAGACGACTTAAACCAAAGAATTTCAACAGATCAATTTTATTTCATGCATACATGAACCTTTACTGAAACTTATAGTGAATCCGCCGAAATCAGTGAGCTATAATCTTGAATCGGGACTAAACCACGTTAACACAACTATCCCTTTATTTTCCAAATAAATTGACACCAATTTATTTGATGAAACAGTTTTTAGTGGTAGATTGATTAACTCGGACTTTAAGGGGCACTTGTACCAACGATTTAATCCGCAGATCAATATTTTTGCACACCGACCTATTCAGATTACCTGAATAGCAAATAACATGCCTGAACCCTTTCTAAACCTCAGTTAAATCAACAAAATTGGTGGGTTAAAATTTTGAATAGGGCTGGCCACGAGACGAGACTCTGCGAGACATTGGTAAGTCTTGTCTCGGTCTCGTTAAAATCGAAAATTTTCAGTCTTGTCTCGGTCTCGAGTCAGTCTCGTATAATTAAGTCTCGTCTCCGAAAAATACGATTTTCGGACAAACAGTTGATAATTGGAACGAAGTGTTTTCGATTATTGTTTGAATATGTGCAGAAGAAAATAAATATTTAACTGAAATTAGATTTTTTAATTTATTAGACTCTCTGTAAATTTCGGTCCAAATATACAATCTCGTCTCGGTCTCGTCTTGGTTGCTTAAAAGGCAGTCTCGTCTCGTCTTGTCTTGATCGAGACCGGAACTTTTCTCGTCTCGTGACCAGCTCTAATTTTGAACCGGAGATTTACCACATCTGTACAAACTGACCCGTTTATCTGCAAATAAATTAAAACAAGGTTAACTAATAAAAGTTCAAATATAATTCAGGGTTCCAGTATTTGATGTAGTAGCCCGTAGCGTAATGGTTAGTGCGTTGGACTGTCACGCTGGAGGTCTGGGTTCATTTCCCAGCCTCGCCCACCTAAAAACTAAAAAAGTTTTTTTTTTCGGGCTACTGCCTCTTGCGAGGAATTGACAAATCCTCAAAGAGTATCATTTGTCATGAATAAGTGCTAATCGTCTAGCCGTTCGGATTCGGCATAAGATTGTGGGTCCCTTCCATTCCTGTCGAAACCCGCACACAGGAATGGTTGCGAGTTGTTAGTCACTAGGCTAGGCCCTCTGTCTTCACGAGCCGTTGCGCCACCCAATTTATTTATTTTATTTTTCCAGTATTTGATAAAAGCTAATTACATGCATGATCAGTGATGGAAGTTAATTTACCGAAATCGGTGCGTCAAAACTTTATTCTCCAAATAGATCAAAACTGGATTATCTAATAGGTCATTTTTTTCCAGTGGAAAAATGACTAATTTGGACTTAAAGGGCCTTTTTTACTAACAATTGAATCCGCAGTTAATGATTTTAGCACATTGAGTTTTGCGGATTAGCTGATCGTAGACCATGATTCAGGGTACCAGTATGTAATTATAGCCAAATTCATTCTTAAACTCTGATAATCAGAACCCTGAAACCAGTAAATCCACCGAAATCGGTGACTTAATATCTTGATCCGTGGATTAAATCAACTAGCTCTAAGTTGTCATAGAGATTTTTATCCCGAAACTAGGATTATGAACGTGTATTCTGAAAAGCTAGGCCTTAGAAACATGACTTCGCTTAAAGTCCAAAAGGTCGCCTCTTGGACAAAAAGCACACATTTTAGAATATAAAATTAAATAACCGAAATATCAGTGTATAGGTTGACAATTAATTTTCTTAAACATTTAAATACTCTGCTGAACGACGCGACTGTTTCTAGCCAGGTCTTAATCGACCTTTAATCAAATAATGTTAATCTGATGCTTCTGCATAAATAAAGTCTATTCTACTTTATTATAATATTCTGTCATTTATTACCTAAGTCCGAACACCTTAAATTTGATGTTGTTGGGCATTGATGTATTATAATAAAATTTCTTACCTAATCCAGCACACATATTAACTGAAATGTATTCCATTGGTACCAGCAAAAATGTACTCAGAATTGAATACCCACAGGATAGTCCAAACAAATAACAGCAAAGTGATTTGCCATGCAATGTCCTCAGTTCTGGTATTGCCAAATAAACAATAATTGTCAAGACCATAAAAGGCACAGAAAACAGCATCGCTATAAGAAAGTAGAATAGTTTCCAGAAATATTGTTGGAACAATTTAATCAAAAATCAACTAACCGCATCCATATATAAATGTCTTTGCACTTTCAGGACTTTCTCCATAACAGTTCATAGGTAAAAGAACGTCTGTTACATTATCATCGGTGTATGTAGTTAAACAGAATTCCTCTTTCGACAAGTAAGCTTTGTCTTCCCATCTCAATAATGTGCCATTCTGATTAAAATATATAAAAAAAAAAACTGTTAAACTCTGATGGTGTATGTTTTAATGAACATTTCTCACCTCAAATAAACTGAAAGAATCATAACTATACTTATGTGGCAGTAAATGGTACATTTCAGAGCATGCCCGACCATGTTGAATGGCAAACTTTTTGGCAAGATCGACTTCCCTCACTTCGCCTTTACTTGTAGTTATATTCATAAAAGTCGTAGATATGTTGTTTCCTTCGAAGTCGTCACAAAATGATCCATTGAATCTTGCTGTGATGGGACAGCAAAATTTCACACATGGTTTCAGCATGCAGATACACCCTCTATCGTGAGGCTCTACAGGAATTCGTGCTGAAAGGTGATCAGCTGTGTATTCGAAAACTCCCCATAGTTGTGGCGGAATAATAACGCCTTCATACGAATAAGAGCCATTGGGAAATTTATCATATCCAGTTAAGTTAACTGTATCTTTAAACGCACATGGTAAGTGCATAGGTTCTTGAAAACTAGGGCTGGGTAAGTTGAGTAAAGTAATTAGTAGCAGAGTTTTTGCTAACAATGGTATGATTTTCAGTTCAGTCATTTTGAGGTAAAAGATTCTCTTAAGTTGTTTTGAATTTTAGTTTTCTTTTAAGTTGCATGCATATATTTGATATCTGGTTTCTTTTTGATTCGAAAACACCATTTAGTTCAATGACCTGAAAGTAAAAAAAAAAGTTATATAATTTGTTGGAAAATATAAGGAAATATTTTTTTTAAACTATGTTTTCATTTAAACGATTCTTGTTTTTAAGTACTGCAAAATAAACAATTAAATCTAAATATTGTTGGTTCATCGTTTTTTACGTTAGATAATAAATAACAACATTTAAAAGTATAACTAAACATTGATAAATACAAAATCAAATACTTTCCAAGCGCAGCGTATTACTTTGAGGCCCAGTTTTTCAGTGCCCAAATATCCAAATTTCACAGTTAAACTTTAAGCTCGTCACTGAAAAACTGGGCCAAAATGTTTATTTCTTTATCTGAAAACTTTTACTAAACTTCGCAGTCAAAATTATTTGTTGTGTTATTTTATATCAAAAAATATTAGTCGGGGAGCCGCCACAGGACGACCTATGTGCCCTTATCTCTTCACAACAAGAGAGCTGCCAGGTTGCAGAAAAATTGCCGGTGTGGCAAAAATGCCAGGTGGCAAGTAAATTGCCTAGGTAGAAAAAAATTCCTAGGGTGCCAACAAAATTTCCAGGGTGGCAAAACAATTTCCAGGGGCAACAAAAATTGCCAGGGTGGCAAACAAATTGCTGGGGTGGCAAAAAATGCCCAGAGTGGCAAACAAAATTGTCAGGGTGGCTGCCTAGGTGACTAAAAAATTTCCAGGGTGGCAACGAAAATTGCCAAGATGGCAAACAAATTGCCGTGGCGGCAACAAAATTGAAGAATAGATAAAAAAATATGGGTGCAGAACCAAAACCTTAAAAGCTGACTCGTGAGGAAAATACTTTGTTAAAAGGATTTTCTCATAAGAGAGTTATCAGACAGAACCTCTAGTTTGGAATATTGCGACTATATTTTTACTTGCGATATATGTACGTAGTATTGTCAAAGAGCCTAAACCACTCAAGCGATTTTCTTCAAACTTTGGACTTAAGATAAGAAATTTGGGGATTCCCTAGAGTGGAAATTGAAATTTGTTTAGCTCAAAAAATAACGGTATCTGCCATTAAACCAATAAAAAAAATTGATTTATTTCAAAAACGTCTCTAACGATTTTGAAAATAAATTTACGAGGTACTATAATTACTATAGTAAATATTTTGGTAGAAAAACAAATTATTTATAACGGTTATTAATGATTTTTTGGGTTTCAAATTTCTCGTTAACGGCTACACCGATGTCAACCAATATTTGTATGCAAGAGGTGCTTTACAATTTTAACAATTTTGCATATACAATTTTTCGAAAAAATAATTTTTAGATTTTTTTGAAAATTCTATATCTTGAAAAGGGGCTTACGAATATTTTTTTTTCTTTTGTGCAAAATTGTATTTTATTAGATACTAAATTTTGGCATACCAAAACGAAACCCACCCCCATGCCGCTATCCATGAGTGGCACTTGCATTGAGGAAACTGAAAAGCTTTCAGTCCTCGGTATGTGTGTCACAGACCACCTTTTATGGAACGATCACATATTCGACATCGCCAAAAATGCTGCTAAGTGTTTAGGTTTTCTCCGTCGATGCGAGAAATTTGTCTCCCCTTCTGATCTGGCTGTGATCTACAAAGCCTTTATTCGTCCAAAACTTGAGTATAACTCCCACATTTGGGCAGGTGCTCCAATAACCCACTTGAGTTTATTGGATTGAATTGAAAAGAGAGTTCTTAAAATGATAGGTGAAAGAAGTATAACGGAAACATTCTCATCTCTTGAGCATCGCCGAAATGTTTCATGTCCTTCGTTATTTTACCGTTATTTCCATAAACAATGCTCTAGTGAAATAGTCAGTTGCATTCCTCCCCTTTAACAATTCGACCGTAATACTCGCGCTTCTAGGAATGCCCTTCAGTTTACCCTTGAGCCCAATTTCGGACGTACTGTTAAGTACAGAGATTCTTTCTTTAGTCGCACTACTCGAATGTTGAATGCTCTACCCGGCTCAATTTTCCCCTCCCATTGTGATCTACAGACGTTCAAAACCAATGTGCATCGGTATCTCCTTTTAAATACCCTCCAATCTACCTAATCGCTCGTGTTGTGTATATCATCTTAAGGGTAGTCACAACCCCTTTTGCACGCGCTTAATATAAAAAAAAAATACCAGAAATTTTTATAAATTCATATTTATCAAAAAAATCAGATGGCATACCTACTTTACTTTGAGGTCTAACTTTTTAAAACAAAATAACAAAATTATAGTAATAAATTATTTAAATTTTTGTTTTTAATGAAATCATAATATTTTGGAACCAATACATAATGTACTTGTACAGGTACACTATCAATTTCTAGCTACGTTAAAGTTGTTAGCTACGAGAGGAAGTTCGCGCGATCCAGTCGTGCCCATTTTTTGTTATATGTAACAGGTGTATTTAAAGGGTCGATTTGCTTATGTGATTATCTGCGATGAAACACCTTTAATACCTAAACATTTTTCGAAAAACTGCCTAGGTAATTATGGATCATTATTTACGTACCTTATATAAATAGTATTATAGATTATAAACGTGCTTTTGTGTTGACCAAATGTCTAATTAACTTAATAAGAACTTTGTATCACTAGAACTAAGAACTAATATATCATAAAAAGCAAATAGGTTGTTGGTTGTTGTAAGCCAACTAAAAAAAGTTTATTAATTTAACGCAAAGTTAATTACAATAGCCTTAATTAGGATTCATCCTTTGTTTGAAACATAAATCATAACATAGTGTCCTTAGGCTACAACATATTTTATGGTTCTGTTAAAGAATGATTTATATTTATTGACAAATTGTTATTTGTGTTGGGTACTTTTGAAAAAGAAGGTGCTGCTTTTATATTTGCTATAGTCGTCATTTAGAATAAATCCCGTTTTGACTAATATTTCGATAATAATTCATTATACCTACAAACAATTTATAAATTACTCTCTTTTTTTACAGTAATGTACCTAAAAGATTTATAGGATTTCAGAGTTAAAATACCAAAAAGTATGTTTTTTCAGTTGTTGATGGATAAACATAACTTCCTACAAAAAGAAAGAGCATACTTTTTGGCGTAAACTGCTCATATAAAAAAAGTTTCATATAAAGGTAAGATAAATTAATTACCTATTACTGGTATAAAGATGATGACAAATTTTCTGTGCCAGAAGCCGTTCACCAGATATTGGTTAAAAGGCATTTTTCAAAATAGTTCACAGCCTCGCCAATTTGTTGAACACTCCGAACAAATCATTATTTTTTCAATTATTCTTGAAAATGTAAAAAAAAATCACGTTATATCTTTAAAAAAAATTGATCTAGCTAGTCATTTTCGACATTATATTTCCCTTTCAAACAAAATTTGTATTTAAACTTTTAAGGAGATTCTCCGTAAAATCACACTGTTTAGCATCAGTATTTATTTTGTTTGTTTTTTTTTTTTAATAAAAATGTCTAAAACTATGATAAAAATCAAAATGTATAGAATTAAGGCCCATTTTCTGAAACGAAAATTAAGCATTTAAGTTCAACATAAGGTTTTATGTGACAGTTTATGCTTAGCAAAAAGTAGAACATAAGCGTTTATGTTGAACTTGAGTATTTATGTATCATATCAGCAAACGGCCATAGTTATTTAAATTTAGAAAAACGAAACACACATCTAAGTGATGACCTTGAATTATTGGTGTATGGCATAATTAAAAAAATATATCAACAATTCCAACGCACGATTTTTCACTATAAGATAAACAAAATACAACACCCACAACATTAATAAATTTTAAACAACAAAACTTAATTTAATTGAATAATTTTGTTTCAAAAGAAGTATAATATTGGAAACTCGATTTTGAATGTTTTCGAAATAAATTTTCTCGATCTCGCACAGCAACTACCTTATCTTCCAACTGTCAATAAGAACTGAAATAAATGGATCCCTTATGCAACATTATATTGCCTTTTTTCAAATCTCTTATACAGGTTTTTAAATTTCAAACGCTGTCCGTACGAATCCATAATTATGTAGGTGATCTAGGGCATAAGCGCAAAAAAGGACACATAAACGTTTTTGTAGGTATAGGTATCTTAATAAATAAATAAATCGGGTGGCACAACGGCTCATGAAGAACCAGGGCCTAGTGACTAACAACTCGCAACCATTCCTGTGTGCGCCTTTTCGACAGGAATGGAAGGGACCTACAATTTTATGCCGAATCCGAACGGCTAGACGAGAAGCACATATTCGTGACAAGTGATACTCTTGGAGGATTTGTCAATTCCTCGCAAGAGGCAGTAGCCCTGAAAAAAAACTTTTTAGTTTTTAGGTGGACGAGGCTGGGAAGCGATCCCAGACCTCCAGCGTGACAGTCGAACGCACTAACCATTACGCTACGGGCTACTACAAACATAGGTATAGGTATCTACTAATTTTAATAAAAAATATTTTCAGACATTATAACCGTATTTAATTTTATGAAGTTATCCATAAGATACTTAGCTCATCAACAAATATGCATTACAACAACAACGAGATCCTGATCTTTATCCAACCAAAAACTTACCCCATCATGACCGAAAGAAGTTTAAATAAAATGACAACGATTCATGAAAAATAAATTAAACATTTATTCACCACCTAACATAATGTTACTATGATTCGTATGTTTTTATTTCGATCATTAGCGGTAATAAAATACGGTTAATGTAATATTGCAAAAAATAACATGTACGAGTAGATCTAGGCACATACAAAGATACGCCTATACGATATCAGTACAGTTTCTAAGCTGGGAAATTGTGGACACCGAAGTGATGTGCGGTGCGTTGCTGATTTTGGTAAAAATGAATTGATGAAAAGCTATTGCTTAACATTACTTAGCGTTACCATTATATTGAACTATCGCAATCCCCACAGCAGACCAGTTTGGTTTGCTCGAAGAGTTTAAAGAAAACGTTAATTTCTCTCCATAAGAATTAATTATTTACTTAGATACATAGTTATCGGTCGGTATTACAAAAAATCAACAATAAACCAAATAATAAAACATTTCTTCTATGAAAGTTATGACCCTACTTTCCCCAAACTCCCTTACATACTTTAGACTCAGAGACATTGGACAATATCTTTGACCGTCACCGTACGAGATAAAAAGAAAATATAACACAGAGAGGAAGCAGAAAAGGTCATTTGTTTTAGCATCTTTATAAATCTTTTAAGAAATAATACAATTTTTTTTAAGGGACTGGTAGGGGTATATTAATGACGTTTCTCGCAATGTTATATTTTTCGTTTTGAAATTTCATTTCAGGTAACAAAAACCTGAATTACAATGATTCAGTAAGATTCAAAACAAACTGGTTTGTACATAGTTATAGGTAGATATACAAAATAAATAAATAAAAGAACATATTCTACATTCTCATAGGAAAATTTAAGGTTTTATAAGCATCACTGAAGATGCAAGGTATTATAATTCCATTAATACAAAAGCATATAGTTAAGGGTTGATACGCTCTTCTTCACTTGATTACATGCGTCACTAGTTATACAATACCCATTCAATAATATGTAAAAAAACTTTTGAAACAATAAGAGGAGCTGGGGGTCAATTCTCGATCTATGAAGCTGTGAAGTGTGAAGTGATAAATTTTCCAAAACTGCAAACGTTTATATTTCGATTCTGGATGAGTGTGAAAAAGTGAAATAAAATGTCAAAACTTCGTAATTTTTTTTTCAAGATTTGACATTTAATATCACTTTTACACATTCATCCAAAATGGAATAATTAACGTTTGATGTTTTGGAAAATTTATCACTTCACAGCTTCACACATCGAGAATTGACCCTCAGGAAGATTGACAAAGATTTATCTTTATTTATGACATAATTTTTACAATAATGCTAATGCTATACAATGGACCTACCTTATATTTTTTTTCACTTGATTACAATTATAAACAAATTCTACCTTTTTTATAACACGAAATAAAAGGGGCTTAACAGGTTGCAGCATAAAGAACTTTATCTCAGGACTTTACTTAGAATCCGAAACTATCCAAAAAAAGAACGTCATACTAAAAGCAGAGGTAACTATCAGTTTCATACAGCAGAGGATTGGAAAAGTGGCTTCCGAAGACAAATCACATTAACCTCACCTCAAGGACTGTTTCATTAATACAAAATAAGCATTTAAAAACTGTGTATGCAATAATTCAATACTGACTTCTTGAACAATTACCTATAGGGTAACGTTGTCATAGATGCACCAGTGGTGCAAAATGCACCACACTTATATTCACCCAACCAGCAGCTGTATTAGTGAATACCTAATTCCATTGTTTCCGTTACGTTTAATAAGGCCAACAGAGTTAAGTCTGGTTGTGCTTTTCTTCGTTGGTGGACGCGTGCGCAGTTTTGTATGAACATTAAGTGAAAAAGAAAAAAAATACGGTGAGTTTATTTTTTTTTTATATTTAAGTGAAAACTAAGTTTTTCTTCAATGAAGTTTCATAAAACTGTTATTTTGACTTTTTGTTTATATCTTAAAAGAAATAGTTCATAGTTTAATTGCATTTTTTATGAAATATTTTAATTTTAAACAAAAATTCCTTGTTGGTACACAATGCACCACGAACGCATAGTGTTAAATGCACCATGGTGCATTGTGCACCTAGAAGTTTTGAATGTGTAGACTGTAGACTAATGGTGGATTTACATGTATCTTCATCTGCATAATGTAGAAAAGTAGAGCAGGACAGATGTATACAAAAAATCCGAGCGGGTGAAAGAGAGCCAACAAGAAGATGAATATTTTCGTCTTTATATCTGCATTATGGCACTTTCCCATAATGCAGAAACAAAGTTCTTCTGCATTTTGATCTTTTCTTTCTATCTAACAAATATACATTTTGTATTTGGCATCCCTTTTTTTGTGCAGAAACCAAATGCAGATACATGTAAATCCACCTTAAGCTTACTGTCTTTATTAAAGATTCCACGGAAACCCGTTGTGAACCACAAGAAAGGACTTCACTCGAAAGACCCGATGCGAGCAGATCTTCGGTAAAAGGGGAAGATATAAAATATATTTCCAAAGATTCTACTGTATCGGCTCGGGACCAACTAAACAACTAAATAGGTGAATCTCTATCCCCCAGTTTGCAGTGGGAGTTAAAGATCAGCTGAATCTTAAACTGATTTAAAATTTTTGGTTTAACTCGTCCATTTTCACAGTGAAATCTGAACTTCAGTTCAGTTGAACTTCGTTTAACTAGATTTTATGAAAAAGAGTTGGCAGTATTGTACGTTTTTGCTTCGCCAAGTGACGTATTGTAAACAGTACCTAGCTGTCCTTGTCTATTTTTTTCTCTTTCTGAAGCAAAGAACATAAGTGAAACAGTAACTATTATTTTGGGTTGTTGATAATTTGTCGACATTTATTTTTCGAGTCACTCGAACAAGACTAAAAATTGAAAATAAACCAATATATTGTGCAAAAAAAAGAGAAATAACTTTTCAACAGCATACATAGATTAAGATTTGCTGATGGAAATGGTTATGAAAAACAAGTAAATAAATTCCAAGTTGAACTTAGGTTTAAAAGGAATAATGCTGTAGTTAAACTTAAACTACAAATTGAACTCGATTAGGGCTTTGAAAATTGGTTTTTATTCTTTAAATTAGTTCTTGGTACATTAAGTACCTTACTGGTGCATTCTGCACATATGATTGGTGCATTTGGTACATATAATGGTGCACAATTAACGATTTCTCATTTTTCGAAAAATTAATGCTCACTTAAAAAATTTAAATGTTATCGAAAATTTAACTTTGTACTAACTTTCATATCTAAACTGTTGAAAGGATATAAAAATACCAGCCCAACAGAGTTAAATTTAAAAATGTTATGATCATTTGAAAATAAGTTGGTGCATCTATCCCAACGTCACCCTACCTATGAAAATTATAGGAATCATTAGAGCAATTTCTAAAGCATTTTTAGGAAAATTAAATTGGAATGACAGTTAATTTTAAAAAAATTCATAAACCAATTTTTAAAAAATTTAATTTCCAAAAAAAAGTTTTTGAATTTTTAAGAATAAAAAAAAACATTTTTGTAACTTTTTGGAAGCTTCTGTTTATCAAAAATATTTTAATCGGTTCAACCAATACCTATAATGAGAAAGTCGAAATATAAAAAAATGGTTCTATGGGAATATCAATTCAAATGCAAGCTTAAATTGGTTTTTCTTCAACAGCAGAACATAATTATAAGAAACTACCAATTTTTTTGTTTTTCAAAGTCGTTGGACCCATTTTCCAGAAAAATAAGATTTTTCTAACTGATTTTCAAACATTTGGTAGGAAGGTACCTTATACCGACCGTTATTCCTTTTTCCTCTAGGTATTTTACAAATTGAAAAAATTCATCTTCTTCTTCATTTTACCGGCGGCGGCGATTGTCATAATCGCGAGGGGGACCACAACTCTCCCACTCAATTGCTTGGCCTAAGGTACCCCTTGTGGGGTTCGCCGGGTTGACATCAGAAAACGTCAACAGGCCTCAAGGTTTTGGATTGTTCCGTGTCTGAGACCAACTAAATGCAGGTGTCGTTGCATTTGTTTCATCCAGGAGTTTTTGCGCTTGCCTTTCTTCCGCGATAGTGTTGGAACGTCTTGTGCTATTGCCTTTCGAACTCGGTTCTCATATGGCATCTTCTTTCCTCATGACAGTAACAGCTAAGTTGGTCAGTCTTTTTTTTGTCCAAGATGGTATTTTTGACGTGTAGGCTTCCTCGGATTCTCTTGCTTCTTATTTGATCACGCTTTGTCACTCCTGCTGTCATGCCAAGCATCTTCATTTTAGCTGCCGTCAATTAACTCTCATACTTCTTCAACATTGTCCATTACTGTGCGCTGGACGAACAGCTGCCGTATAGAGCTTTGCTTTCAGCTTAGGGGGCATTTTTCTATCACAGAAGATAGCAGATTTTTCCCGACACTTCATCCACCCTACGCTTACGTGATGTTTGATGTCGTCATCACAAGATCCTTCGCTTTTGATCACAGATCCAAGATATTTAAACTTTTCGCACTTGAGAAGCACTGCTCCATTCAAATAGATGTCCGGAATAGGCCTATGTGGATGAGAAAATGACAGCATAGGTATTCGGTCTTTTTCGCGCTAATGCGGTTTCCATTCCCATCCAGAACATCCACCCATACATCAAGTGCTCGTTGCAAGGACACAGCATCTTCACTTGTGATGGCTCCATCGTCAGCCAATAATAACTGATTCACTTTGGGGTCAATCACCTTATTCTCAAGCAAAAAATCAAGGACAGTAATGAAGAGGAAAGGACTCAAGACGATTCCTTGGTGCACACCCTTCTCTAATTGGGAACTCTTCGGTGATTCCTGCGGAGCATCTCTTACCTTTGTTTGAACTTGCTCGTACATGTCCATGATCATACGCACGTAGACTTTCGGAACTCGTCGTTGCCTAAGTGCAACCCATATCAGATCTCGTGGTTGTTCCACAAGCAAATATACCAAAAAGCATACCCTAAACAAAAATGTTATATCCAAATGGTACGATCCATTTTTAAGAAAGCAAATATTTTACTCATCCACGAAAAGTTTATTCGACAGGTAGGTACCTACCGCTTTGTTCGTTAAATTTTGTCTTGCCTTGATCCGAACAACACTTTCAGCTATTTGTATTTGTATAGCATATTCCAAATTTGCGCACCTATAGCTGCTTCGTAATTTCATAGTAAGTAGGTACCTAAAAGCCGAAATAAACTGCAGCGAGTGAACAACTGTACCTATCTGCATAAGCAAAATGTTCTGTTCATTTTCAAAACCAAAATCTCGAAACAATTTTCAATCACTCATTTATAATCTACACGATTTGTTTTTAAATATTTGCAGATAAACAATCTTTTTGGTCATATTTTACCGTGGGAATGTGTAATACCTACAAATATGTATACACCTACTCTATAAATAAAGTTCGTATTAAAAAGCTTTTGATTCAATATCAGATCACCATCGGCACCACCTCCATACATTAAGTAGCACATAATTATTTTATACCTATTTGACTATTTAGAAAACATTAAAAACACCAACACCAGCTTACCTATTTTATTATTTTCTATCGTGAATGAAATATACAGTAACTGCTCATTATAACACAAACACACCACCACCAGTTTCTATAGATTATGGAAGTATTTATGATGAGCGAAAGCCGAACACCCTGTGGCTAGCCATGGTTGTGTCTGAGTAATAACAATAATTACTCAATTGAAATAAAAATCAATTTAACTTCTCGAGTACCTCTGCCAACAACTTGTGTTTTGTTTTGTAGATACTTTTCTAGAATCTATATAGATACTCAGAAGAAAGAATCAAATGGTTGCGTATATGATTGTTGTCTGCGCGTAAGAAAAAGCTTAAGGTAAATAATAACAACCCAAGTTGTTAGGAATGCTTTGTTTTCTTTCCTTCAGTTCCAGTTGTTAATTGATTTTGAGTTATAAGTGGGCGGAAGGATTCCAATACATTTTACAGAGCTGTTAGTATTTATAAAAATAGAACTTTTTTGCTTTTGGCTTAAGCCATAGGTACCTATAATGTAAAAAGAATAATAATATTAAAATCATTGAACTACGCTGTTCTTTGGTGGACATTCATATTGATAGAACCTGAGGATTTTGGAAATACGGTGCCATATTGCCATATTTTGTATTGTAACCTTAATTAAAATAGCTTTAAACAAGATAGACTAATGTGTTTGCTGTACTGAAGGTATACAGCTAGCTAGGCTGCATCGGACTAAAGGGCCAGTTATAGCTTTCATTGAAAACCATAATTGAAAATATTAATTGTCAATTTTGAGAGATTTTGAAGAAAAAATAAATGATTACTTTGATGCCAAAGTAAAATTCAAAAATGGCACAATTCATTCAATTTGGCACATCTTTTCTCATAAAATGACTTTTAATTTTTCAATGATGAACTACCTTACCAATTATCATTGAAAAAATTAAAAGTTACGTTATGGGGAAGATATGGGTCAAAAGGAATTTTTTTTGAAGGAGAAATAATTTTGAAGTCGTACGCTATATTTCTGCATTAAAATTTTCAATGATTAAACTTTCGAAAGGTCTCAAAATCAACAGTAAACTTTTTCAATGATGGTTTTCAATGATAGCTATAACTGGCACCTAAGGGGCCATTTTGACCCATGTCCCCATAACGTAACTTTTAATTTTTTCAATGATCATTGGTAAGGTAGTTCATCATTGAAAAATTTAAAGTCATTTTATGAGAAAAGTTGTACCAAATTGAATTTTTTTTTACCTCGAAATAAATATTAAGTCAATAAGCTTTACTTTGATTAAACAATTGTAGGGCCTCAAAATCAACAGCTAACTTTTTCAATTATGGTTTCCAATGATAGCTATAACTGGGGCCTAAGGTAAAGGCTATCGTCCATCCTAGACTCTAATGGACAATTTTATAAACATTTAACAGGCTTTTAAATTTTTAAATGACGTATTTTGTATGGAATAAACGTCATATTATGAATTAAAAGCCTGTTAGATTTTTAAAAGGGCTTTATGAAATCGGGTATAAGCCCCTAATGTACATAGGTAAATTAACTTGAATACAAAATTAAGTTTTCATACTCATTAATTGGCAACCGAAATATAATTCAACGTTGAAAGAAAATAACAAGAAAAAAAATTAAAAAAAAAAACTGTTATAGCTTTGTACATAAAATAAACTCCCCCGATATCTAACATTTATT
Organism: Melangyna quadrimaculata; assembly: GCA_949320155.1. Taxonomy (NCBI): domain Eukaryota; kingdom Metazoa; phylum Arthropoda; class Insecta; order Diptera; family Syrphidae; genus Melangyna; species Melangyna quadrimaculata. The sequence continues at coordinate 206,753,036 of OX439484.1, read as the reverse complement.
TACCTATCATCCACCAACCCCTAATAGGAGCATAATACCTAATGCTTTTTCTCTCTTTAACATACAATTTATTGCTTAATGTGTATATTAGAAAATAACTATAATTATTTATTGGCATTATGTCGCCAAAATACAATAATTCCCTGTTGCGAGCGATGTTAAGTTATTTGTTTAAGTGGAGGCCCATCAGACCATTATTATGTAGGTAATCTCCCTTGCATGACCAAGGTCAATATACGTATTAATGGATGTATACATAAAGAAACAAGTTCATCAGGTTGTTCTAACAATTAACTTATCATTATGAAGAGGAAAATATTGAAAGCATTTATAAGGGTAGGGTCGAAACTTAATTCACTAAAAATATAAGTAGGAGTATATATGTATAATTTTAACCACCGTTATGTCTAGTTTTACTTTCTAAGAACTGCCACTTAAGTTTATTAAAATTCATACCGGTCAGTGACCTCCATGTACATAAAGTAAGAGTTTGTAAAAATGCATTAGATATATTCGTGTTTAATAATTTTGTAGAATTAAATTTAAGGAAACTACCATGCGTATAGTAAAATATAAAAAAACAAACAAGAGTATGTACCTACCTATACATTTTCAAGCAAAAGGGAAATACTATAATCTCTGAGCTAAAACAAACAACTTTAGAAAAATATAAGCTTATGTTAAATATTAAAATTTAGCACACGCATTATATTAAATATTGGTGGATTTTCTACATACTAGATACCTAGTGGTTTTTGAGTTATGCCCGCCAACACATTATTTTGACTTTGTTTAAAGCCAAAAACAATGGTAGGCGAAAAACAATTTATTTTAGCCGCTAAGAAAATATGGCCTACGATTTATATAATAAGAATTTACCTAATTAGATACTATAAAAAAGGCTTTTGATAAAATTTAGTTTTTTTAAAAAATGGTAATTAAAGGTTCCCTATTTTTAAAAATAGTTAAAACATTTTGTTGGAAACTCAATATTTCTAAAACGACCTAATCAAGAGGAGAAAAAAATATTCCTAGGGCATAAAATAACAGTGCCGATTCAAATAATGAAAACAAAGGAAAGTCTTATTTTTATTGAAAACAATTCCAATGATTTTAATACAAAAATATGTATGCAATCTACTTTCAAAGAAAAAACAGTATTGACTTGCATTGCTTTTGAAAGCAATAGAGACTATTTTACTATTTTTGACTTTCTCATTATTGAGAAAAAAAATTAAATAATATTGCATATTAAAATGTTCAAAACAATATTTCTTATATAGATACATAGATAGATAGATAGATATTTATTTCTTAAAATCCAAATACAAAAATATATAAATTCGATTTACTTTGCTCAGAATGAAATTGAAATATAAAGTGACAAAGATATTTGTTATATAATAAAAATAGTGTTATTGCCACTAATCGCCAAATAGTATTAAACATGATTAAGGTGGGGTGACCCATAGAAAATAAAAAACAAAATAAAATCAAAATCAAAATAAAAATAAAAATTAAAATAAAAATAAAAATAAAAATAAAAAAGAGACAAAACACATTTGTTTATTTGTTATTCAGTAATATGGAGAAAATTAAATTAAGTTTACTATTTCATTGGAACATCAGGATAAACTAAATATTAAGCATTGATTCAATACCGTATATATCAAAGCAAAGAAGCCATTTTTTTACATGCTTCACAAACAACAATTGAGAAGTAAGAACCCTGATGGAGTGTGGAAGCTTATTAAATAATCGACATGAAACAACATCAAAAAATTTACGAAATGCTGTTGTACGGAAGGCTGGTATAGATACTTGATTTAAAACATTTCCACGTATGTTATGACTCGAAATAATTCTGCAATTGAGATTTCCTGATCTTTTAAAGAATTCATTTAGAACTTTGTAGCAGTACAAATGTCGAACTGGAAGAATTTTCAATTCATTAAAAAGTGGGAAACTATGATATAAGCGAGGTTTACGGCAAATATTCTTAAGGACAGACTTTTGAAGAGTCAAAATAGGTTGCATTATGTTGAAATGGGTTATCCCCCAACATGTAATTCCGTATTCTAGTTTTGAATGAAAGATCCCATAGTATATTTTTATAAGAAGTTGGTACGAACAAACATTCCTAAGAAAATAAAAATATCTTAATATGCCACGAAAGTATTTTCTGAGATTTTCTGTGTGATTGTAAAAGCTTATTTTAGAATCAATTATAAGTCCCAAGTATTTGAATTCATTAACATTCTCTATCTGAAAGCATCTATCACTGCAGCTGGAAGAACTAGAAAAAGTGGAAGAAGAACAATTGGTGATACAAGAGCAGTTAACAAGTTTAAATTTCTGGCATTCAGTAGCACGAAAAAAGAGCTCAGCATCAAGGTTTTTATTCTGTGATAAATTAAAAAAACATAACTTTGGTTTTAGAACTAATAACTAATTTATGCTCAGCGAACCAAAGCCTTAATAAACTCAGATCTCAATTAATGTCAGCTGTAAGATTAAGGTTACTATCCGCACTAAAGCTAAAACAGATACCATCAGCGAAAGCTGTCAGTACACCTTTAAAAGGCAGTCGAAACAATGAATTGATGTAGATCAAAAAAAGAAGTGGGTCTAAAACCGACCCCTGTGGAACTCCCAAATCGATTGACCACATATCACTCCTAACCTCTTCGAATACCACTCTTTGAGTTCTTTTATTCAAATATGATCTGAACCATTCACAAATAAAGCCACGAAACCCAGCGTTTTCAATTTAGCTAAGAAATATTTCGTGATCTACCATATCAAAGGCTTTTGAAATGTCAACAAATAAAGCGGCAGTACACTTTTTTTTGCCAAGGCTTCCAAATATTTGAGAGCAGAAGCGTATCAAGGCATCCTCAGTAGATTTATTACTTCGAAAACCGAACTGAAGTCTACTGATAAATTTCGTTTTATTTAAGAAAATCACCATTCTATTTTGTTCAGCTTTTCCAAAAACTTTACTTACCGATGGTAAGAGTGCGATCAGCCTGTAATTCGATAGATCACCGGTTACACCTTTTTTAAAAAGCGGTAGTACATTAGCACATTTTAGGGAATCAGGGAATACCCCGTTAAAAATACTTTTATTGAAGATGTGTGCCAAAACATCAGTTACAAAACAAGCAACATTTTTCAAACAAATATAAGAAAGACAATCGATACCAAAAGAGTTTGAATTTTTTAGGGTTACAATCATTTGTAGAAGTTCAAAACCAGTAATAGGCTCAAATACAAAACTTTGCCTTTGAGAAGGTTCACCTGAATTAAAAACAGGACTACAAGTTCTATTCATATGGCGACCGGAAAACACTTGTAAATTTTGTGAAATTGTCGAAAAATGGCAATTATTTTTGAAATCTTGATTTTGCAAAAAACATATGGATGATATTTTTAAATTATTGTTTTGTATAATATTCAAAATTAATTACAATTACAATTTATAACATTTAAAAAAAAGCTGCTCCATAACGACTTTTAAAATTTTGTTTCCATAAATTCATATTTATTAATGAAATCAAATGGTAGATATCTTTTTTGTTCTGATAAAACTGTTGAAGCTTAGGAGTTCAAGCAGTTGATAAAATAAATTTCATGCTTTTTCATTTTGTTTTTAAGTTTTTTATTAGTAGTATGTTTTTAAATAGTACTCGTTTTCGTATACAGTCAACTCCGCTTAACTTATAACATTGTTTATCTGAAACAAGAACTTTATTCCGGAGGCTATTTGAGAATTTTTCACACAAACTGCTCCGCACAGCTGAACTCCGCTTAATTGCAAACTTCGATTAATTGAAACAAAATTGTTTGTCAAATGAACATCACTTTTTTAACTCCGCATAAGTGAAACGATCGTTTTTACTCGCGATATAGGTACTGGTAAGTTATGCATTACTAAAAAAAATCGAACTCGAGATAATAATTTTCTCTAACATAACGATGATAGAAAACGAGATAAAAATGGGTCCCGAAATTCAGTCTGTCTGTCTGTCCTCGCCTGTACAGCCTAAACGACTGGAGGGATTTTCTTCAAACTAGGTATATAGTGTTTTTGGACTAATATGCCCAGACGTTTTTTTAATTTAATTTTTAGGACCAAAATTAACGGTACCTGCCACACAGCTTTCTTTCGCAATTTAAAGTATGGTGAATATATTGATGAAAACAAATTTTACCAATAACGGTTAATAACGGTACCAGTCATAGAACCGACTTTTTTGTTTTCAAATTTCTCGTTGACGGCTGCTCCGATTTCAACCAAGAGTTCCTTCACAATTCAAATAATTTTAAATGTAAAAATTTTCAAAAAAATTATTTTTGGATTTTTAGAAAAATATTGACTTTTTTTTTGAAAATTCAGTATCTTGAAAACGGGCTAATTTAATTTTGTTTGTATTATGTGTAAAATTGTATTTTATTAAATACTTAATGTTGGCATACTAGATTTTATTTTTAAAATGAGCAAAAAGTTTTATATATACAAAATTAATCTTTAAGAAAACCCCACTAACGAATTTTTTTTTCATAAATTTATATTTATCAGACAAATCATGATGGCATACTTGATTTTGAGCTCTTACTCTCGAAGCTATTAAAATAATGAATTCGTCGTAATTTATAGTAATAATTTATTTATTTTTTTGTTTAATGCTATCATAATATTGTACATTATCAATTTCTAGCTACATTAAAGTTGAGCAAGTTTGTGCGATCCAGTCGCGCCCATTTTTTTTTTTTTGTTCTTAAATATGTTATATTCATATTCGTTTTGTGATTAAAAATGTAAATGCATTCGTTGTTTAAATTGTTTCATATGGAAATATGACTATTTTGACACAATACAAAAATCATACCTACATTATTTTTTTGATTGCCAGGCTAAATGAAATATTATTTGTTTTGACAAAACTTCGCTTATTTGAAACAAGTTTCAGTTATCCGAAGTTCGGCTAACATGAATACTCCGCTTAACTGAAACAAATTGGTGTTTCAGTTAAGCGGAGTCGACTGTACATAATTTCGTATAAAACTTTTAAAATTTTACATACGCCACTTGAACATAAGATCAAGAACCTGCGACCAAGTCATGCATTTTATTGTATAAATCGGACTTTTGCTGTTATCGATTATAAATCACATGTTTTCTTGGTTAGTTTTGGGCCTACTCTGAGGCCTTAACGCAACTTTATGTATAAATAGTGCAAATATAATTATGAAGCACTTGAATGGTTTGAAAATGATTAAAATGTTTCTTAAAAATATAAACACATTGAATAATCTTTAAACATTTATTGAGAACTTTATATTTACTGCACACATTTTTAAATCTTAAAAGCTTGAACGTTTAGATATAACAAGTACATTTTTCTATATCCGGAAGTAAATAAAGTTACACTTAAAAAAACTATTCAAATAACGCTTTAAGCAATATGTAGCATACGAATTCATATTTTGTCTTAATTGATTCCTGGGAATGGGTGCTGCTCGGAGTCAATATCAAGCAATATGTGCACTATACCAAGACACTATATAAATTCCATACCCAGCCCAACCCAACCCAACCAAATGCATAATTTCTATGTAAATTTATTCACACTTCGTAAAATACAAAGCTTATCTATTTGCTTGGAAATGCCCATTTGCCGATGTCGACTTTGAACATGAGCAACGTGTGTCTAGCTATGTACATATGTATATGAAAGATGAACTGGTTGGGGATTCCTTGATGTATTATTCAAACCTTTGGTCAGAAAGTTGCGGCTTAGCGTGACTGAAAACACAATTCGATGTATCATTTACCTAAAGTCAGGAAAATAAAGTATTATTTTCTTAATTTAATATATTTTAGCAACTCATTTGTACATAATAAAATAATGGTATCGTTATAATCACGTGTATACAACGAGATGCAGTTACAAATAATACATGCTATAATGTATAGAAATAAAAGATTTTAAATATTTAAATAATAATAAATAAAAAATCAAGTGACTCAGGTATTAATTATTGAGATTGAAATGATCTGCTTAATAAAAACAGATAAAAATACTATCAACTATTATAAAAATGAAAGCAAGTTAGTATTTCGAAAAAAACTTGAGGTTTGTAATCAAGCATTATGTAAAACGGTATAGAAAAGGTAAACATAAGTTATAGTTTAGTCTGGTCTAAACATAAACACATACCGGCTAGTAGGGTTTAGTAAAAAAAACAACTTGGTTATACCAACAGTAAAATCCGCTTATTTGAACCACCTTGTTCCTTTACTGGTAATAAAAAATGTAAGACTACCTCAACAGCGCAAACTTGAAATTATGATTCAATTCAAAACTATATATCATACCCTATTAAGATTGTCAATCATGGATTGATTGTTGATAAATACTGAAATTTGACTTAAGACAAGGCAACCGCTATAAGTTTTGGTCATTGATAATGATGCAGGCCGCCGTTAATTATATGAAAATTTGCAAAAATCCATGAATTATTGATTAGATTTTTAGTAAATTGCCTTCTAAAATGCAAAATTTCAATAGTTATCAACTATCAATCAGTAATTGACAATCGCAATAGGGGTGATAACTTGTCTTCAAAGAAACGTTAAATATATTCTTCCAGGTTCACATTGAATACACCTTTTTCAAATTGAATTAATCCTTTTTGCTTATCTATTTCACCTTGTTGCAAGTAAAATTCACACTTTGTTAATTAAATTTAACGTTTTGTGACAGAAATTCACTCTTTTGCTAATTTAATTAATCTTTTTGCAAATCAAATTCACTTTATATCAGTCTGTTCTCGTTAAAAATAGACCCTTTTTACAAATTAAATTATTCTTTTTGCAAACTGAATTCACCTTTGTTCAAATGAAATTCACCCTTTTGCCAATTAAATGCAACCTCTTGCAAATCAAATTCACTTTATTTGAAGTATGGAACTTGGTTCAACTGTTTGATTTTCAAAACGGTGAATTTAATTTGCAAAAGAATCAATTTCATTTGCAAGAAATTCAATTCAATTTTAACAAGGATAAGTTTTATTTGCAAAAGGGTGAATCTAATGTGAAATGAAAAAAAAATCGGCAGTAAAGAGAAAAAAATGAAAAATAAATTCAAAATTACTGCTAGACAATACTATCACATTTGTTTTCTGACAATTTTAGAAAATTGTAACATTATTTTGGGAGCAGAATTTTAACAATTTGTCAAGTTTTCATCTGTGTTTTTTTTTTTCAAATTTTAAAAAAATAGGGACTGAGGGCAAGTTCACAAATCAAACAGAACGAATTGTATAAAACAAACGCGGTCATGAATCTTTAGAAACTGAAGGAACCAACTAACAAATACATAATCATCATATTAAATTTTCGCCCGCTGACACACCTACTATTTAAAAGTAATTCATCTTATCCTCAAATTCGATGAAACCAAGAATGGTGTTGTTGAAAGAATTCATAGAAAATTAGCTCTTCACAAGCTCGCACCCGTAAAAACATTTTTACACTTTTTAGTTGGATTAGTTAGTTTTAGAAAATTCCAAATTTCATTTTTTTTTGTTAATTTTTGCAAGAAATAATAAACTCTTAAAGCTAAATAAATACAAACGTACATTTTATAAAAGAAATTTAGAGGAATAAAAAGTTAATAAAAGCAATAAATTTAATGCCGGTTTCTACAAAAAAAAAAAAAAAAATAACTGTCAATTTTTTTGCTTCCAGCAACTGGTTTTCATTTGAAATGGGATTTAACTCAGGAAAGCTATTAGAGATGGCATAAGCAAACAAAAAATATGTGTCTCATTAGAACTGGATCTTTTGACCTATTGGGGAAACCAGAAACCGCAAGTTTAATTTAAATACAATTGTATTACCAACAACAAAAGTTTCTATGTTACTTCTGATTAAATTCAAGAATGAATCTTTAAATCCACATATCCGAGAAAGAAAACTCTGACCTAAAAACCCCACCATCCAGTCAGTGTAGCCTTAAGCTTATTCTAAATATTTTATTGATATCATTTTAAAGATAATTTTAATCTTTTAGTGGTTGTTAATTCGTTTGTTCAAGTTTTCCAACAAATAGAAAAAAATATTTTAATTTATTATTCTTAGAATATTTAAACTCATAAAAATTGGACTAATTTCTTTCACAATAAATTGCTAAATACATTGCTAATAGAATTCTTTTTTTAATAAAACAAAATTTAGTCAAACTTGTATTTAACAGGCTTTTGAAAAAATCATTGATGAATCATTGATGATATTTATAAAAAACAAAATAAACTTTAAAAGTTCTTAAATTTTGTTTGATTAGAAAGAAATAAGATTGAATTTATAAATTTTATTTTAACGTGTTGATGGTTCCACTTAAACAAAAAGAAGCACATACAAGTATGTAAAAAAATATCTTTAAATCTTGTCGGCAGTCAATAAATCAATTATTTTGTATTAAACATTTTATTCATGCCACTCACAGACCCACGCATTTTTTAACAACATTCGACCCTCTATGATGTTTGTATCTAATGTGTATAGCTGTAGATAATTTCAATTTTTTATATTAATTCTTCTCATAAGCATGTCTTTAAATTTAAATCTTTTTTATTTCAGACATTTTGGGACATACAATACTAAATATGTACATACATAAATGTATGTAGGATTGAAGGCATATGTGTTTCATTAAAAAATGTCTTCATATCTTTAGTACCTAGTTTCTTAATGGAATTATGAAAAAATATTTAAAAACTGATGCGCAATTAAAAATTTAACTACTTATAAACTAAATTTATATTTATATCTATGGTGACGTAATAATCATTGTCAATCTGGGTCAGACGTGCGTCGCATATTTTGTTCTGCATAATAGATTGCCTTGTCATCCCTTTTAATCAGAAACAATACACTTGCAACAACCCCATATCCGCCATATAGCATGGTTAAATGGTGTTCATTGGCGGTTATATTTATTTTCAAGTTAATTAAGAAAAATCAAAATTGAGGCGCCAACTATTAATAAAGAGCGAATAATTTTCACTTTAATTTGTCCAAAAATGCCAACTTCTTGGAATACCATGAATACGATTGTTCGGTCGATTGTTTCCAAGTGTTTCAAGCCTAAATAATAACGTATCTATGTATTTCAGAAAAAGTGCGAATGGTTTTTTTTTTTTTTTTTTTGTTTATTGCTAGCAATTGCTAGCAAGAAAGATTGCGTGATTGGGGATTTATCCGACAATGATCTTCTTCATGAATCGTGACGTACATACATAAGTATGTATTTAAATCTAATGGTAATATAGAACAGCTGGATCCTAAATTCTTTCGTCTTTAGGTGAGGTATACGACTGTTCGGTTGTGTTCATGGTGGTTTTTGAAAAATTTTGTTTATTTTATGAATCGATTCAGCATGGCATTGTTAAAATAACACTTTTATACAGAACTGCTAAATTCACATGGAAGCAGACATTTTTCAAGAAAAAAAAAAAAAAGATGTATGTTTAGATAAAATATTAATATAAATGATTGGAAGTGTGTGGGGAATTACTGAAAGCAACAAGAAGAAGAAGAAACATATGAATAGACAGATATATTTATAAACTTTAAGCTCAAATTTAACAACGTTGACAGTTGGTCATTTTGGCAGCTTTTCTTTATGCATTTCTTCAACAGATTAAAATCTGTGTCAAATATTTTACTTTCACGTATTTGATTATTTCAGAAGATAAAGTATCGAAAATGGTACAGCGGAGAGGGGGGTATGAGGGTCTGAGACCCTTGCAAACTTTTTTTTGAGTTGTTATGGTAGTTCTTTGATAATACAAATTGGGTGGCGCAACAGCTCCAGAAGAACCAGGGCCTAGTGACTAACAACTCGCAACCATTCCTGTGTGAGTTTGTCGACAGGAATGGAAGGGTTCTACAATTGTATGCCGAGTCCGAACGGCTGGAATGCACTTATTCATGACAAGTGAAACTCTTGCGAGGTTTTGTCAAGTAGCCCTGAAAAAATAGGGACTGAGCACAAATCAAACAGAACGATGACGCACGTCACGCAAACACTGACCACAGTGGTTTACTTTGTATAAAACAGACGCGGTCATAAATCTTTAGAAACTGAAGGAACCAACTAATAAATAGAAACTTTGTAGTTCTTAGGTGGACGTGGCTGAGAAGTGAACCCAGACTTCATAAAATATTTGAGCAATTAAGAAATAATCAAAAATTTAGTTATGTGGCACAAATGTCAAAATATTTGTATAGTGAATTTCTTTCAAATATAAATATAAATATATTTATTTGATATAAGAATTGGCCGTGTAGCTGTTAAAGTTTATATGTACATATTCAAATTTTTCATCTTTCGGAAAGGCCGATTAATTTAATTTATAAAAAAAAAGGAGAACTAGTTTTGTAATCGTCAGTTTAATATTCTGTTAGCTTTTTTAAGTAAAAACTAGGAATTCAATGTTCGCTCTATCTGAAGATAATAAATAGGTATCGATTATCGGATGTTTTATTGAAAAACTGGCTCATAATTGGTAAATTGTTGAGAAATCTGTCTCCAAATCTTCGAAAATCTCAGAAGATTTATCAAATATCACCTTTTAAATTGGCTGCTTTTAATGCTAAATTAATTATCTACGTCCTGCCGGCCGATCGAATTTGCTTGCTTCATTTTGTCTATTCTTGCGAATGCGAACATTTATTTATTATGTATTCAAATTAGTTTTTAACAGAACAATTATTTTGAGTGATGACCGTTTAAATGGATTGATTCTGATTTATTTTACGAGACATTAAGTGGGCGAAATTAATTTCCACGAAGTCCTTTAAGAATGACGTCTCCTTTCTCTATTAAAACACCGCGGAATTAAAATCTTACTTGAAAAAAATCTTATTCATATATAAAAGGTACATTTTTCTCTTACTACGACTCAATTTTAAAATAATTTTAATTTTGTTTTTATTAATTTATAAATTTATCAAGCATACTCGTATATGTATGTACATATGTATGTAGTTTGAATTAAAAATAATTAATTATTTCTTCGTTAGTTGTTTTTGCGTTCGTTTCGTTTCATTTGAATCGGTAAACCTATAGTATGCTGTTGATGCGAGACGAATTTTTCATGAGGCCAACGAAATGTTTACGAAAATACAATGGACAAAATCAGGAAGAGTTCCACAAAATTCAACGTAAAATCAAGGACTGTAATAAAAGAAATAACAAATGAAAACACGAACAAAACCAAATGTCATTTTTTCGCACACAATTAATAGAGCGGGCAGATAATTCTGTGCAAAAAGAGAGTGAACACTTCTCCAAATAAACTACCTAGTTAATCAATTTTGCTCGTCGAACAGCGTACACCGAAAAGAAGAATCAATTTTTTCGTTTAAAATTTCGTTCTTGTCATTTTTGTGTGGGTTTTTCATTTCGTGTCAGCAGCGTACTAGGCTGAAGCAAGTAATTTTAAGTCAAAAAACCTTAGAGATAATTTTCTCTCTTTCGCTTTCTGTTCGAATTAGGCTACGTCCTTATTGGGCATTCGTCGCGCTACCCAGCGATTAGCTTTGGTCGGTCGCATCGCTTGTTGGTAGCGCTACTGAAATGTGTGTCCTAATAGTGGTTGCTCATAAGCGCTACCATGCGTCAAAAGTGCTAGCAAACACACAATCGCGCGATCATTCTTGCGAAGTTTGTACCGGGCGCGAATGTTGGTAAGATTTTGATAGTCGTTTTTGTAGTCTTCTCGACGGTCGTTTATCTCATAAAATTGGGTAAAATGAACTTCGTTTATCAATTTTTCCTCAAACTTCATTTATTTGCGCGATCAAAAACAAACATGTTTGTTTTTAAGCGATCAAGCAACTTCCCGTCGCGTCGGTCGGTCGCACAAACTCGATTTCTAATTAGTACACTCTCCTACACTTATTGGGTTTGTTTGTTGAAAGCTTGTGTGATGTAGCTTGAGCGATTTGAAAACAAACATGTGCGACCGTACTGCTTCGTCGCGCCACCGCGTTTATGTTGTAATTAGGACACATTGTTGATTTGTTAACGTTCGATATTTTGATCGTCCGATGCAGCGATCGTCGTTCGTTGCTCGATCGCGCGATAAGTGCCAATTAGGACGTAGCCTTATATTGGTTCTTAAGATTTTTAGTCCCGTTTTTTTTACTGACTTTAAATTTTCCAAACTCCAACCTAATTGTTTTTTTTTGTTTGTATTTCCACAAGTTTTTATTTGTTTTTATTGAAATATTTAAATTTGCTTAAACTTCCTTTTTTATTTTATTGTGTTAATAATTTTAAATTTATTTATCAGTTAAAAAAATATTGCCTAAGTATTTTTAAAATAAAAAACCATAGAGGAGACAGGGTACGGTTGAAACACTGGACGGTTGAAACAACGCAAATATCTCGCAAGCCGTGGGTGGTGGGTGGATGTGTCTTAGAGACGCACGAAGCGGCAACGGGTTAAAAGAAGACTTTAAGACTTTAATCTTTCTTAGGTCGTGTTACGCTTCAGTTGTCTACGGAAAACCCCATTGTTTTTTGACATCCAACAGTAAGTTTTTTACTCGGATTTTTGTTCCTATTACCGTGTTTTCTATTCGTTGAAGATGTTTAGTAAAATACAACATGGCGACTATTTTCAGTTTATCAGTATTATTAGCGACAGTATTTACATTTGTTTACCTAGTACACGAGGGGTAGGGACGGTTGAAAAAATGTATCTGGGTACGGAAATTGCTACTTGGAATATCCCGAAATCGTAGTTTTACTGGTTTCTGACTAATGGAAATCGAAGATACGAGAACGTAACGTATTATAGTTTCGTTTAAATTATTTAATAATTAAACATTTTATTTTTACATTATTTCATTTTTATTGTTTGTTGTTTTCTTTTTTTGATAAACATTGAAATACTGAAGACTAATAAATCTTGTCAAACATTGTGATAATTTATGTTATAATTAAAAAAAAAATTGATAAACTTGCAACTATGAAATATTATGCACTATATTATTTCAACTGACCCCAACTAAATAAATAAAAGAAACAAAAATTATTAAAAAACGTTATAATTCGAAGATAATCGAAGACGAGAAAATTACCTCTTAAGTTTTTCGACTTATAATGATTTTACGAACTCATCGTTTCCGTCTGGGCCATTGACATGGAAATGAATGTGAGCAAAACCGCAAAAAAAAACAAGATATAACAAAATGAATTATGTACCATTACATTTAAAATAAACAAGAATATTGTGATAAAGGGAAATGCAAATACACAAAAAACAATAAAGGGAAATGGAAGTATCGTTGCAAAACCCACACAAAAGACCAGATATCAAAAGTTAAAATTCAACAACAATGTCTAAAAAGATTGTTGCAAATATTGTGACGAATAGAATAATCTATACCAAGCTTGTGATCGGAAAGAAAAAAAAATAACAAGTAATATTACGTAAGGAGTGAGTTCTTCCTACCACAGAGTAGGATGTTCATTTCCGGAGGAATTGGTAAAAAGAAAACCGCTACAAACACAAGCTATCGCAAAATTCAATTGTACACCACCAAAGTAACAAGAATATTGTTTACATTTTTTTTTGTAAAGCGAATAATCTGGCAAGCGAAAAATGGCAATTTCGAGTCATACATTTTTTTTTAATTTTTTATTTATTAAAACTTAGGGACTTGAAGCTGAAACTAAGTAAGACACTGTTTACCTATACAAAGCTATTTGATTAACGTAATAAAAACTAAAGAAAACTTCACCTTTGAATGTAAAAGTTTCTAATATCCGCAGGCTAAAGAGCATACCAGCTATAGGGATAGTTTCTTTTTTTAGTTAAAATGGTGACGTTCTTGAAATACAAGCTCTTTATCGACCTAATGATATTCAGCCAGTACACGTTTAACAAAGTTAAAAGTGCTTTGAATAATTGATTTATGAATATTATTTACATATAATGAAATCCATGACGTTTAAAAAACACGTTTTATGCTTACAAGAATAAAAGTCAAATCAAATGTTTGCATTCTTTGTGTAATAAAAAGCGAAAAAAACAACAACTGTAAACATGTTTGATTTTGAATATTGTGAATAATACAGTGTAGGTAAGTTAAAATTTGATTTTGAATATTGTGAATAATACAGTGTAGGTAAATTATACGTTCGAGTAATGTTTATTCTGTAAAAGATGCAAACAAAAAGTTTTTTAGTACGCACACGAAAAGATAAATTTGAATAAATGTTTCTATTGATTGCAACAAGCATTCCCAAAATTCCGATTATTAAATGTGTGCGCCAGGGCTTATGCTGAGCTTTCAAGTCAAATCGGAGCTTGTGCTTCAGGAGATCAAGTAGAGGTAGTCGCAGCTCATCCAACTGCAGAAGCCTGGTTCTGAAACTCCTGGAAGGATCTACAATAGCAGCCAAAAAGAACGTGAAGTACCTAGGCATCCACTTCAACAAGTTGTTAAGGTACAACCCGCACTCACGAAACGTCCTCAAAAAAGCCAAGTGGGCCTTCCACCGACTCCACCCATTGATAAGACGCAGAAATGGACTAAGCCAGAAAACGAAGATTCTTATGTACAAGCAGCTCCAGTGGCCAGTGATCAGCTATTTCTTCCCAGTCTGGTTCTCCATATCGAAGCCGGCCGTGAAGGAACTTCAAATGTTTGAAAGAAAGTTACTAAGGATTTGTACCGGACTACATTTCGAGCGGCAGCGAATGAGACATCACAGCAACGAGCGTCTCTACACACCAGAGGTGAACATCATCTCCCTAGATAGGTACCTACTGCTCCAAGCAAATAAGCTAGTAGGACTCACCAATAAACCAACTCAGCAGCGACACCCCGAGCCGAGATACCTTAGAAATCCTGGTTGATAACATCATCACAGACAACGAGCAAGCAGTTTCATTCTACACAGGTTCATATCACCGCGGATAAATGCCAATCCATCCCCCACCAAAGCCACAACTTGACAACCGGGATGACCGGGACGACCGACTTACAGATTTAATTTTTGACATGTATTTGATGTTTTATAGTCCTTTAAATTTAAGACGAAGTATAAGGTTAGGCTCCTACATATATATATGTATATATGTGCTTATAAATGTATATAAATCATCGTATCTAACTAGTTACAAGTCAAACTGTAAATATTATTTTGTTCAATAAATATGCTATAGGTATGTATATACTGAGCTATCAAATCTTCCAAGGAAAGTGCTTGCTGCAAGCGACATATTTCGTGCGAGAAAAATGACTCATATTAACAATATTGTTTTGATTAAGTGTCAAAAAAGTAAAACACGTAACGGTTTTACCATAAAGGAAAAAACGACGAGAAAACAGTTGTACACTCGGGTGTATACTCACTTTTATGATTTTATTGAAATTTTTAATAAAATTTAATGCATTTTTGTTTGTGTACGTTATGTTTTTGTATGTCATTAGCAAAACATTGGCCGATAAGATGCACTATGACCAATTTATAAATAAGTTTTACATCTACACTCCCTGTCACTTGTTTGAGGCCACTGTTTTCACAAAAGGGTTTTCTCGATAAATACCTGTAGGAAATATTTTTCCTGGAAATTATTCATACCTGTGTTTATTTTGCAATGAAAAAGGATACATTTAAATAGGTTTCTTGGATATTCCATGGATGGACTGCAAAAATGGGTATACAAAAATGCGTCCGTCACTGGATTAAGGCCACTTGAAAAATCTTATAAAAAAAGAACAAAACTATCCTTATCTTCCAACTGCCTACCAGCTTCATAGACTCAAACGTTATCGATGATGTTTAATCCGGTGAAGAGTGTGGAAATGATAAAAAGTTCAGCGTTTTCCGACTGAATCCAGCTTCTAGCTACAACGGAAGTATGAATAAGGGCGTTGTCTTGTTGGAATATCCAAGGTTGAGGTTCAAAAATATTCCTTAGCGTTGGAAATGCCCGTTCTAGCTGGCATTTGTAACTATTTCCGTTCATTGGTGTAGTTATAAGTTCCAATTCAATTTTTCAACACCAACACCTTAACACCTGATGTAAGGCTGTGAGTTCTTCTTCTTTTAAATCGTTTAAGTAAAATGTATTACCATCGGGTACGTTAAGATTTAACTTTTTTTTATCTGAAAAAAAAAAACAACCCTTTTCCATGCGTTGCTCCAGGCAACATGTTCCCTAGCGAAATTCATACGTAGTTCCTGGTGTAGCTGCCGAGAACCGGTTTCTTTTTGATTTTATAACGCTTGATATTTCCACTGGTTTCAATTTTCCCTAAAACCCTCGAAATACTGTCTGATACCCCACTTTTGACTTTGAACGCTGGATAGTGTGGAATTTGAAGCTTGCCGCAGAATCTATCGCTTTACTCGGATTGTTGTTGCTGAGCTGTGCATTATTTTCGTTTTTTCCATAGTTTTCGGTGTCTCCTAGACAGTTGATGACAGCGGTCTTTTCAGTCTCCTAGCTATTTCTCGGCATGAGAATCGCAGTTACTTCAAAGCATCTATTGATCCGCTTTCTGCTACTGTCAACGTGTTTCCAGAACCCATTTCAACTTGAAATTTTAAATATGTATAGTATATTTTTCTATCCTTACTTATATATTTTAAACTTTTGTTTGAAAAAAATCGGCGATGTTATGTATGTATGTACAAGAACGTTGCGTGCATTTAAATTGTATTGGTCATGTCATTATTGAAAATAAAGTTTAATTATAGGTATTCCAATAACGAGTGCATTTTCATTTTCTTAAGTGAAATTTGGTATAGGTATACATACAGGTAGGTTCCCAGCAACAAGTCAAAACATAAATTACATTAGTGTTAGGCATTTGTTTAAGCTTAGCTTGCAAAAGCTTTCTTATCAATGCGTTTTGGAATTAGTTTAACAGTACCCGCATTTTCAAAATTGTATTTATACAGCAAATGTTTCAACTAATCATTGGTGCATGAACCCCCAATGCAAAAAGAACGTAAATGTTGTCATTTAGCCTTAATAAAATGCATATAGCGCAGAAGAGTTTAAAAAACTCAAGAATGTGTCTTATACCTAAATAGGTAGTACCACAATAGGTATTTCATATATTGACAGCTGCTTACTAGCCAATTGATGATTCCAAGTGATATCAACCGGATGAAATGCTAGACTTCATACATATTAATGGGTGGCATGTCTACAAGCGACTTGCTTATTTAAATTAATAAAGCAAATTATAGTAGTTAACTTGTGGTACGCACACGAGTTATTATTAAGAAATAAACTATACTAATCCATAGCATTGCATTAACTTTGATTTTCGTTCACAAATCTGTTGTAAAGTAAATAATAGGGTACTTTTTGTTACTTTGCTTCGCGGTCTGATATAGCCCACTCATAAAGAACACTTGAAATGCATACAAAAATAGATAGGGGTATTTGTTTGTTTTAGTTGTTAGTTAGCTAGTTGTTAGGGGTCATAAGGATTCTCCATATTAAGGTTTTCGACCCACTTAAGCCATGGCCACCATCTTGAATTTAAGGGAAAATGGTTTTTGTTCAGTAGCTCGCTCATTTATAAGTTTTGAGAACAAATTTCTTGCCGAAAATTGTTTAACATTTATTTTTCTACAACTTTGGTTGTATTATTAACAATAAACGGTTTTACTATAAAGGAAAAAATGACGATAAAACAGTTGTACACTCGGGCGTAAACGCACTTTTCTTATTTTATTGAACGTTTTAACAACATTTAATGCATTTTTGTTTGTGGAGGTTAAGTTTGTGTATGGCATTAGCAACACATTGACCGAAAGGAGGCACTGTGACCAATTTATTAATAAGTTTTATATCTACACTCCCTGTCACTTGTTTGAGGCCACTATTTTCACAAAAGGTTTTTCTTGATAAATACCTGTATAGGAAATATTTTTCCTGGAAATTGTTCATATCTGTGAGTAGGTATATATATTTTGGAATGAAAAAGGATACATTTATTATTGGTTATATTATTTTTTTTCTACGTTTGATACTTTTTGATTAATTTTAGAATGGCTTCTTTGAAGGAAGATTAACAAGGATAATGTACGATAACTTATGTGTCAGAAAAAAGTGATGTTTTCATCTAGACGACAGACTTAAACCATAACAATTGTATTCATTTTTGAATTCTTAGTGTAAATCTAAATGGTCTACGTTTTGTCAGTAGTCTCGTTTGTAATCTGTGTATGCTGACACTTTTTGTTTTTGAAAATTAAGAAAGAAATAAATTTGATCATTCTTTTCTGGCAAGGTGCCAATATTTCCAGCGTGTCATTATATGTGGACTTCGTGTAAATGGATGTTAAAAATAATATAAAATTGGTGCATTATTTTGCCATTTTTCTTTTCAGGACTGATGATAAAGATAATCCTTGAAATTGGTGATACTAGTTAGCAAATTAAATTTTCCTTTGTGTCATAAACGTAGATGTTCTACGTCTACCTACAAGGCAACCTATTTTTTATATTTATAGTCAAAAATAACTAAATATTGTTATTATTTGCCATAAAATACTTGACGACAATATTGTTTGAATGATTCTACTGTGCCATAAAAATGCTGCAATTACAAATTTGTTAAACATCTCTTGGATATTCATTCAAATTTATGAGTTTTTTATACGATAAAATATATTGACCACTTGTTAAGATTTCATAACAGAAACTATAGCTGTCATATTGTTAAACTGCCACATTATTTTCACAAACAGATGCTTCGACATAATGAACATATGTATATACCTACATACATATCACAGTGGCCGTTTGTGTGTAATTATAATAAGCTATTTTTAGTTCTGTAAGGGTGATTCGCATAAGACGCTTAAAAAACAAGGGCATGTAGTAAAATCATACCTAACATATAACTGCCACCGTTCTGGCGAGAGGGGCAATAAAAGAAAAACAAATTACTTAAAATGGAAAAAAAAGCCCAACAATACTGCGTGGCAGCTTTTTTGAATGTGAGAAATCTATTCTTTTATTTTGTTCTTAAATCAAGTTCAGTAAATTTTCGATACTCAGTTAAACCTCAGATTAGAATGTATACATATTTTTTAGATAAAACAGAAATTTGTTCCTGTTGCTAGTATTTATTCCACTCTAATAGTTAAGCTACTGATGATTGAAAAATTGGATCTAAATGAAAATTTTTTGATAAAAAAAAATATTTTTTAAACAAATAAACTTAATTTTTTTGCGAACAAAAATGGAGGCATTTATTTTTAAAATAAAAAAAAATTGGAATTTACATTTTTCTGTTACTATAGGTACCAATTTTTCAATAGTCAGTTTATTGAAAAATCGGATAATTTGCACCTCCTGCTAGAAAACAATGGTCCATATCCATCCTGTTAGTCTTTCTTGTTTGTTTAATCTCAGTCTGCACAATAACCTATTTTGTCAGATTTTTCGCGAATCACCTTCGTTGTAATACAAAATTGGTAAGTATATAAATTGAAAGGTTAAATTAACCCTAAAAACTTGATGAAAATAGAAATCTGAAGAAATAACAAAATTATTTTGTCGACATTTGGAGTAAATTTAGACCCCCTCCAAAGGTAGGAATTCAAAAAACCATATAATGAAAACTTTTGTACATTCAGTTCAGGTATGTATACGGACAACGAGCCAGTAGTTTCGTTCTAAGCTGATCAGCTTTTATTTTTCAAGATATTTAAGAATTAAGAAACCAACTTATTAGTAAAAGCAACAAGTTGTTGATAAATGATAAATCTGCTGAAAGGATATAATTTAGTCGGATTCTTTTTAGTTTTATGAGAAAGTTGGTTCATTTCTTAATATCTTGAAAAATTAAAGTTTTAGAAACATCCGGTTTTGAGTATTTGACTTGAAATTAATAAGAGCATTGAATTTTGAAAACAAAAATAATACTTAATTACCTAAAATTCTGAGAAACTATCGTTTGAATTTTTTTTTATTTTTATTTATATTTTATTATTATTTATATTTTTTTTATCAGAGTTTTGAGTTTGGAAATTATTTTTTTCAAAAACCGTTCACTAAATGAACTTTATTTGAAAGGGGAATAAAAGAAGGGATTTCTAGGTTTGCAAAAAGGTATAACAAGGCGCTGTAAGTGTTGCTGTTGTTTTTTAATGTTTTTTTTTTCAATTTTAAGTCAATTTTTTTTAGAAAACTGCCCCTCCCACCTAAACGAGGGTGGGTAGATCCCCCCTTCTACACCATTTTTTTCTTTTCTCTAATAGACCTACATGCTCAAGCTTTTTGTCACACCTTAGGTGAATCACTCTGTATAATAGCTGGAATTCTCAATAGGGAATACAAAAACCTATCAGCTACTGATGATCCGCTTTGACCTTGTCTAACTTTGGAAGGAGTACATTTATTACATAAAAAGTGAAGACCTTATTTGTAGAGCGTTCAATTTTCTAAAAAAAACAGTTATGCTACTCATTTAAATACTTGCTTTTATAAAGTTATAAATTTCCAAGTACAAAAATGTGTTTTGTCCCATACAAAAAATCGTATGGAAAATAGAAAATAGCGATAAAAATCTGAATTCTTAACAGGCCTACAACAGGCTACCACTCTTAGTAATAAGCTAGTGGCATTGGAAATCGGAGACCTTTTTTTGTTTTTGAATCAGTCTAATATAATATATGAACTTGTGTTTAGTACGTGAAATTTTATATTACCATACAAAGACTGAATTTATGACTAGAAGTCGGATTATCTATCATTTCTTTCGTCTGAGCAGGAGTGAAGTAAGGATCTAGATCATGATGTAAGCTCGAACAAAAATTGTAATTATCAACTGTATTCTGAAACGCTCGCTTGACATTTGTTTTCTGTTATCTACTAGATTTTTTCCAAATTGCGTACCTATACATTTTTAGCAAAATAAATTTCAAAAATTAGATACTTTCCTTTTTTTTTCAAAAATAACCGGCGAAGCTTTGCACTCCAAGAATAGAAAATTAAAAAAAAAACACAATATGGAGGTAAATTGAGTGAATCATTCATGTGAATCAAAAGTTTCTATCGAATTTAAAAACAGAACAAAACTGGTCGAATATATCTTGAAATAAAAATTAAAAAGCAAGAAACATGCATATATTCATATAGTTGTTTAGGTACACTTAGAAAGATCAAAAACCGGTAAATCAGACGCTCATTCTGAGCTTAAACAGCAAATATGCAAAAACTTAATAGGCAATAAGTTTTCAAAGATAAGTTTGTATGTTTAAGCAATACAACATTTAACTCTCACCCATTTCATCATTTATTTCAAAATTTAATCTAGTGACGATTTGATTGTGAAGTCTTTAATACATACGAGTACCTTTATGTACATAATAACATTTATTTCTTTTTGATATCTTTTATCTTCAAATTTGTCAAAATGTTATTATCTTATCAAATCACACTTTCACGGTAAATAAAGAATATCTATATATTCAATAAGCATTTGATAGATAAATTATTATCAATTTACTAAATAATGAGACTTAGCGATGACATTCACGGCTGAAGCAATAGTATGATTATGATGAATCAAACAGAAATTAAATTAATTTTTTTTTCTTTTTATTAATTTCAAGAATAAATTCACCCATCTTTAATAGTTTGAAAAATTGGCTCATGAGCTGCTACCTACGTATGTAACTAATCTTGTACAGGAAATAAGTCACTTCACAAAAACAAAAACTGAACAACATAATATCACTATAGAGCGTTTCTTATCCCAGTTTTATTTTCGTAATAATTAAATTTACAGGAAATAGGTATTATGTATTGTATTGTAATCTTACAAATTACTCACCAAAAATAAGACGCCCTCCGATTACTTCAAAGCCCGATCATGCAACATTCAACTAGATAAACAGTGAATCAACACAACAGCCAGCGCAGCGGCTTGGAAATACTGCTCAGGGGCTTTAAAGCACAGTAGATAATTAAGTAATGACTCTTGTTGCAAAAACAGTATAGAGACAAAACAATTGTTAATCGCGTGTGATATAGGATCAATCAAATAATTTTTTTCAATCTGAAAAAATAATTTAACTCTGATGATACAAAACCCGTTCTATCACTGAATTCACAAGAATCACAAAAAGAAGCCGGTATGTTTAGTCAAGCCAGTTAAGTTGAGAATTCCCGCTTCAGTAAACAAGTATGAAGATATTCACTAACCCAGTTAATAATAACTCTTCCAGCCACGAGACAACTTCTGAAGATGCTATCGAAATTTCGAAATCATTCAAAACCGGAAAGTCCCAAACGTAATTCGATTAATGGCACAAAACAAATTTTTGTCAGCCTACGCTGCCAGACAATAATTATTGTATAGGCTTATAGCTATATATATACACACTTTTTCTTTTTATAAAAATAT